>CM050324.1:6011259-6028936 GCA_027475135.1 Bactrocera correcta | reverse complement strand
TAACGGCAGTGCATTTGGAAGAATTCCGTAATCTTATATTTAGGTATAAAGTCGACTTTCTTGTATATACACCTTTAGCAATCGATAGCAAAATGCTTCAAATCATTAGTTTAACATATTTAATTTAACAAACCTTCCTTAACGAACGGAGGTTGGCATAAAGCCATGGCGTCATAACCGCAGTGCATTTGGAAGAACTCCGTTATCTTATATTTAGTATAAAGTCGACTTTCTTGTATATACACATTTAGCAATCGATAGCGAAATGCTTTAAATCATTAGTTTAACATATTTAAGTTAATAAGCCTTCTTTATTTTACTGAAGTTTACATAAAGACATGACGGTATAACGGCAGTGCATTTGGAAGAATTCCGTAAACTTATATTAGGTATAAATTCGATTTTCTTGTATATATTCATTTAGCAGTCGATTATGAAATGCTTCAATTAATTAGTTTAACATATTCAAGTTAAAAACATTTTTACCTTACTGAAGTCTATATAAAGCCTTAACGGAATAACGGCAGTGCATTTAGAAGAATTCCGTAATCTTACATTTAGGCATAAAGTCGATTTTCTTGTATTTACATATTTGGCAATCGATATCGAAATGCTTCAAATCATTAGTTTAATATATTTAAGCTAAGAACCTTCTTTAACGAAAGGAAGTTGGCATAAAGCCATGGCGGCATAAAGGCAGTGCATTTAGTAGATTTCCGTAATCCTATATTTAGGTATAAAAACGACTTTCTTGTATATAAGTTATTTGATCTTCTTTATCTTACTGAAGTTTACATAAAGCCATAACGGTATAACGGCAGTGCATTTGGAAGAATTCCGTAATCTTATATTTAGGTATAAAGTCGACTTTCTTGTATATACACCTTTAGCAATCGATAGCGAAATGCTTCAAATCATTAGTTTAACATATTTAATTTAACAAACCTTCCTTAACGAACGGAAGTTGGCATAAAGCCATGGCGTCATAACGGCAGTGCATTTGGAAGAATTCCGTAATCTTATATTTAGTATAAAGTCGACTTTCTTGTATATACACATTTAGCAATCGATAGCGAAATGCTTTAAATCATTAGTTTAACATATTTAAGTTAATTAGCCTTCTTTATCTTACTGAAGTTTACATAAAGCCATGACGGTATAACGGCAGTGCATTTGGAAGAATTCCGTAAACTTATATTAGGTATAAATTCGATTTTCTTGTATATATTCATTTAGCAGTCGATAATGAAATGCTTCAATTAATTAGTTTAACATATTCAAGTTAATAACATTTTTAGCTTACTGAAGTCTATATAAAGCCTTAACGGCATAACGGCAGTGCATTTAGAAGAATTCCGTAATCTTACATTTAGGCATAAAGTCGATTTTCTTGTATTTACATATTTGGCAATCGATATCGAAATGCTTCAAATCATTAGTTTAATATATTTAAGCTAATAAACCTTCTTTAACGAACGGAAGTTGGCATAAAGCCATGGCGGCATAAAGGCAGTGCATTTAGTAGAATTCCGTAATCTTATATTTAGGTATAAAGTCGACTTTCTTGTATGCTTTAAATCATTAGTTTAACATATTTAAGTTATTTGATCTTCTTTATCTTACTGAAGTTTACATAAAGCCATAACGGTATAACGGCAGTGCATTTGGAAGAATTCCGTAAACTTATATTTAGGTATAAAGTCGATTTTGTTGTATATACACATTTAGCAGTCGATATCGAGATGCTTCAACTCATTAGTTTAAGATATTTAAGTTAATAAATTTTATTTAACGAACTGAAGTTGGCATAAAGCCATGGCGGAATAACGGCAGTGCATTTAGAAGAATTCCGTAATCTTATATTTAGGTATAAATTCGACTTTCTTGTATATACACATTTGGCAGTCGATTATGAAATGCTTCAAATCATTAGTTTAACATATTTAAGTTAAAAAAGCTTCTTTAGCGCACAGAAGTTAACAAAAAGCCATGGCGGCATAACGGCAGTGCATGCTGAAGAATGCCGTCATCTAATATTTCGGTATAAAGTCGACTTTCTTGTATATGCACATTCAGCAATCGATAACGAAATGCTTTAAATCATAAGTTTAACATATTTAAGTTTATTAACTTCTATATCTTACTGAAGTTTACATACAGCCAGAACGGCAGTGCATTTAGAAGAATTCCGTAATCTTATATTTAGGTATAAAGCCGATTTTGTTGTATATACGCATTTAGCAATCGATATCGAAATGCTTCAAATCATTAGTTTAACATATTAAGTTAATAACATTTTTAGCTTACTGAAGTCTATATAAAGCCTTAACGGCATAACGACAGTGCATTTAGAAGAATTCCGTAATCTTATATTTAGGCACAAAGTCGATTTTGTTGTATATACACCTTTAGCAATCGATATAGAAATGCTTCAAATCATTAGTTTAACGTATTTAAGTTAATAAACCTTCTTTATCTTACTGAAGTTTACATAAAGCCTTAACGGTATAACGGCAGTGCATTTGGAAGAATTCCGTAATCTTGTATTTAGGTATAAAGTCGATTTTGTTGTATATACTCATTTAGCAATCGATAACGAAATGCGTCAAATCATTAGTTTAACATATATAAGTTAATAAACCTTCTTTATCTTACTGAAGTTAACATAAAGCCTTAACGGTATAACGGCCGTGCATTTGGAAGAATTCCCTAAACTTATATTTAGGTAAAAAGTCGATTTAGTTGTATATACTCATTTAGCAATCGATATCGAAATGCTTCAAATCATTAGTTTAACATATTAAGTTAATAACATTTTTAGCTTACTGAAGTCTATATAAAGCCTTACCGGCATAACGACAGTGCATTTAGAAGAATTCCGTAATCTTATATTTAGGCACAAAGTCGATTTTGTTGTATATACACATTTAGCAATCGATATTGAGATGCTTCAACTCATTAGTTTAACGTATTTAAGTTAATAAACCTTCTTTATCTTACTGAAGTTAACATAAAGCCATAACGGTATAACGGCAGTGCATGTAGAAGAATTCCGTTATCCTATATTTAGGTATAAAGTAGATTTTCTTGTATATACACCTTTAGCAATCGATATAGAAATGCTTCAAATCATTAGTTTAACGTATTTTAGTTAATTAACTTCTTTACCTTACTGAAGTTTACATAAAGCCATAACGGTATAACGGCAGTGCATTTGGAAGAATTCCGTAATCTTGTATTTAGGTATAAAGTCGATTTTGTTGTATATACTCATTTAGCAATCGATATCGAAATGCGTCAAATCATTAGTTTAACATATATAAGTTAATAAACCTTCTTTATCTTACTGAAGTTAACATAAAGCCTTAACGGTATAACGGCCGTGCATTTGGAAGAATTCCCTAAACTTTTATTTAGGTATACAGTCGATTTTGTTGTATATACTCATTTAGCAATCGATATCGAAATGCTTCAAATCATAAGTTTAACATATTTAAGTTAATTAACCTTCTTTAACGTATTGAAGTTGATATAAAGCCATGGCGGCTTAACGGCAGTGCATTTAGAAGAATTCCGTAGTCTTATATTTAGGTATAAAGTCGATTTTCTTGTATATACACATTAGCAATCGATAACGAAATGCTTAAAATCATAAGTTTAACATATATAAGTTAATTAACTTCTTTACCTTACTGAAGTTTACATAAAGCCATAACGGTATAACGGCAGTGCACTTGGAAGAATTCCGTAGTCTTATATTTAGGTATAAAGTCGATTTTCTTGTATATACACATTAGCAATCGATAACGAAATGCTTCAAATCATTAGTTTAACATATATAAATTAATAAACCTTCTTTAACGAACTGAAGTTAACATAAAGCCATAACGGTATAACGGCAGTGCATTTGAAAGAATTCCGTAATCTTATATTTAGGTATAAAGTCGACTTTCTTGTATATACACATTTAGCAATCGATAACGAAATGCTTCAAATCATTAGTTTAACATATTTAAGTTAATAAACCTTCTTTATCTTACTGAAGTTTACAAAAGCCATAACGGTATAACGGCAGTGCATTTGGAAGAATTCCGTAAACTTATATTAGGTATAAAGTCGATTTTCTTGTATATACCATTTAGCAATCGATAATCGAAATGCTTCAATTCATTAGTTTAACATATTTAAGTTAATAAAGCTTCTTTTAGCACTGAAGTTTTACATAAAGCCATAACGGCATAACGGCAGTGCATTCAGAAGAATTCCGTAATCTTATATTTAGGTATAAAGTCGATTTTCTTGTATTTACACATTTAGCAATCGATAATCGAAATGCTTCAAATCATTAGTTTAACATATTTAAGTTAATAAACCTTCTTTATCTTACTGAAGTTTGCATAAAGCCATAACGGTATAACGGCAGTGCATTTGGAAGAATTCCGTAATCTTATATTTAGGTATAAAGTCGATTTTCTTGTATATACAATTTAGCAATCGATATCAAAATGCTTCAATCATAGTTTAACATATTTAAGTTAATAAACCTTCTTTAAGGCACTGAAGTTACATAAAGCCATAACGGTATAACGGCAGTGCATTTAGAAGAATTCCGTAATCTTATATTTAGGTATAAAGTCGATTTTGTTGTATATACACATTTAGCAATCGATATCGAGATGCTTCAACTCATTAGTTTAACATATTTAAGTTAATAAACCTTCTTTATCTTACTGAAGTTAACATAAAGCCATTTACGGTATAACGGCAGTGCATTTGGAAGAATTCCGTAATCTTATATTTAGGTATAAAGTCGATTTTCTTGTATATACGCATTTAGCAATCGATATCGAAATGCTTCAATTCATAGTTTAACATATTTAAGTTAATAAAGCTTCTTTACGCACTGAAGTTAACATAAAGCCATGGCGGCATAACGGCAGTGCATGCAGAAGAATTCCGTAATCTTATATTTAGGTATAAAGTCGATTTTCTTGTATATACACATTTAGCAATCGATAACGAAATGCTTTCAATCATTAGTTTAACATATTTAAGTTAATTAACTTCTTTATCTTACTGAAGTTTACATAAAGCCTAACGGTATAACGGCAGTGCATTTGGAAGAATTCCGTAATCTTATATTTAGGTATAAAGTCGATTTTGTTGTATATACCATTTAGCAATCGATATCGAAATGCTTCAATTCACTAGTTTAACATATTTAAGTTAATAAAGCTTCTTTTACGCACTGAAGTTTAACATAAAGCCATGGCGGCATAACGGCAGTGATGCAGAAGAATTCCGTAATCTTATATTTAGGTATTTTAGTCGATTTTCTTGTATATACACATTTAGCAATCGCTAATGAAATGCTTCAAATCATTAGTTTAACATATTTAAGTTAATTAACCTTCTTTATCTTACTGAAGTTTAACATAAAGCCATAACGGTATAACGGCAGTGCATTTGGAAGAACTTTCCCTAATCTTATATTTAGGTATAAAGTCGATTTTGTTGTATATACTCATTTAGCAATCGATATCGAAATGCTTCAATTCACTAGTTTAACATATTTAAGTTAATAAAGCTTCTTTTACGCACTGAAGTTAACATAAAGCCATGGCGGCATAACGGCAGTGCATGCAGAAGAATTCCGTAATCTTATATTTAGGTATTTATATTCGATTTTCTTGTATTTACACATTTAGCAATCGCTAATGAAATGCTTCAAATCATTAGTTTAACATCGTATAACGGCCGTGCATTTGGAAGAATTCCGTAAACTTATATTTAGGTAAAAAGTCGATTTTGTTGCATATACTGATTTAGCAATCGATATCGAAATGCTTCAAATCATTGGTTTAACATATTTAAGTTAATAAAGCTTCTTTTACGCACTGAAGTTAACATAAAGCCATGGCGGCATAACGGCGGTTGATGCAGAAGAATTCCGTAATCTTCTATTTAGGAATATATATTCGATTTTCTTGTATTTAAACATTTAGCAATCGCTAATGAAATGCTTCAAATCATTAGTTTAACATATTTAAGTTAATTAACTTCTTTATCTTACTGAAGTTTACATAAAGCCATAACGGTATAACGGCAGTGCATTTGGAAGAATTCCGTAAGCTTATATTTAGGTACACTGTCGATTTTTTTGTATATACTCATTTAGCAATCGATATCGAAATGCTTCAATTCATTAGTTTAACATATTTAAGTTAATTAACCTGCTTTAACGTACTAAAGTTGATATGAAGCTATGGCGGCATAACGGCAGTATATTTACATGAATTCCGTAATCTTATATTTAGGTATAAAGTCGATTTTCTTGTATATACACATTAGCAATCGATATCGAAATGCTTCAAATCATTAGTTTAACTAATTTAAGTTAATTAACCTTCTTTAACGTATTAAAGTTGATACGAAGCTATGGCGGCATAACGGCAGTATATTTATATGAATTCCGTAATCTTATATTTAGGTATAAAGTCGATTTTCTTGTATATACACATTAGCAATCGATATCGAAATGCTTTAAATCATTAGTTTAACATATTCAAGTTAATAAAGCTTCTTTTACGCACTGAAGTTAACATAAAGCCATGGCGGCATAATGGCAGTGCATTTGGAAGAATTCAGTAATCTTATATTTAGGTATAAAGTCGACTTTCTTGTATATACACATTTAGCAATCGATAACGAAATGCTTTAAATCATTAGTTTAACATATTTAAGTTAATAAACCTTCTTTATCTTACTGAAGTTTACATTTAAAACCATAACGGTATAACGGCAGTGCATTTGGAAGAAATTTCCCTAAACTTATATTAGGTATAAAGTCGATTTTGTTGTATATACACCTTTAGCAATCGACATTGAGTTGCTTCAACTCATTAGTTTAACATATTTAAGTTAATAAACTTTCTTTAACGAACTGAAGTTGGCATAAAGGGCCCTGGCGGCATAACGGCAGTGCATGTAGAGGAATTCCGTTATCTTATATTTAGGTATAAAGTCGATTTTCTTGTATATACACATTTAGCAATCGATAAAGAAATGCTTCAAATCATTAGTTTAACATATATTTAAATTAATAAACCTTCTTTTACGCACTGAAGTTAACATAAAGCCACGGCGGCATAACGGCAGTGCATGCAGAAGAATTCCGTA
The DNA here is from genome assembly GCA_027475135.1 of Bactrocera correcta. NCBI lineage: Eukaryota > Metazoa > Arthropoda > Insecta > Diptera > Tephritidae > Bactrocera > Bactrocera correcta. The sequence goes on along the minus strand of CM050324.1, from coordinate 6,021,757 downwards.
ATCTTATATTTAGGTATATAGTCGATTTTCTTATATATACACATTTAGCAATCGATATCGAAATGCTTCAATTTATTAGTTTAACATATAACATTAACGTATAACGGCCGTGCATTTGGAAGAATTCCGTAAACTTATATTTAGGTAAAAAGTCGATTTTGTTGCATATACTGATTTAGCAATCGATATCGAAATGCTTCAAATCATTGGTTTAACATATTTAAGTTAATAAAGCTTCTTTTACGCACTGAAGTTAACATAAAGCCATGGCGGCATAACGGCGGTTGATGCAGAAGAATTCCGTAATCTTCTATTTAGGAATATATATTCGATTTTCTTGTATTTAAACATTTAGCAATCGCTAATGAAATGCTTCAAATCATTAGTTTAACATATTTAAGTTAATTAACTTCTTTATCTTACTGAAGTTTACATAAAGCCATAACGGTATAACGGCAGTGCATTTGGAAGAATTCCGTAAGCTTATATTTAGGTACACTGTCGATTTTTTTGTATATACTCATTTAGCAATCGATATCGAAATGCTTCAATTCATTAGTTTAACATATTTAAGTTAATTAACCTGCTTTAACGTACTAAAGTTGATATGAAGCTATGGCGGCATAACGGCAGTATATTTACATGAATTCCGTAATCTTATATTTAGGTATAAAGTCGATTTTCTTGTATATACACATTAGCAATCGATATCGAAATGCTTCAAATCATTAGTTTAACTAATTTAAGTTAATTAACCTTCTTTAACGTATTAAAGTTGATACGAAGCTATGGCGGCATAACGGCAGTATATTTATATGAATTCCGTAATCTTATATTTAGGTATAAAGTCGATTTTCTTGTATATACACATTAGCAATCGATATCGAAATGCTTTAAATCATTAGTTTAACATATTCAAGTTAATAAAGCTTCTTTTACGCACTGAAGTTAACATAAAGCCATGGCGGCATAATGGCAGTGCATTTGGAAGAATTCAGTAATCTTATATTTAGGTATAAAGTCGACTTTCTTGTATATACACATTTAGCAATCAATAACGAAATGCTTTAAATCATTAGTTTAACATATTTAAGTTAATTGACCTTCTTTATCTTACTGAAGATTACATAAAACCATAACGGTATAACGGCAGTGCATTTGGAAGAATTCCGTAATCTTATAATTAGGTATAAAGTCGATTTTGTTGTATATACACATTTAGCAATCGATATTGAGATGCTTCAACTCATTAGTTTAAGATATTTAAGTTAATAAGCTTTCTCTAACGAACTGAAGTTGGCATAAAGCCAAGGCTGCCTAACGGCAGTGCATGTAGAAGAATTCCGTTATCTTATATTTAGGTATAAAGTCGACTTTCTTGTATATACACCTTTAGCAATCGATATCGAAATGCTTCAAGTCATTAGTTTAACATATTTAAGTTAATAAACCTTCTTTAACGAACTGAAGTTAACCTAAAGCCATAACGGCATAACGGCAGTGCATTTAGGATTTCGAATTCCGTAATTTTATATTTAGGCATAAAGCCGATTTTCTTGTATATACACATTTAGCAATCGATATCGAAATGCTTCAAATCATTAGTTTAACATATTTAAGTTAATAAACCTTCTTTATCTTACTGAAGTTCACATAAAGCCATAACGGTATAACGGCAGTGCATTTGGAAGAATTCCGTAAAATTTTTATTTTGGTATAAAGTTTGACTTTCTTGTATATACACATTTAGCAATCGATATCGAAATGCTTCAAATCATTAGTTTAAAATATTTAAGTTAATAAACCTTCTTTAACTTACTGAAGTCTACATAAAGCCTTAACGGTATAACGGCAGTGCATTTAGAAGAATTCCCTAATCTTATATTTAGGTATAAAGTCGATTTTCTTGCATTTACATATTTAGCAATCGATATAGAAATGCTTCAAATCATTAGTTTAACATATTTAAGTTAATTAACCTTCTTTATCGTACTGAAGTTACATAAAGCCAACGGCATAACGGCAGTGCATTAGAAGAATTCCGTTATTTTTATATTTAGGTATAAAGTTTGATTTTCTTATATATACATTTAGCAATCGATTTTGAAATGCTTCAAATCATTAGTTTAACATATTTAAGTTAATAAAGCTTCTTTAGCGCACTGAAGTTAACATAAAGCCATGGCAGCATAACGGCAGTGCATTTTCAGAAGAATGCCGTAACCTTATACTTTTTGGCATAAAGTCGATTTTTGTATATACACATTTCGCAATCGATATCGAAATGCTTCAAATCATTAGTTTAACATATTTAAGTTAATTAACTTCTTTATCTTACTGAAGTTTACATAAAGCCAAAGGAAAAGGCAGTGCATTTGGAAGAATTCCGTATCTTGTATTTAGGCATAAAATCGATTTTCTTGTATATACACATTTAGCAATCGATATCGAAATGCTTCCAATCATTAGGGTTTACATTTCTTTTAAATTAATTTAAACTTCTTTATCGCCCGAAGTTTACATAAAGCCATAACGGCATAACGCAGTATATTTATATGAATTCCGTTATCTTATATTAAGGTATAAAGTCGATTTTCCTTTTATATACTCATTAAGCAATCGATATTGAAATGCTTCAAATCATTAGTTTAACATATTTAAGTTAATTAACCTTCTTTGACGCACTGAAGCTAACATAAAGCCATAACGGCATAACGGCAGTGCATTTAGGGAAAAATTCCGTTATCTTATATTTAGGTATAAAGTCGATTTTCTTGTATATACGCATTAAGCAATCGATATCGAAATGCTTTAATTAATTAGTTTAACATATTCAAGTTAATTAACCTTCTTTAACGATCTGAAGTTGCATATAGCCATGGCGGCATAACGGCAGTGCATGTAGAAGAATGCCCTAATCTTATATTTAGGTATAAAGTCGATTTTCTTGTATATACACATTTAGCAATCGATATCGAAATGCTTCAATTCATTAGTTTAACAAATAATAACCATTAAAGTATAACGGCAGTGCATTTGGAAGAATTCCGTAAACTTATATTTAGGTAAAAATTCGATTTTGTTGCATATACTGAATTAGCAATCCATATCGAAATGCTTCAAATCATTAGTTTAACTAATTTAAGTTAACTAACCTTCTTTAACGTATTAAAGTTGATACGAAGCTATGGCGGCATAACGGAAGTATATTTATATGAATTCCGTAATCTTATATTTAGGTATAAAGTCGATTTTCTTGTATATACACATTAGCAATCGATATCGAAATGCTTTAAATCATTAGTTTAACATATTCAAGTTAATAAAGCTTCTTTTACGCACTGAAGTTAACATAAAGCCATACCGGTATAACGGCAGTGCATTTGGAAGAATTCCGTAAACTTATATTAGGTATAAAGTCGATTTTGTTGTATATACACCTTTAGCAATCGATATTGAGTTGCCTCAACTCATTAGTTTAACATATTTAAGTTAATAAACTTTCTTTAACGAACTGAAGTTGGCTTAAAGCCATGGCGGCATAACGGCAGTGCATTTGGAAGAATTCCGTAAGCTTATATTTAGGTACACAGTCGATTTTTTTGTATATACTCATTTAGCAATCGATATCGAAATGCTTCAATTCATTAGTTTAACATATTTAAGTTAATTAACCTGCTTTAACGTATTAAAGTTGATATGAAGCTATGGCGGCATAACGGCAGTATATTTACATGAATTCCGTAATCTTATATTTAGGTATAAAGTCGATTTTCTTGTATATACACATTAGCAATCGATATCGAAATGCTTCAAATCATTAGTTTAATATATTAAAGTTAATAAACCTTCTTTAACGAACTGAAGTTAATAAATAATTAATAAATTATAATTAATAAAGTTAATAAAGCCATAACGGTATAACGGCAGTGCATTTGGAAGAATTCCGTAATCTTATATTTAGGTATAAAGTCGATTTTGTTGTATATACTCATTTAGCAATCGATATCGAAATGCTTCAAATCATTAGTTTAACTAATTTAAGTTAACTAACCTTCTTTAACGTATTAAAGTTGATACGAAGCTATGGCGGCATAACGGAAGTATATTTATATGAATTCCGTAATCTTATATTTAGGTACAAAGTCGATTTTCTTGTATATACACATTAGCAATCGATATCGAAATGCTTTAAATCATTAGTTTAACATATTCAAGTTAATAAAGCTTCTTTTACGCACTGAAGTTAACATAAAGCCATGGCGGCATAATGGCAGTGCATTTGGAAGAATTCAGTAATCTTATATTTAGGTATAAAGTCGACTTTCTTGTATATACACATTTAGCAATCAATAACGAAATGCTTTAAATCATTAGTTTAACATATTTAAGTTAATTGACCTTCTTTATCTTACTGAAGATTACATAAAACCATAACGGTATAACGGCAGTGCATTTGGAAGAATTCCGTAATCTTATAATTAGGTATAAAGTCGATTTTGTTGTATATACACATTTAGCAATCGATATTGAGATGCTTCAAGTCATTAGTTTAACATATTTAAGTTAATAAACCTTCTTTAACGAACTGAAGTTAACCTAAAGCCATAACGGCATAACGGCAGTGCATTTAGCAGAATTACGTAATGTTATAATTTTATATTTAGGCATAAAGCCGATTTTCTTGTATATACACATTTAGCAATCGATATCGAAATGCTTCAAATCATTAGTTTAACATATTTAAGTTAATTAACCTTCTTTATCTTACTGAAGTTCACATAAAGCCATAACGGTAAACGGCAGTGCATTTGGGGAAAAAAATTTTTTGGTATAAATCGATTTTTTTGTATATACACATTTAGCAATCGATATTGAGATGCTTCAATCATTAGTTTAAAATATTTAAGTTAATAAACCTTCTTTAACGAAATGAAGTTAAATAAAGCCTAACGGATAACGGGAGTGCATTTAGAGAATTCTTTTTAAATTTTTTATTTAGGATAAAGCCCATTTTCTTGATTACAATTGCAATCGTATGAAATGCTTCAAATCATTAGTTTAAATATTTAAGTTAATAAAACCCTTTTTTAACAATGGGAAATTCATTAAGCCTCGGCATAACGGCAGTGCTTTGGGAAAAATTCGTAAACTATATTTAGTATAAATCGATTTCTTTATATACCAAATTTTGCAATCATAAGAAATGCTTTAAATCATTAGTTTAACATATTTAAGTTAATAAACCCTTTTTTACACTGAAGTTTACTTTAAAACCATCGGGATAACGGCAGTGCATTTGGGAAAAAATCCGTAAACTTATATTAGGTATAAAGTCGATTTTTTGTATATAACCTTTGCAATCGAATTGATTTCTTCAATCATTATTTAACATATTTAAGTTAATAAAATTTTTTTACAAATGAAGTTCATAACCCGGGGGCCCAAAAGGCAGTGCATTGAGGGAAATTTCCCTTTTCTTTATTTAGGATAAATCGATTTTCTTGTATATACACATTTGCAATCGTAAAGAAATGCTTCAAACGGTTTAACTATTAAGTTAATAAATTTTTTTTCCCTGAAGTTAAAATAAAGCCACCCGGATAAGGCAGTGCATGGAAGAATTCCGTAACTTATATTTTGGTATAATCGATTTTTTTATATACACATTTGCAATCGATATCGAAATGCTTCAATTTATTAGTTTAACATATAAAATTAACGTATAACGGGGTGCATTTGGGAAAAATTCCCCAAACTTATATTTAGGTAAAAAGTCGATTTTTTGCATTACTATTTAGAATCGATATGAAATGCTTCAAATCATTGGGTTTTAAAATATTTAAGTTAATAAAGCTTCTTTTACGCACTGAAGTTTAAAATAAAGCCATCGGATAACGGCGGTTTATGGAAGAATTCCGTAAACTTTATTTAGGTATAATTTGATTTTTTGTATTTAAACATTTAGCAATCGTAAAGAAATGCTTTAAATATTAGTTTAACATATTTAAGTTAAAACTTCTTTACTTCTGAAGTTTCATAAAGCCATCGGATAACGGCAGTGCATTTGGGAAAAATTTCCCTAACTTATATTTAGGTAAGTCGATTTTTTTGTATATACCATTTAGCAATCGATATCGAAATGCTTCAATTCATTAGTTTAACATATTTTAATTAATTAACCTGCTTTAACGTATTAAAGTTGATATGAAGCTATGGCGGCATAACGGCAGTATATTTACATGAATTCCGTAACTTATATTAGGTATAAAGTCGATTTTTTGTATATACACATTAGCAATCGATATTGAAATGCTTCAAATCATTAGTTTAACTAATTTAAGTTAATTAACCTTCTTTAACGTATTAAAGTTGATACGAAGCTATGGCGGCATAACGGCAGTATATTTATATGAATTCCGTAATCTTATATTTAGGTATAAAGTCGATTTTCTTGTATATACACATTAGCAATCGATATCGAAATGCTTTAAATCATTAGTTTAACATATTCAAGTTAATAAAGCTTCTTTTACGCACTGAAGTTAACATAAAGCCATGGCGGCATAATGGCAGTGCATTTGGAAGAATTCAGTAATCTTATATTTAGGTATAAAGTCGACTTTCTTGTATATACACATTTAGCAATCAATAACGAAATGCTTTAAATCATTAGTTTAACATATTTAAGTTAATTGACCTTCTTTATCTTACTGAAGATTACATAAAACCATAACGGTATAACGGCAGTGCATTTGGAAGAATTCCGTAATCTTATAATTAGGTATAAAGTCGATTTTGTTGTATATACACATTTAGCAATCGATATTGAGATGCTTCAATCATTAGTTTAAATATTTAAGTTAATAAACTTTTTTTAACGAACTGAAGTTCATAAAGCCAAGGCGGGTAACGGCAGTGCATGTAGAAGAATTCCGTTATCTTATATTTAGGTATAAAGTCGATTTTTTTGTATATACACCTTTAGCAATCGATATCGAAATGCTTCAAATCATTAGTTTAACATATTTAAGTTAATTAAAACCCTTTTTTAACTTTTTAAGTTAAAAAAGCCATCGGATAACGGCAGTTAAATTTTTAGAATTCCGTAACTTATATTTTGGTATAAAGTTGATTTTTTGTATATACACATTTTGCAATCGATATCGAAATGCTTTAAATCATTAGTTTAACATATTTAAGTTAATAAACCCTTTTTTTAAAGCACTGAAGTTAACATAAAGCCATGCGGCATAATGGCAGTGCATTTGGGAAAAATTCAGTAATCTTATATTTAGGTATAAAGTCGATTTTTTTGTATATACACATTTAGCAATCATAACGAAATGCTTTAAATCATTAGTTTAACATATTTAAGTTAATTACCTTCTTTATCTTACTGAAGTTCATAAAAAAATCGGATAACGGCAGTGCATTTGGAAGAATTCCGTAATCTTATAATTAGGGATAAAGTCGATTTTTTGTATATACACATTTAGCAATCGATAGAATGCTTAATCATTAGTTTAAATATTTAAGTTAATAAACTTTTTTAACAAATGAAGTTCTAAAGCCAAGGTTAACGGCAGTGCATTGAAGAATTTCCCTTACTTATATTTTGGTATAAAGTCGATTTTTGTATATACACCTTTAGCAATCGAATGAAATGCTTCAATCATTATTTAACATATTTAAGTTAATAAACCTTCTTTAACGAACTGAAGTTCCTAAAGCCATCGGCATAACGGCAGTGCATTTAGAGAATTCGGTTTAAATTTTTTATTTAGGATAAAGCCCATTTTCTTGTATATACACATTTAGCAATCGTATGAAATGCTTCAAATCTTAGTTTAACATATTTAAGTTAATTATTCTTTTCCTGAAGTTACATAAAGCCAAACGGATAACGGCAGTGCATTTTGGGAAAAATTCCGTAAAATTTTTATTAGGTATAAATTTGATTTTTTATATACACATTTGCAATCGATATCGAATGCTTTCAATTTTATTTAAAAAAATTTTTTTTAAAAATTAAAAAACCTTACGGGATAACGCGTGCATTTGAAGAATTCCCTAACTTATATTTAGGTAAAAGTCGATTTTTTGCATTTACTATTTTGCAATCGATATGAAATGCTTCAAATCATTGTTTAACATATTTAAGTTAATTAACCCTTTTTTTCACTGAAGTTACATAAAGCCTTCGGCATAACGGCGGGTTTAGAAGAATTCCGTTTTCTTTATTTAGGTATAAATTCGATTTTCTTATTAACATTTAGCATCGTTATGAAATGCTTCAAATCATTAGTTTAACATATTTAAGTTAATAACTTCTTTACGACTGAAGTTACATAAAGCCATGGCGGGATAACGGCAGTGCATGAAGAATCCGTAACTTATATTTAGGTACACAGTCGATTTTTTTGTATATACTCATTTAGCAATCGATATCGAAATGCTTCAAATCATTAGTTTAACTAAATTTTAAATTAACTTTAAACCCTTTTTTAACGTATTAAAGTTGATACGAAGCTATGGCGGCATAACGGAAGTATATTTATATGAATTCCGTAATCTTATATTTAGGTATAAAGTCGATTTTCTTGTATATACACATTAGCAATCGATATCGAAATGCTTCAAATCATTAGTTTAACATATTGAAGTTAATAAAGCTTCTTTTACGCACTGAAGTTAACATAAAGCCATGGCGGCATAACGGCAGTGCATTTGGAAGAATTCAGTAATCTTATATTTAGGTATAAAGTCGACTTTTTTTGTATATACACATTTAGCAATCAATAACGAAATGCTTTAAATCATTAGTTTAACATATTTAAGTTAATTGAACCTTCTTTATCTTACTGAAGATTAAAATAAAACCATAACGGTATAACGGCAGTGCATTTGGAAGAATTCCGTAATCTTATAATTAGGTATAAAGTCGATTTTGTTGTATATACACATTTAGCAATCGATATCGAGATGCTTCAAGTCATTAGTTTAACATATTTAAGTTAATAAACCTTCTTTAACGAACTGAAGTTTAACCTAAAGCCATAACGGCAGTGCATTTAGAAGAATTACGTAATGTTTAATTTTTATTTTGGCATAAAGCCGATTTTCTTGTATATACACATTTAGCAATCGATATCGAAATGCTTCAAATCATTAGTTTAACATATTTAAGTTAATTAACCTTCTTTATCTTACTGAAGTTCGCATAAAGCCATAAGGTATAACGGCAGTGCATTTGGAAGAATTCCGTAATCTTATAATTTAGGTATAAAGTCGATTTTGTTGTATATACACATTTAGCAATCGATATTGAGATGCTTCAAGTCATTAGTTTAACATATTTAAGTTAATAAACCTTCTTTAACGAACTGAAGTTAACAAAGCCATAACGGCATAACGGCAGTGCATTTACAGAATTACGTAAGTTTATTTTATATTTAGGCATAAAGCCGATTTTCTTGTATATACACATTAGCAATCGATATCGAAATGCTTCAAATCATTAGTTTAATATATTTAAGTTAATAAACCTTCTTTAACGAATGAAGTTGGCATTAAGCCATGGCGGCATAACGGCAGTGCATTTGGAAGAATTCAGTAATCTCATATTTAGGTATAAAGTCGACTTTCTTGTATATACACATTTAGCAATCGATAACGAAATGCTTTAAATCATTAGTTTAACATATTTAAGTTAATAAACCTTCTTTATCTTACTGAAGTTTACTTAAAGCCATAACGGTATAACGGCAGTGCATTTGGAAGAAATTTCCCTAAACTTATATTAGGTATAAAGTCGATTTTGTTGTATATACACCTTTAGCAATCGACATTGAGATTTCTTCAACTCATTAGTTTAACATATTTAAGTTAATAAACTTTCTTTAACGAACTGAAGTTGGCATAAAGGGCCCTGGCGGCATAACGGCAGTGCATGTAGAGGAATTCCGTTATCTTATATTTAGGTATAAAGTCGATTTTCTTGTATATACACATTTAGCAATCGATAAAGAAATGCTTCAAATCATTAGTTTAACATATATAAGTTAATAAAGCTTTTTTTTACGCACTGAAGTTAACATAAAGCCACGGCGGCATAACGGCAGTGCATGCAGAAGAATTCCGTAATCTTATATTTAGGTATAAAGTCGATTTTCTTATATATACACAATTTTGCAATCGATATCGAAATGCTTCAATTTATTAGTTTAACATATAACATTAACGTATAACGGCCGTGCATTTGGAAGAATTCCGTAAACTTATATTTAGGTAAAAAATCGATTTTGTTGCATATACTGATTTAGCAATCGATATCGAAATGCTTCAAATCATTGGTTTAACATATTTAAGTTAATAAAGCTTCTTTTACGCACTGAAGTTAACATAAAGCCATAGCGGCATAACGGCAGGTTTATTTAGAAGAATTCCGTAATCTTATATTTAGGAATATATAGTCGATTTTCTTGTATTTAAACAT
>CM050324.1:5983325-6010259 GCA_027475135.1 Bactrocera correcta | reverse complement strand
CATTTAGAAGAATTCCGTTATCTTATATTTAGGTATAAAGTCGATTTTCTTGTATATACACATTTAGCAATCGATATCGAAATGCTTCAAATCATTAGTTTAACATATCAAGTTAATAAACATTTTTTAGCTTACTGAAGTCTACATAAAGCCTTAACGGTATAACGGCAGTGCATTTAGAAGAATTCCGTAATATTATAATTTTATATTTAGGTATGAATTCGATTTTCTTGTATATAATCATTTAGCAATCGATATCGAAATGCTTCAAATCATTAGTTTAACATATTTAAAATAATAAACCTTTTTTAACGTATTGAAGTTTATACAAAGCCATGGCGGCATAATGACAGTACATTTGGAAGAATTCCGTAATCTTATATTTAGGTATAAAGTCGATTTTCTTGTATATACACATTTAGCAATCGATATCGAAATGCTTCAAATCATTAGCTTAACATATTTAAGTTAATAAACCTTCTTTAACGCACTGAAGTCTACATAAAGCGTTAACGGCATAACGGCAGTGCATTTAGAAAAATTCCGTTATCTTATATTTAGGTATAAATTCGATTTTCTTGTATATACATATTTGGCAAGCGATATCGAAATGCTTCAAATCATTAGTTTAACATATTTAAGTTAATTAACCTTCTTTAACGCACTGAAGTCTACATAAAGCCTTAACGGTATAACGGCAGTGCATTTAGAAGAATTCCGTAATCTTTTATTTAGGTATAAAATCGATTTTCTTGTATATACACATTTAGCAATCAATATCGAAATGCTTCAAATCATTAGTTTAACATATTAAGTTAATAAACATTTTTTAGTTAACTGAAGTCTTCATAAAGCCTTAGCGGTATAACGGCAGTGCATTTAGAAGAATTCCGTAATGTTATAATTTTATATTTAAGTGTAAAGTCGATTTTCTTGTATTTACACATTTAGCAGTTGATATCGAAATGCTTCAAACATTATGGCGCCATGGCTTTGTATCAACTTCAATACGTTAACGAAGGTTAATTATTTTAAATATGTTAAACTAATGGTTTGTAGCATTTCGATATCTATTTGTAAATGAGTATATACAAGAAAATCGAATTCATACCAAAATATAAGATTACGTAATTATTCTAAATGCACTGCCGTTATGGCTTTATATTAACTTCAGTTCGTTAAAGAAGGTTTATTAACTTAAATATGTTAAACCAGTTATTTGAAGCATTTCGATATCGAATGCTTAATGCATATATACAAGAAAATCGACTTTATACCTAAATATAAGACTACGGAATTCTTCCAAGTGTACTCTCGTTATGGCTTTATATCAACTTCAATACGTTAAAGAAGGTTAATTAACTTAAATATGTTAAACTAATGATTTGAAGCATTTCGATATCGCTTGCGAAATATGTATATACAAGAAAATCGAATTTATACCTAAATATAAGATAACGGAATTTTTCTAAATGCACTGCCGTTATGCCGTTAACGCTTTATGTAGACTTCAGTGCGCTAAAGAAGGTTTATTAACTTAAATATGTTAAACTAATGATTTGAAGCATTTCGAAATCGATTGCTAAATGTGTATATACAAGAAAATCGACTTAATACCTAAATATAAGATTACGGAATTCTTTCAAATGTACTGTCATTATGCCGCCATGGCTTTGTATCAACTTCAATACGTTAAAGAAGGTTAATTATTTTAAATATGTTTAACTTATGGTTTAAAGCATTTCGATATCGACTGCTAAATGTGTAAATACAAGAAAGTCGAATTTATACCTAAATATAAGATAACGGTATTCTTCTAAATGCAGTGCAGTTATACCGTCAAGGCTTTATGTAGACTTCAGTGCGTTAAAGAAGGTTTATTAACTTAAATATTTTAAACTAATGATTTGAAGCATTTCGATATCGATTGCTAAATATGTATATACAAGAAAATAGACTTTATACCTAAATATAAGATTACGGAATTCTTCCAAATGTACTGTCGTTATGCCGCCATGGCTTTGTATCAACTTCAATACGTTAAAGAAGGTTAGTTATTTTAAATATGTTAAACTAATGGTTTAAAGCATTTCGATATCGACTGCTAAATGTGTAAATACAAGAAAATCGACTTTACACCTAAATATAAAATTATAACATTACGGAATTCTTATAAATGCACTGCCGTTATACCGTTAAGGCTTTATGTAGACTTCAGTAAGCTAAAAAATGTTTATTAACTTAATATGTTAAACTAATGATTTGAAGCATTTCGATATCGATTGCTAAATGTGTATATACAAGAAAATCGACTTTATACCTAACTATAAGATAACGGAATTCTTCTAAATGCACTGCCGTTATGCCGTTAAGGCTTTATGTAGACTTCAGTGAGTTAAAGAAGGTTTATTAACTTAAATATGTTAAACTAATGGTTTAAAGCATTTCGATATCGATGCTAATGCTAAATACAAGAAAATCGACTTTATACCTAAATATAAAATATAACATTAGGAATTCTTCTAACTGCACTGCCGTTATGCCTTAGGCTTTATGTAGACTTCAGTGCGTTAAAGAAGGTTTATTAACTTAAATATGTTAAACTAATGATTTGAAGCATTTCGATATCGATTGCTAAATTGTATATACAAGAAAATCGATTTATACCTAAATATAAGATTACGGAATTCTTCTACTACTGCAGTTATGCCGTTATGCCACTTCAGATCGTTAAAGAAGGTTTATTAACTTAAATATGTTAAACTAATGATTTGAAGCATTTCGATATCGATTGCTAAATGTGTATATACAAGAAAATCGACTTTATACCTAAATATAAGATTACGGAATTCTTCTGTATGCAATGCCATTATATGCCATTATTGGAAATTTATGTTTAGAACTTCAAGTGCAAAGATTAAAGAAAGGTTTAATTAACTTTTTTTAAAAATGTTAAACTAATGATTTGAAGCATTTCGATATCGATTGCTAAATGTGTAAATACAAGAAAATCGACTTTACACCTAATATAAAATTATAACATTACGGAATTCTTCTAAATGCACTGCCGTTATACCGTTAAGGCTTTATGTAGACTTCAGTAAGCTAAAAAATGTTTATTAACTTAATATGTTAAACTAATGATTTGAAGCATTTCGATATCGATAGCTAAATATGTATATACAAGAAAATCGAATTTATACCTAAATATAAGATTATGGAATTCTTCTACGTGCACTGCAGTTATGCCTCCATGGCTATATGCCCACTTCAGATCGTTAAAGAAGGTTTATTAACTTAAATATGTTAAACTAATGATTTGAAGCATTTCGATATCGATTGCTAATGTGTATATACAAGAAAATCGACTTTATACCTAAATATAAGATAACGGAATTCTTCTAAATGCACTGCCTTATGCCATTAGGGCTTTATGTAGACTTAAGTGCGTTAAAGAAGGTTTATTAACTTAAATATGTTAAACTAATGATTTGAAGCATTTCGATATCGATTGCTAAATGTGTATATACAAGAAAATCGAATTTATACCTAAATATAAGATAACGGAATTCTTCTAAATGCACTGCCGTTATGCCGTTAAGGCTTTATGTAGACTTCAGTGCGTTAAAGAAGGTTTATTAACTTAAATATGTTAAACTAATGATTTGAAGCATTTCGATATCGATTGCTAAATGTGTATATACAAGAAAATCGACTTTATACCTAAATATAAGATTACGGAATTCTTCTAAATGCACTGCAGTTATGCCTCCATGGCTTTATGCCAACTCAGATACGTTAAAGAAGGTTTATTAACTTAAATATGTTAAACTAATGGTTTGAAGCATTTCGATATCGCTTGCTAAATGATATATACAAGAAATCGAATTTATACCTAAATATAAGATAACGGAATTCTTCTAAATGCATGCCGTTATGCCGTTAAGGCTTTATGTAGACTTCAGTGCGTTAAAGAAGGTTTATTAACTTAAATATGTTAAACTAATGATTTGAAGCATTTCGATATCGATTGCTAAATGCTATATACAAGAAAATCGACTTTATACCTAAATATAAGATACGGAATTCTTCCAAATGTACTGTCGTTATGCCGCCATGGCTTTTATCAACTTCAATACGTTAAAGAAGGTTTATTATCTTAAATATGTTAAACTAATGATTTGAAGCATTTCGATATCGCTTGCTAAATATGTATATACAAGAAATCGAATTTATACCTAAATATAAGATAACGGAATTCTTCTAAATGCACTGCGTTATACCGTTAAGGCTTTATGTAGACTTCAGTGCGTTAAAGAAGTTTATTAACTTAAATATGTTAAACTAATGATTTGAAGCATTTCGATATCGATTGCTAAATGTGTATATACAAGAAAATCGACTTTATACCTAAATATAAGATAACGGAATTCTTCTAAATGCACTGCCGTTATGCCATTAGGCTTTATGTAGACTTCAGATGCGTTAAAGAAGGTTTATTAACTTAAATATGTTAAACTAATGATTTGAAGCATTTCGATATCGATTGCTAAATTTTATCAAGAAAATCGACTTTATACCTAAATATAAGATTACGGAATTCTTCTAAATGCACTGCGTTATGCCTCATGGCTTATGTAGACTTCAGATCGTTAAAGAAGGTTTATTAACTTAAATATGTTAAACTAATGATTTGAAGCATTTCGATATCGATTGCTAAATGTGTATATACAAGAAAATCGACTTTATACCTAATATAAGATTACGGAATTCTTCCAAATGTACTGTCATTATGCCGCCATGGCTTTGTATCAACTTCAATACGTTAAAGAAGGTTAATTATTTTAAATATGTTAACTATGGTTTGAAGCATTTCGATATCGACTTGCTAAATGTGTATATACAAGAAAGTCGAATTTATACCTAAATATAAGATAACGGAATTCTTCTAAATGCAGTGCAGTTATACCGTCAAGGCTTTATGTAGACTTCAGTGCGTTAAAGAAGGTTTATTAACTTAAATATTTTAAACTAATGATTTGAAGCATTTCGATATCGATTGCTAAATATGTATATACAAGAAAATCGACTTTATACCTAAATATAAGATTACGGAATTCTTCCAAATGTACTGTCGTTATGCCACCATGGCTTTGTATCAACTTCAATACGTTAAAGAAGGTTATTATTTTAAATATGTTAAACTAATGGTTTAAAGCATTTCGATATCGACTGCTAAATGTGTAAATACAAGAAAATCGACTTTACACCTAAATATAAAATTATAACATTACGGAATTCTTATAAATGCACTGCCGTTATACCGTTAAGGCTTTATGTAGACTTCAGTAAGCTAAAAAATGTTTATTAACTTAATATGTTAAACTAATGATTTGAAGCATTTCGATATCGATTGCTAAATGTGTATATACAAGAAAATCGACTTTATACCTAAATATAAAATTATAACATTACGGAATTCTTCTAAATGCACTGCCGTTATGCCATTAAGGCTTTATGTAGACTTCAGTGAGTTAAAGAAGGTTTATTAACTTAAATATGTTAAACTAATGATTTGAAGCATTTCGATATCGATTGCTAATGCTATATACAAGAAAATCGACTTTATACCTAAATATAAAATTATGGAATTCTTCTAACTGCACTGCCGTTATGCCTTAGGCTTTATGTAGACTTCAGTGCGTTAAAGAAGGTTTATTAACTTAAATATGTTAAACTAATGATTTGAAGCATTTCGATATCGATTGCTAAATGTGTATATACAAGAAAATCGATTTATACCTAAATATAAGATTACGGAATTCTTCTACATCACTGCCGTTATGCCAGCTTCATGGATCGTTAAAGAAGGTTTATTAACTTAAATATGTTAACTAATGAGTTGAAGCATTTCGATATCGATTGCAAATGTGTATATACAAGAAAATCGATTTATACCTAAATAAATATGGAATTTTCTACGTGCACTGCGTTATGCCCATAGGCTATATGACTTCAGTCGTTAAAGAAGGTTTATTAACTTAAATATGTTAAACTAATGAGTGAAGCATTTCGATATCGATTGCCAAATATGTATATAAAGAAAATCGAATGCCGCCATGGCTTTTATCAACTTCAATACGTTAAAGAAGTTAATTATTTTAAATATGTTAAACTAATGGTTTGAAGCATTTCGATATCGATTGCTAAATGTGTAAATACAAGAAATCGACTTTACACCTAATATAAAATTATAACATTACGGAATTCTTCTAAATGCACTGCCGTTATACCGTTAAGGCTTTATGTAGACTTCAGTAAGCTAAAAAATGTTTATTAACTTAATATGTTAAACTAATGATTTGAAGCATTTCGATATCGATAGCTAAATATGTATATACAAGAAAATCGACTTTATACCTAAATATAAGATTATGGAATTCTTCTACGTGCACTGCAGTTATGCCTCCATGGCTATATGCCCACTTCAGATCGTTAAAGAAGGTTTATTAACTTAAATATGTTAAACTAATGATTTGAAGCATTTCGATATCGATTGCTAAATGTGTATATCAAGAAAATCGACTTTATACCTAAATATAAGATAACGGAATTCTTCTAAATGCACTGCCGTTATGCCATTAGGCTTTATGTAGACTTAAGTGCGTTAAAGAAGGTTTATTAACTTAAATATGTTAAACTAATGATTTGAAGCATTTCGATATCGATTGCTAAATGTGTATATACAAGAAAATCGAATTTATACCTAAATATAAGACTACGGAATTCTTCCAAATGTACTGTCGTTATGCCGCCATGGCTCTTTATCAACTTCAATACGTTAAAGAAAGTTAGTTAACTTAAATATGTTAAACTAATGATTTGAAGCATTTCGATATCGCTTGCCAAATATGTATATACAAGGAAATCGAATTTATACCTAAATACAAGATAACGGAATTTTTCTAAATGCACTGTCGTTATGCCATTAACGCTTTATGTAGACTTCAGTGCGTTAAAGAAGCTTTATTAACTTAAATATGTTAAACTAATGGTTTGAAGCATTTCGATATCGATTGCTTAATGCATATATACAAGAAAATCGACTTTATACCTGAATATAAGACTACGGAATTCTTCCAAATGTACTGTCGTTATGCCGCCATGGCTCTTTATCAACTTCAATACGTTAAAGAAGGTTAGTTAACTTAAATATGTTAAACTAATGATTTGAAGCATTTCGATATCGATTGCTAAATGTGTATATTCAAGAAAATCGACCTTATACCTAAATATAAGATTACGGAATTCTTCCAAATGTACTGTCGTTATGCCGCCATGGCTTTGTATCAACTTCGATACGTTAAAGAAGGTTAATTATTTTAAATATGTTAAACTAATGGTTTGAAGCATTTCGATATCGACTGCTAAATGTGTAAATACAAGAAAATCGACTTTATACCTAAATATAAAATTCTAACATTACGGAATTCTTCCAAATGCACTGCCGTTATACCGTTAAGGCTTTATGTAGACTTTAGTAAGCTAAAACATGTTTATTATCTTAATATGTTAAACAAATGATTTGAAGCATTTCGATATCGATAGCTAAATATGTATATAAAAGAAAATCGACTTTATACCTAAATATAAGATTATGGAATTCTTCTACGTGCACTGCAGTTATGCCTCCATGTCTATATGCTCACTTCACATCGTTAAAGAAGGTTTTGTAACTTAAATATGTTAAACTAATAAGCTGAAGCATTTCGATATCGATTGCTAAATGTAGAAACAAATATCAAATTCGCGGCAACTCACCTTTGATTTGGCGATGACTTTGCGGTCGGTTGAAGAAAAAAAACTTGGTTGTCTGACGGAGAACCGTATATGCGCGCGGATCGTAAGAAAAAGAGAGCTTGGCCTCGTCCGCCAGTTCCTTTTGTTGATTGGGTGTGGTGTCCTCATGTGTGGTGCGAAAGGTGTGGTGTAAAAGATGATGTGTTGAGTGTGGTACGTAGTGTGGGATGACCGGAAATGATCCGCATGATGCCAATGTGTTGAGTATAGGATGTGCAGTGTGGGGTGAAGATGTGTTGATGATGGTGTGTATGGGTGGGGTGTAGTTATATTATATTTAGAGGGGGGTCAGGTGCTCATTTAGCCATCCCGGCCCCCCTAAACGACTGTTTAGCCTAAAAGGCGCTGCAGCTGTTGCAGCGTTGCCACAACGCTGCTCAGACCCGTAGATCGACGCGATGGTGGCCCGGGCTGTCGACGCCGCAATGATGTTGCACTCCGCTGGGGTGCGGAACGAGCTGCGGGTTGGACTCGGGGTATGCGGCTGCGATGGTTGGTTGGCCGGCTCACTTCGCGTGACGAGCTGCGGTGTAGCAGCGTGTGATGCGGCCGGTGGCACATTTGGCACAGCCCACGTGACTCACACTCTGTAGTCGCATGAGTGTGCGACAGGCAGTTGAGGCAATGCCCGTGGGCCTGAGCCACTTGCTGCCGTTGCAAAGGCCGCATACCCCTAAATATTCCACAATGGTGGAGACGATGAGGGCGTCGACAGATGGGACACCTTATCCGACGGGTCTCTGAAGTCCTCGCTGCAGTCGATGGTGGTCGGGTGCCACCACGAGGTGCGGGGGTAAGCACCGCTGCGGGCGCGGTTGCCGGTACAGGTGCCGGCGTTGTTGCCGGTGCAGTTGCCGGCGTTGTTGCCGGTGTAGTTGCTGGCGCTGTTGCAGCCACAGGTCGGGGCGCTGGTGTAGGCCCGGTGCGTGGCGTATTGATAGCCCGAGCGGTCGACGAGGTTGCGACTGATGTGTCGACATCCATGATGATCTATGTATAAAGGAGATTGTTAATTAGAAAGCTGTCATACAATTGGATATTGGCAATCGTGCCACGATATGTGGCATGAATGGGCCGTCGTATGGATCGACCATTTTTTGTTAGTTTTCTTTACGGTTTGTTATTTTTATTTACGGTTCGTTATTTTTATTCACGGTTTGTTATTTTCGGACGGTTGTTATTTTTGTAATGGTTGGTATCGGCGTATTTCTCGTTTTCATTTGATTAGCTGATTAGGACACGATAATATCGGTTTGTTTTTGCGGTTTTCGGATTCGCGGTTGTCGGTGGTTGGTAAAAAACACAGCTTCACGAGCGGTCTGGTTAGTGTTCCGTTTTGGGTACGGAGATCCACGACTCGTGTGTGACCGTCGGAGCCGTAATGTAGCTTTTCTATGCGGCCAAGCCGCCACTCAGTAGGGGGTAGACAATCATCATGAATGAGGACGCAGTCTCCAAGTTTAGGCGGCTGTTCAGGAGTCTTCCAGCGGTATCTTTTGTGGAGATCCTTTATATATTCGTCCTTCCATCGGCGGCTGAAATCATGATGGAGAATTTTAATTCGTTCCCATCGATTTAATAGAGATAGCGACTCCACGCCTGGCTCAGGAATGGCCAGGATGGGTGCTCCTTTTAGAAAATGCCCTGGAGTTAAGGCAGTGAAATCTGAGGGGTCTTGCGATAGTACTGTGAGTGGCCGTGAATTGAGAACGGCTTCAATTCGATTTAATAGCGTCGTGAACTCTTCGTAATTGAATTTATAATTTCCAGCTACCCGTTTGAAATGGGATTTGAAGCTTTTCACAGCTGATTCCCATAAACCGCCCATATGAGGAGCGCTTGGGGGTATAAATTGCCAGTTGATACCTTGAGGGGCGTACTTTTGTACGATGTCGGGTGACACTTGTTTTAGGAAATCCACAAATTGCTTTTCGGTGGCTCGTTGAGCTCCAATGAACGTTTTGCCATTGTCGCTCATGATCTTTGATGGGTAGCCACGTCGAGCGACGAAGCGAGCAAATGCCGCGAGAAAAGCCTCCGTCGTCAGATTACTACACAGCTCAAGGTGTACTGCCTTTGTCGTGAAACATACAAAGACAGCCACATAGCCTTTCATGAGAGTGGGAGACCTTAACATAGAAGCCTTTACCTGGAAAGGCCCAGCAAAATCAACACCTGTTGTGGTGAAAGGCAGAGCGAAATTGCAGCGTTCCGGTGGAAGTGCTGCCATAATCTGCGTTCGCATCTTCCGCTTGTGCATAGTGCAAATCTTGCACGTGAAGATGCACTTCTTAATTTGCGGCTTAAGACGGGGGATATAATACTCCTGGCGTACCATCTTTTGCATGAGACGATGTTCGGCGTGTAGCATTAAGGTGTGGATGTAGTGGAGGAATAATGTGGCAAATGGTGACTTCTCTGGAATTATTATGGGGTGGCGTACATTGTATGTTAGGCTCGAATTAGCGAGCCGACCATTGGCACGAAGCAGACCTTTCGTGTCCAGAAATGGGTTGAGAACTAAGAGTGAGCTCTTTTTATCAATCGGCTTCGATTCTCTTAGTGCTGATATATCGCGGCTGAAGTAGCGCGCTTGTGTGTATGCAATTAGTGCGACCTTTGCCTTTTGTAACTCTAGGTGCGACACTGTGTTGCATGGGAAATTTTGTGATCCCTTGATTTTGCTTTTGAGTTGCTCTATAAATTTGAACATATAAGCAACTACTCTGAGAGCTCTTGGAAACGATGAAAATCGTTCAAGGATGTCGGTATCATCCAATAATGTATGAAAGGAGGCGATTTTTCGACCTTCTGGGGCGATAATGTTGCGCATGGGGGATTGTGGCCAAGAATCAGGAGATTCTATCAACCATCGGGGGCCATTCCACCAGAGGGTAGTAGTGGCAAGGTGCAGTGGCTTGCACCCTCTTGTACCTAGATCGGCAGGATTGTCAGCACTGGCTACGTGACGCCACGTGGCTGATCCCACTAGGTCAAGAATTTGAGACGTTCGGTTAGAAATATACGTCTTCCATGCATGTGGTGGTTTTTCCAACCAGGCTAGTACAATTTCTGAATCGGACCACATATATAGTTTGCATTTTGTCATATTTAAATGCATTTGCACCATGGCTACTAATTTTGAAAGTAGTAGTGCGCCACATAACTCAAGTCGTGGGAGACTTATAGTTTTTAAAGGTGCCACCTTTGCTTTTGCTACTAATAAGTGGCTTGTGGTCGTGGTATCACTTTGCGTGCGCACATAGATAGTAGCGCAATATGCCTTTTCTGAGGCGTCACAAAAGCCATGTAACTCGACTTTGTGTTCGGGGGAGTAGTTTACCCATCGTGGAATTTGTATCTGGGAAATGTCATTCAGATTTTTTGCGAACTGGGACCATTTTTCTAAGCGAAGAGGTTTCACTTGTTCGTCCCAGTCGGTTCCATCTAGCCATAATTCTTGTATTAAGATTTTCGCTTGGATCATAATTGGCGAAAGCCATCCTGCGGGGTCGAAAAGTTTTGCCACCGAGGATAAAATCTGTCTTTTCGTTATGGCTGATAATGCGGATATGGACTCTGTCGTGTATGAGAACTGGTCCGATATCGCATTCCATTGGATGCCTAGCGTTTTTGTTGTACTTTCCTTTTCGAATATAAGGAAATTAGTGTCCAACAAATTTTCGTTTGGAATATTTTTGAGTATATTCGGGTGATTTGCCGTAATCTTTTTTAATGGAAACCCTGCGGATGTGAGGGCTTGGATTACTTGTGATAATGATTCGTATGCTTGTGGAAGACTGTGACTTCCAGACAGAATATCGTCTACATACGTTTGTGTTTTTAACACCTGGGTCGCCAGAGGAAATTCTGACTTGGTGTTTTCTGCCAATTCGTGGAGCGTTCGAATGGCTAAATATGGGGCACAGTTTACGCCAAAGGTAACTGTTTTTAATTTAAAGTCGCGTAAAGGACTGGTGGGGGATCTTCGGAACATAATACGTTGAAAATCTTGGTCGTCTTTGTGTACGCCTATTTGCCGATACATTTTTTCAACGTCCCCATTGAATACGTATTTGTATATACGCCAGTTTAGAATAAGCAGCATTAAATCAGGTTGGAGCGTGGGTCCTGTAAACAGGATATCGTTTAGGGAATTCCCCGAGCTAGTGGATCTTGAGGCGTTGAAAACAACTCTTACTTTAGTTGTCTTTTTATCTGGCTTTACTACTGCATGATGTGGCAAGTAAAAGGAGTAGTATTTGCCGTTGACGATTTTCTCCCCTGGGTTTACTTCCTCCATATGATCTAAATGGAGGTATTCTTCTAACACACCATCATATTCAGATTTGAGTTCGCCTTTTTTAAGTAGGTTTCTTTCCATACTTAAAAACTGCTGAATTGCAGAGGTGCGAGAGTGACCTAAGGCGAGTGTGTTAGGAAATTGTTGCTTAAGTGGTAGTCGTACGACGTACCGACCATTTTCTGATCTAGCAGTTGTGGCTTTGTAAAAATCCTCACAATACTGATCTTCAGGGGTTGTGACTGATATGGGGGGGAGTTCTTCTAGTTCCCAAAATTTTCTCAATTGTGAATTGAGGTACTCATTTGAGACTTCCTCAACTTGAGTTGTTAATGTTGTAACTGGTTCCGCAACTAGTCCGCTTAGGACCCATCCGAAAATGGTATTTTGCGCCAGAAGTGTTTCGGTAATTTTTTCAATACCTTCAAGAATAATTTGTGGTATTAGATCGCTGCCTAATAGTAGATCTATTTGAGCGGGGGTGTTGCAGTTGGGGTCTGCTAGCTTTAGGTGTGAAACCTTTTGCCAATGTTTGCTATTTATGTGATAGCTGGGTAACATATTGGTTAATTGCGGTAAGACAATAGCTTCTGCTTGTATGCGCTTATCCGCTTTGGGGGAAAAGAGGGTAATGGGGCAGATTTTATTTGAGTTTTGAACAACTCTTCCGCCCATTCCCGTGATTTCAAAGTTGGCCAGTTTTGTTGGTAACTGTAGCCTGTTTTGTGCCCTAGACGCTATAAAGGATCGTTGTGATCCTTGGTCTATTAAGGCTCTGAGTTTAAACAGTTCTCCTCGGTGCTCGATGGAGACAACTGCTGTGGGTAAAAGTACCCTACTGTGATTTTCGCTATGTAGCGATTGGGTTTTTAATGCCTTTGAGCAGCATGGTGCTTCTTGGCAGATTTCAGAATTTGTTGTGGCAACTAATCCTGTTGCTCGTTTTACGTTCGCATTGTTCGGGGGTGAGCTGGAAAAATTTGTTATACATATGTAACATTGAATGATGTCTTTTATGGCAGTAAACGCAATTAAATTTGCTTTCGCAATCTTTAAGCGTATGCGCATGTGACATACAGTTGGTACATAATTTTTTCGATCTTACGAAATTGTTTCTATCGCTAACATTCATTTTTTTGAATTTTTCGCATAATTTTAATCTGTGACCTCCTCTGCACAGTTCGCATGACGTTTGTTTATATTGTTCGGAAGAGAACGATTGATTTTTAAAAAGGTTTCTATTTGAATTATTGTGGCTATTGGCTTGGGGCTTGTGGAAGCTTCTATTGAAGTCTTGCTGAATACCTTTTGGTTTACTTGTATTTATTTTTTTTGTCTACCCTTTCTGCGATTTCGTACTGGGTGGTGAGAAAATCTCTCATTTGTTGCCACGTTGGGCACTTTTTACGTGATGAGAGCGATTGCTCCCACAATAGTAAAGACTTTTCTGGTAATGCTGCTGTGCATATATTCACCAGTATAGGGTCCCAGTTGTCTGTGGGAATGTTTTGGGTCGATAAAATCGACAAACAATTGGAAACAGTGGATTGAAGTTTGATAAATTCTTCACTGGTTTCCTTTTGAATTTTTGGCAAGTTCATCAGAATTGTTATCTGCTTATCGACCAATATTCGTTCATTCTCGTATCTTGATTTTAAAGCTTCCCAAGCCATATTAAAATTGTCGTCATTTAATGCGAACTGTTTTACTATGACGCCAGCTTGACCTTTCGTTTTGTATCGGAGGTGATACAATTTTTGCGCATTAGATAATTTTGGGTGGTTTAGGTAAACGGCTGTGAACATGTCCCGGAAGGACGGCCATTGTTCATAACCCCCATGAAAAATTTCTGTGTCACATGCGGGCACCTTGAGGTGGATGCCCGAACTTGCCTCGTGACTTTGTACTTGTGTCACCTCTACTCGCGGAAGTGGAGTAGGTGCAATTGCATTAATTAATTTTAGCTGATCTGAAATCATAGCTTTCGTCTCTTCGTACTGGTCTAAGCAGTTTTCATATTTGGAGTATGCTGAAGATTTGAAATTTTCAGGTAGATCTGATTCGTCAGATTCTACAATTGCGTCATATGCCGCTTGGAGACGCGTCCAAAAATTGTCTAAATTATCTTTTTTGATTTCTAAGACCGATTCAGAATTGTCTTGAATCGGTGAGGATGAAAATCGAGTGCAGTATCGTATCAAACTGTCACTCTCAGCAATAAATTTTGCATACGAAATATCTTTACCCCTCTTTATTTTTGTAGCACCTTGCTTTGAGCGTGTAGCCTCAGCAGGAGTACATGGGCTCTTTTCATCTAAAACCATTTTTGGAACTTTTAGTGACTGTGTTGTTTTAGATTCCTTTGAGTCTGAACTCATTTAAAGATTTATAGAATGAATTAAAACGTCTTAGTGAAAACTAGACTTGTAGATATTTAGAAAACGTGTATAAAGTATACTAGTATATAGTATATAAAATGTTGAAAAGAAGACTCTTTTGTATGTAAGAGTTTCAAAAAATCAATAAAACCAATGGCTTTTTGATAAATCGAGATTTCGAAAAATATTTTCGTTTCAATATGTATTTATATATGTATATGTGTAGACGTGAACTCTTAAATAAATAAGAGTTTTGAACGAACTTAATATGATAAGACGCTTTACGTATTTTATAGGGTTTGTAACCGCGAACTCTTTTATGTTAATAAGAGTTTTGACCGAATTGTATAGACGTGAACTCTTTTATATAAATAAGAGTTTTCCAAATCACGTAAAGAATATCGCTTTAATTTGATTTTGTTATTTATTATAGACCGGAAAAAATTGTTTTTTTTTTTTTTTTTTTATAATGTTTATTCTTCTATATATATTGTTTTATATATTTTATGTCCAAATTTCCTATAGGGTATATCTATAGGTGGATCTTTTATTTATTATGTGCTAATGAGCGCTCGTTTTAGAGATCACTGCACTTTGTACATATGCATGTATGTACATATGTATTACGCTTTTGGTTTTTGCACAATCCTGCTTGTTTTTGTTGATCAAAAATCAAGGGGTATTGCGGGAAATATGCCAATGTGGGCTTTGAGTATCTTTTATAAGCAATCCTGCTTGGTTTTGTCAGACGAAAACCAAGGGGTATCGCACAATATATGCCAATTTGGACTTTGAAGCAGTGAGCGTATCTACATATGCGACGATACTTATGTACAAATTTGTATTTTATAAAAGTCCTTTTTTGTTATAGTTATTGTTATATAATTGTACCCAATGTCGATTGGGTGTTTGTATATATTGTCTATATTGATATGCGTCCGTATGTGCATATATATATACGCGTGTATATATATATGTATATATGTTTGTACGAAAAACACCGAAAAGAGAATTAACCGACTGCAGGTAATTTTCTCAAGTTCACTTGTTTTTTTTTTTTTATATATATATTTTTATATTGCGCCGCATATACTTATACATGTATATGTATATACATATGTTCGCAGTGGTAAGAAGCCGCGAAAGGAGAATTTAATAATTTTTAATTATAGATATAAGTATGTATGAATGTATAAATATGTATTTGAAATATATTGATTTGAGAGAAAGAGCAAGTTATGCTCTTCGTATTTTATGTTGTTATAAGTGGTATATGTATATGTATGTATAAATATGCCTTTGAAATATATTTTGATTTAAGAGAAAGAGCAAGTTATGCTCTTCGTATGTTATAATGGTATAAGTGGTATATGTATATATATGTATAAATATGCCTTTGAAATATATTTTGATTTAAGAGAAAGAGCAAGTTATGCTCTTCGTATGTTATAATGGTATAAGTGGTATATGTATATGTATGTATGTATGAAACAGAATTTTATTTGCGCAAATCTTTTTTTTTTTTTTTCTTATGATTGCCTAGCTTTTTTTAGGCAATCCTGCTTATACTTGAATAAGTATTTACCGGTAATCAATAATCCGCTATGCGTAGTACCAAACTGCTTTGTTTGCGGTTTCTCGGTTTCTACCGGAAAATAAACCGGACACCGAAAACAGCTTGGTAACGGTTCTCACTGCTTTTTTGACCGGAATTTTAGTCAAGCCGTAAATTTAATTATATGAAATTAAATCATACATACATAGGTACATGTGTATAATACAAAAATTGAAAGTAACGATACACTCACTTTGTTTTCCTCCAGGGGCTTTTGGGGATAGTAAGGTAGTATGGTAAGAGTTTACGTGTGCATGTATGTGTGTGTGGGCCTTGTGCGTGTGCCTGTGCTGTCGCCTGTCTGTGCTCTCCTGTCCTTGTGTTGCTGGCGCTGTAGCTGTGCTCTTGTTATGAATTTTTCTTGTTCGTGGGTTATGTCACTGCACTATCACTTTATATGCACATATGCATGTATATCGCAGGTGTCTGGTTCTTTTTACTCGGGTTTTCCTCTCTACACTGCACTTTTTGTCACCACACTCTTTTTTTTTTTTTTTTCTTGTGGGTTAGATTTGAACCTACTAACACTTTACATACATATGTATGTGTATTGTATGTATGTATATGCTATTTGTTCACTGCACTTTTGCCGCCACACTTCGTTAGGCTTGTTACAGCACTTATGCACGTAATGTAATTATGCATGTACATATGTATATGTATGTATATAATGCTGGCCCCAACGGGTCTTGTTTAACCTATGTGTACATATGTATGTCACCACCACCTTTTTTTTGTTTTTTTTCTGCACAATTGTTTAAACCACTTTCACTGTTTTTTTTTTGTTGTGTCACCTCACCACTTTTGACCACTTGTAGAATTTTTTTCCGCTTTTTTTGTTTTTTTTTTTGTTTTGCTAACTGTCACCTCACCACCGTTGTCTTTTGACCACTTGTAGAATTTTTTTTTTTTCTAACTGTGTCACGCCACCTTTGGGTTTTTTTTTTTTTTTTTTTTTTTTTGTTTGTTAACTGTGTCACGTCACTTTATTATTTTTTTTTTGTTTTTTTTTTTTTTTTTTTTAATTAGGTTATCGCGTTACCGTCACCGTTTTTTTTTTTTTTATATATTGTTTAGGTTATCGCGATTCGCGTTACCGCCACGGTTTTTTTTTTTTTTTTGTTTTTAAAGACTTGTTGATTTTCACAAGTGCCGTCCGGTACGGCTCGAAGGACCATAGAAACAAATATCAAATTAGCGGCAACTCACCTTTGATTTGGCGATGACTTTGCGGTCGGTTGAAGAAAAAAAACTTGGTTGTCTGACGGAGAACCGTATATGCGCGCGGATCGTAAGAAAAAGAGAGCTTGGCCTCGTCCGCCAGTTCCTTTTGTTGATTGGGTGTGGTGTCCTCATGTGTGGTGCGAAAGGTGTGGTGTAAAAGATGATGTGTTGAGTGTGGTACGTAGTGTGGGATGACCGGAAATGATCCGCATGATGCCAATGTGTTGAGTATAGGATGTGCAGTGTGGGGTGAAGATGTGTTGATGATGGTGTGTATGGGTGGGGTGTAGTTATATTATATTTAGAGGGGGGTCAGGTGCTCATTTAGCCAAAATGTGTATATACAATAAAATCGAATTTATACCTAAATATAAGATAACGGAATTCTGCTAAATGCACTGCCGTTATGCCGTTAAGGCTTTATGTAGACTTCTGTGAGTTAAAGAAGGTTAATTAACTTAAATATGTTAAACTAATGATTTGAAGCATTTCGATATCGATAGCTAAATATGTATATAACAGAAAATCGGCTTTATACCTAAATATAAGATTGTGGAATTCTTCTACGTGCACTGCAGTTATGCCTCCATGGCTATATGCCCACTTCAGATCGTTTAAGAAGGTTTATTAACTTAAATATGTTAAACTAATGATTTGAAGCATTTCGATATCGCCTGCCAAATGTGTATATACAAGAAAATCGACTTTATACCTAAATATAAAATTATAACATTGCGGAATTCTTCTAAATGCACTGCCGTTATACCGTTAAGGCTTTATGTAGACTTTAGTAAGCTAAAAAATGTTTTTTAACTTAATATGTTAAACAAATGATTTGAAGCATTTCGATATCGATAGCTAAATATGTATATACAAGAAAATCGACTTTATACCAAAATGTAAGATTACGGAATATTTCTACATCCACTGCCGTTATGCCAACTTCAGATTGTGAAAGAAGGTTTATTAACTTAAATATGTTAAACTAATGATTAGAAGCAATTCGATATCGATTGCTAAATGTGTATATACAAGAAAATCGACTTTATACCTAAATATAAAATTATAACATTACGGAATTCTTCTAAATGCACTGCCGTTATACCGTTAAGGCTATATGTAGACTTTAGTAAGCTAAAAAATGTTTTTTAACTTAATATGTTAAACAAATGATTTGAAGCATTTCGATATCGATAGCTAAATATGTATATACACGAAAATCGATTTTATACCTAAATAAAAGATTACGGAATTCACCCAAATATACAGCCGTTATGCCGTTATGGCTTTATTTAAACTTCAGAAAGATAAAGAAGGTTAATCAACCTAAATATGCTAAACCAGTTATTTGAAGATTTTCGGTATCGATTGCTAAATGTGTAGATCCAAGAAAATCGACTACATACCTAAATATAAGATTACGGAATTCTTCTACATGCACTGCCGTTATGGTGCCATGGCTTTATGTTAACTTCAGGCGTTAAAGAAGCTTTATTAACTTAAATATGTTAAACTAATGATTTGAAGCATTTCGATATCGATTGCTAAATGAGTATATACAAGAAAATCGAATTCATACCTAAATATAAGATTACGTAATTCTTCTAAATGCACTGCCGTTATGCCGTTATGCCGTTATGGCTTTATATTAACTTCAGTTCGTTAAAGAAGGTTTACTAACTTAAATATGTTAAACCAGTTATTTGAAAAATTTTGATATCGATTGCTTAATGCATATATACAAGAAAATCGACTTTATACCTGAATATAAGACTACGGAATTCTTCCAAATGTACTGTCGTTATGCCGCCATGGCTTTGTATCAACTTCGATACGTTAAAGAAGGTTAATTATTTTAAATATGTTAAACTAATGGTTTGAAGCGTTTCGATATCAACTGCTAAATGTGTAAATACAAGAAAATCGACTTTACACTTAAATATAAAATTATAACATTACGGAATTCTTCTAAATGCACTGCCGTTATACCGCTAAGGCTTTATGAAGACTTCTGTTAACTAAAAAATGTTTATTAACTTAATATGTTATACTAATGATTTGAAGCATTTCGATATTGATTGCTAAATGTGTATATACAAGAAAATCGATTTTATACCTAAATAAAAGGTTACGGAATTCTTCTAAATGCACTGCCGTTATACCGTTAAGGCTTTATGTAGACTTCAGTGCGTTAAAGAAGGTTAATTAACTTAAATATGTTAAACTAATGATTTGAAGCATTTCGATATCGCTTGCCAAATATGTATATACAAGAAAATCGACTTTATACCTAAATATAAGATAACGGAATTCTTCTAAATGCACTGCCGTTATGCCGTTAAGGCTTTTGTAGACTTCAGTAAGACAAAGAAAATTAATTAACTTAAATATGTTAAACTTATGATTTGAAGCATTTCGATATCGATTGCTAAATGTGTATATACAAGAAAATCGACTTTATACCTAATTATAAGAATACGGAATTCACCCAAATATACTGCCGCTATGCCGTTATGGCTTTATTTAAACTTCAGTAAGATAAAGAAGGTTAATTAACCTAAATATGCTAAACCAGTTATTTGAAAGTTTTCGATATCGATTGCTAAATGTGTAAATCCAAGAAAATCGACTACATACCTAAATATAAGATTACGGAATTCTTCTACATGCACTGCCATTATGGCGCCATGGCTTTATGTTAACTTCAGGCGTTAAAAAAGCTTTATTAACTTAAATATGTTAAACTAATCATTTGAAGCATTTCGATATCGATTGCTAAATGAGTATATACAAGAAAATCGAATTCATACCTAAATATAAGATTACGTAATTATTCTAAATGCACTGCCGTTATGCCGTTATGGCTTTATATTAACTTCAGTTCGTTAAAGAAGGTTTATTAACTTAAATATGTTGAACCAGTTATTTGAAGCATTTCGATATCGAATGCTTAATGCATATATACAAGAAAATCGACTTTATACCTAAATATAAGACTACGGAATTCTTCCAAATGTACTGTCGTTATGGCTTTATATCAACTACAATACGTTAAAGAAGGTTAATTAACTTAAATATGTTAAACTAATGATTTGAAGCATTTCGATATCGTTGCGAAATATGTATATACAAGAAAATCGAATTTATCCCTAAATATAAGATAACGGAATTTTTCTAAATGCACTGCCGTTATGCCGTTAACGCTTTATGTAGACTTCAGTGCGCTAAAGAAGGTTTATTAACTTAAATATGTTAAACTAATGATTTGAAGCATTTCGATATCGATTGCTAAATGTGTATATACAAGAAAATCGACTTTATACCTAAATATAAGATTACGGAATTCTTCCAAATGTACTGTCATTATGTCGCCATGGCTTTGTATCAACTTCAATACGTTAAAGAAAGTTAATTATTTTAAATATGTTAAACTAATGGTTTGAAGCATTTTGATATCGCTTGCTAAATGAATATATACAAGAAAGTCGAATTTATACCTAAATATAAGATAACGGTATTCTTCTAAATGCAGTGCAGTTATACCGTCAAGGCTTTATGTAGACTCCAGTGCGTTAAAGAAGGTTTATTAACTTAAATATTTTAAACTAATGATTTGAAGCATTTCGATAGCGATTGCTAAATGTGTATATACAAGAAAATCGACTTTATACCTAAATATAAGATTACGGAATTCTTCCAAATGTACTGTCGTTATGCCGCCATGGCTTTGTATCAACTTCAATACGTTAAAGAAGGTTTATTATTTTAAATATGTTAAACTAATGGTTTGAAGCATTTCGATATCGACTGCTAAATGTGTAAATACAAGAAAATCGACTTTACACCTAAATATAAAATTATAACATTACGGAATTCTTATAAATGCACTGCCGTCATACCGTTAAGGCTTTATGTAGACTTCAGTAAGCTAAAAAATGTTTATTAACTTAATATGTTAAACTAATGATTTGAGGCATTTCGATATCGATTGCTAAATGTGTATATACAAGAAAATCGACTTTATACCTAACTATAAGATAACGGAATTCTTCTAAATGCACTGCCGTTATGCCGTTAAGGCTTTATGTAGACTTCAGTGAGTTAAAGAAGGTTTATTAACTTAAATATGTTAAACTAATGGTTTGAAGCATTTCGATATCGATTGCTTAATGCATATATACAAGAAAATCGACTTTATACCTAAATATAAAATTATAACATTATGGAATTCTTCTAACTGCACTGCCGTTATGCCATTAGGGCTTTATGTAGACTTAAGTGCGTTAAAGAAGGTTTATTAACTTAAATATGTTAAACTAATGATTTGAAGCATTTCGATATCGATTGCTAAATGTGTATACAAGAAAATCGAATTTATACCTAAATATAAGATCACGGAATTCGTCTACAATCACTACCGCTATGCCAACTTCAGATCGTTAAAGAAGGTTTATTAACTTAAATATGTTAAACTAATGAGTTGAAGCATTTCGATATCGATTGCGAAATGTGTATATACAAGAAAATCGATTTTATATCTAATTAAAAGATTACGGATTTCGCCCAAATATACTGCCGTTATGCCGTTATGGCTTTATTTAAACTTCAGTAAGATAAAGAAGTTTAATTAACCTAATTATGCTAAGCCAGTTATTTGCAGATTTTTGATATAGATTGCTAAATGTGTAAATCCAAGAAAATCGAATTTACACCTAAATATAAAACTATAGCATTACGGAATTCTTCTAAATGCACTGCCGTTATACCGTTAAGGCTTTATGTAGACTTCAGTAAGCTAAAAAATGTTTTTTAACTTAATATGTTAAACTAATGATTTGAAGCATTTCGATATCGATAGCTAAATATGTATATACAAGAAAATCGACTTTATACCTAAATATAAGATTATGGAATTCTTCTACGTGCCCTGCAGTTATGCCTCCATGGCTATATGCCCACTTCAGATCGTTAAAGAAGGTTTATTAACTTAAATATGTTAAACTAATGATTTGAAGCATTTCGATATCGATTGCTAAATGTGTATATACAAGAAAATCGAATTTATACCTAAATATAAGATAACGGAATTCTTCTAAATGCACTGCCTTTATGCCATTAGGGCTTTATGTAGACTTAAGTGCGTTAAAGAAGGTTTATTAACTTAAATATGTTAAACTAATGATTTGAAGCATTTCGATATCGATTGCTAAATGTGTATATACAAGAAAATCGAATTCATACCTAAATATAAGATTACGTAATTCTTCTAAATGCACTGCCGTTATGCCGTTATGGCTTTATATTAACTTCAGTTCGTTAAAGAAGGTTTATTAACTTAAATATGTTAAACCAGTTATTTGAAGCATTTCGATATCGAATGCTTAATGCATATATACAAAAAAATCGACTTTATACCTAAATATAAGACTACGGAATTCTTCCAAATGTTTTGTCGTTATGGCTTTATATCAACTTCAATACGTTAAAGAAGGTTAATTAACTTAAATATGTTAAACTAATGATTTGAAGCATTTCGATATCGCTTGCCAAATATGCATATACAAGAAAATCGAATTTATACCTAAATATAAGATAACGGAATTTTTCTAAATGCACTGCCGTTATGCCGTTAACGCTTTATGTAGACTTCAGTGCGTTAAAGAAGGTTTATTAACTTAAATATGTTAAACTAATGATTTGAAGCATTTCGATATCGAATGCTTAATGCATATATACAAGAAAATCGACTTTATACCTAAATATAAGATTACGGAATTCTTCCAAATGTACTGTCATTATGCCGCCATGGCTTTGTATCAACTTCAATACGTTAAAGAAGGTTAATTATTTTAAATATGTTAAACTGATGGTTTGAGGCATTTTGATATCGCTTGCTAAATGAATATATACAAGAAAGTCGAATTTATACCTAAATATAAGATAACGGAATTCTTCTAAATGCAGTGCAGTTATACCGTCAAGGCTTTATGTAGACTTCAGTGCTTTAAAGAAGGTTTATTAACTTAAATATTTTAAACTAATGATTTGAAGCATTTCGATATCGATTGCTAAATGTGTATATACAAGAAAATCGACTTTATACCTAAATATGAGATTACGGAATTCTTCCAAATGTACTGTCGTCATGCCACCATGGCTTTGTATCAACTTCAATACGTTAAAGAAGGTTTATTATTTTAAATATGTTAAACTAATGGTTTGAAGCATTTCGATATCGACTGCTAAATGTGTAAATACAAGAAAATCGACTTTACACCTAAATATAAAATTATAACATTACGGAATTCTTCTAAATGCACTGCCGTTATACCGTTAAGGCTTTATGTTTGACTTCAGAAAGCTAAAGAATGTTTATTAACTTAATATGTTAAACTAATGATTTGAAGCATTTCGATATCGAATGCTTAATGCATATATACAAAAAAATCGACTTTATACCTAAATATAAGACTACGGAATTCTTCCAAATGTTTTGTCGTTATGGCTTTATATCAACTTCAATACGTTAAAGAAGGTTAATTAACTTAAATATGTTAAACTAATGATTTGAAGCATTTCGATATCGCTTGCCAAATATGCATATACAAGAAAATCGAATTTATACCTAAATATAAGATAACGGAATTTTTCTAAATGCACTGCCGTTATGCCGTTAACGCTTTATGTAGACTTCAGTGCGTTAAAGAAGGTTTATTAACTTAAATATGTTAAACTAATGATTTGAAGCATTTCGATATCGAATGCTTAATGCATATATACAAGAAAATCGACTTTATACCTAAATATAAGATTACGGAATTCTTCCAAATGTACTGTCATTATGCCGCCATGGCTTTGTATCAACTTCAATACGTTAAAGAAGGTTAATTATTTTAAATATGTTAAACTGATGGTTTGAGGCATTTTGATATCGCTTGCTAAATGAATATATACAAGAAAGTCGAATTTATACCTAAATATAAGATAACGGAATTCTTCTAAATGCAGTGCAGTTATACCGTCAAGGCTTTATGTAGACTTCAGTGCTTTAAAGAAGGTTTATTAACTTAAATATTTTAAACTAATGATTTGAAGCATTTCGATATCGATTGCTAAATGTGTATATACAAGAAAATCGACTTTATACCTAAATATAAGATTACGGAATTCTTCCAAATGTACTGTCGTCATGCCACCATGGCTTTGTATCAACTTCAATACGTTAAAGAAGGTTTATTATTTTAAATATGTTAAACTAATGGTTTGAAGCATTTCGATATCGACTGCTAAATGTGTAAATACAAGAAAATCGACTTTACACCTAAATATAAAATTATAACATTACGGAATTCTTCTAAATGCACTGCCGTTATACCGTTAAGGCTTTATGTAGACTTCAGAAAGCTAAAGAATGTTTATTAACTTAATATGTTAAACTAATGATTTGAAGCATTTCGATATCGATTGCTAAATGTGTATATACAAGAAAATCGACTTTATACCTAAATATAAAATTATAACATTACGGAATTCTTCTAAATGCACTGCCGTTATACCGTTAAGGCTTTATGTAGACTTCAGTAAGCTAAAAAATGTTTTTTAACTTAATATGTTAAACTAATGATTTGAAGCATTTCGATATCGATAGCTAAATATGTATATACAAGAAAATCGACTTTATACCTAAATATAAGATTATGGAATTCTTCTACGTGCACTGCAGTTATGCCTCCATGGCTATATGCCCACTTCAGATCGTTAAAGAAGGTTTATTAACTTAAATATGTTAAACTAATGATTTGAAGCATTTCGATATCGATTGCTAAATGTGTATATACAAGAAAATCGAATTTATACCTAAATATAAGATAACGGAATTTTTCTAAATGCACTGCCGTTATGCCGTTAACGCTTTATGTAGACTTCAGTGCGTTAAAGAAGGTTTATTAACTTAAATATGTTAAACTAATGATTTGAAGCATTTCGATATCGAATGCTTAATGCATATATACAAGAAAATCGACTTTATACCTAAATATAAGATTACGGAATTCTTCCAAATGTACTGTCATTATGCCGCCATGGCTTTGTATCAACTTCAATACGTTAAAGAAGGTTAATTATTTTAAATATGTTAAACTAATGGTTTGAAGCATTTCGATATCGACTGCTAAATGTGTAAATACAAGAAAATCGACTTTACACCTAAATATAAAATTATAACAATACGGAATTCTTCTAAATGCACTGCCGTTATACCGTTAAGGCTATATGTAGACTTTAGTAAGCTAAAAAATGTTTTTTAACTTAATAATAGTTAAACAAATGATTTGAAGCATTTCGATATCGATAGCTAAATATGTATATACAAGAAATCGACTTTATACCTAAATACATATAAGATTACGGAATTCTTCTACATCCACTGCCGTTATGCAACTTCAGATTGTTAAAGAAGGTTTATTAACTTAAATATGTTAAACTAATGAGTTGAAGCATTTCGATATCGATTGCTAAATGTGTATATACAAGAAAATCGATTTTATACCTAAATAAAAGATTTCGGAAGTCACCCAAATATACACCCGTTATGCCGTTATGGCTTTATTTAAACTTCATTAAGATAAAGAAGGTTAATTAACCTAAATATGCTAAACCAGTTATTTGAAGATTTTCGATATCGATTGCTAAATTTTTAGATCCAAGAAAATCGACTACATACCTAAATATAAGATTTCGGAATTCTTCTACATGCACTGCCGTTATGGCGCCATGGCTTTATGTTAACTTCAGGCGTTAAAGAAGCTTTATTAACTTAAATATGTTAAACTAATGATTTGAAGCATTTCGATATCGATTGCTAAATGAGTATATACAAGAAAATCGAATTCATACCTAAATATAAGATTACGTAATTCTTCTAAATGCACTGCCGTTATGCCGTTATGGCTTTATATTAACTTCAGTTCGTTAAAGAAGGTTAATTAACTTAAATATGTTAAACTAATGATTTGAAGCATTTCGATATCGCTTGCCAAATATGTATATACAAGAAAATCGAATTTATACCTAAATATAAGATAACGGAATTTTTCTAAATGCACTGCCGTTATGCCGTTAACGCTTTATGTAGACTTCAGTGCGTTAAAGAAGGTTTATTAACTTAAATATGTTAAACCAATGATTTGAAGCATTTCGATATCGAATGCTTAATGCATATATACAAGAAAATCGACTTTATACCTAAATATAAGACTACGGAATTCTTCCAAATGTACTGTCGTTATGGCTTTGTATCAACTTCGATACGTTAAAGAAGGTTAATTATTTTAAATATGTTAAACTAATGGTTTGAAGCATTTCGATATCAACTGCTAAATGTGTAAATACAAGAAAATCGACTTTACACCTAAATATAAAATTATAACATTACGGAATTCTTCTAAATGCACTGCCTTTATACCGCTAAGGCTTTATGAAGACTTCAGTTAGCTAAAAAATGTTTATTTACTTAATATGTTAAACTAATGATTTGAAGCATTTCGATATCGATA
>CM050324.1:5960434-5982325 GCA_027475135.1 Bactrocera correcta | reverse complement strand
ATCGAAAGCTCAAACTCATTAGTTTAACATATTTAAAATAATTAACCTTCTTTAACGTATTGAAGTTGATACAAAGCCATGGCGGCATAATGACAGTACATTTGGAAGAATTCCGTAATCTTATATTTAGGTATAAAGTCGATTTTCTTGTATATACATATTTAGCAATCGATATCGAAATGCTTCAAATCATTAGTTTAACATATTTAAGTTAATAAACCTTCTTTAACGCACTGAAGTCTACATAAAGCGTTAACGGCATAACGGCAGTGCATTTAGAAAAATTCCGTTATCTTATATTTAGGTATAAATTCGATTTTCTTGTATATACATATTTGGCAAGCGATATCGAAATGCTTCAAATCATTAGTTTAACATATTTAAGTTAATTAACCTTCTTTAACGTATTGAAGTTGATAAAGAGCCATGGCGGCATAGCGACAGTACATTTGGAAGAATTCCGTAGTCTTATATTCAGGTATAAAGTCGATTTTCTTGTATATATGCATTAAGCAATCGATATCGAAATGCTTCAAATAACTGGTTTAACATATTTAAGTTAATAAACCTTCTTTAACGCATTGAAGTCTACATAAAGCGTTAATGGCATAACGGCAGTGCATTTAGAAAAATTCCGTTATCTTATATTTAGGTATAAATTCGATTTTCTTGTATATACATATTTGGCAAGCGATATCGAAATGCTTCAAATCATTAGTTTAACATATTTAAGTTAATTAACCTTCTTTAACGTATTGAAGTTGATATAAAGCCTTACGACAGTACATTTGGAAGAATTCCGTAGTCTTATATTTAGGTATAAAGTCGATTTTCTTGTATATATGCATTAAGCATTCGATATCGAAATGCTTCAAATAACTGGTTTAACATATTTAAGTTAATAAACCTTCTTTAACGAACTGAAGTTAATATAAAGCCATAACGGCATAACGGCAGTGCATTTAGAAGAATTACGTAATCTTATATTTAGGTATGAATTCGATTTTCTTGTATATACTCATTTAGCAATCGATATCGAAATGCTTCAAATCATTAGTTTAACATATTTAAGTTAATAAAGCTTCTTTAACGCCTGAAGTTAACATAAAGCCATGGCGCCATAACGGCAGTGCATGTAGAAGAATTCCGAAATCTTATATTTAGGTATGTAGTCGATTTTCTTGGATCTAAAAATTTAACAATCGATATCGAAAATCTTCAAATAACTGGTTTAGCATATTTAGGTTAATTAACCTTCTTTATCTTAATGAAGTTTAAATAAAGCCATAACGGCATAACGGCTGTATATTTGGAAGAATTCCGAAATCTTTTATTTAGGTATAAATTCGATTTCCTTGTATATACATATTTGGCAAGCGATATCGAAATGCTTCAACTCATTAGTTTAACATATTTAAGTTAATAAACCTTCTTTAA
Organism: Bactrocera correcta; assembly: GCA_027475135.1. Taxonomy (NCBI): domain Eukaryota; kingdom Metazoa; phylum Arthropoda; class Insecta; order Diptera; family Tephritidae; genus Bactrocera; species Bactrocera correcta. The sequence goes on along the minus strand of CM050324.1, from coordinate 5,980,888 downwards.
CAATCTGAAGTTGCATAACGGCAGTGGATGTAGAAGAATTCCGTAATCTTATATGTATTTAGGTATAAAGTCGATTTCTTGTATATACATATTTTTTTTTTTTTTTTTTTTTTTTTTTTTTTTTTTTTTTTAAAGTAGGAGGAAGCATCGAAAGCCGGAGTGCGGGACTTTAATCCGCTAAACCTAACCTACTCCCACCTCATGTCTCTCCCACGGGACCACTGGACAAAGTATTACTTCATGGGAGAGAAGAAGACGTTTAAGTCTCCTCTAGTGCACGGACTGACTGACGCCTAATCTGTTCTAAATGTCTCAACTTTGTCATAATCAGGTTTGCCGCTCTGCTGACAGCTTTCCACTTTACAGAGGACTCACACATATGTGCAGTCAAATTTTCCACCGTGATACTACCTCCCAGGGTGGTTTTCAACATTTCCCTTATACTTGAAAACCGTGGGCAATAAAAGAACACGTGTTCAGAGTCTTCTATACACTCTGTACACGCCGGACAGTATTGACTAAAGTCATGACGATATTTGAATAGATAGCTTCTAAAGCATCCATGCCCACTGAGTACTTGCGTAAGGTGGAAATCCAGGTCTCCATGTTTCCTACCTATCCACGACTGTATGTCCGAAATCAGTCGGTAGGTCCACCGTCCTTTGCATGAAGTTTGCCACCGCTGCTGCCACATTGCAATGCTTTTTATTCTCTCTTCTTTTTTTGCTGTAGTAGACTTCTCTGCTAAGTTATATATTCGCGCGAATTCGTCACCCTGGATGTCAATCGGTGCCATACTGGCTAATACCTCAGCAGCGTCATTTGAAATGGTTCGGAAAGCACTTATCACTCGTATTGCTGAAAGTCTATGCACAGTGTTAATTGGTCTAGCATATGATTTTGTTTCTAGCGCCTGTATCCATATTGGAGCCGCATACAGGATCACTGAACTTATTGCCTTAGCTATTAAACATCGTCGGCTGGAACGCACACAGCCTTTATTTGCCATCATTCTAGACAACGCATTATATATTCTATTTGCTTTACTTGTCGCATTTTTCAAGTGTTCTTTGAACTTGAGTCTTGAGTCCACTATTACCCCAAGATACTTCAACTGCGGCTGTGAAGTAATCTCACATTCACCGATGGTCAGCGATATTTTCTCCTCAATTTTCCTTGAGCTTATGAGCAAGACTTCTGTTTTCTGCTCAGCCAGCTCTAGACTCATGGTAGTAAACCATCGGCGCAGACCATTTATGCTGTCATTGCACTTGATCCGGAGGTCATCCAGATGTTTAGCTACAGCTACCACTATGAGGTCATCCGCATAAGCGATTGTTTTCACATTTTTTGATTGCGGTATTCTTAACACCCCATCGTACATCAGGTTCCATAGCAGCGGGCCTAAAACAGAGCCCTGCGGTACTCCACTGGAGATAGTGTAGCTCTGAGTTCCCTCGTCCGTCTCGTATAGCAATCTCCTATTTTGGAAATAACTCATTATAATATTTATCAGATACTGAGGAGCGTGTATATCATGTAGAGCTTTTATTATATTTGCCCACTTTGCGGAGTTAAACGCATTCTTCACATCCAGGGTTATTAGCGCGCAGTATTTTTTCCTACCACCTTTCCATCTTTTTCCGCTTATTGCACATTTTGCAGTATCAACTATTTCTCTTAGTGCGTCAATAGTGGACCTCTTTTTAATGAAGCCGTATTGTCTCTCTGATAATCCGCCGGCTTTTTGGATTGCTAACTCCAAGCGGTTTCTTACAATGCTTTCGTACACTTTCCCAATTGTGTCGAGCATGCAAAGAGGTCGATAAGATGAAGGTTCTTCTGGTGGCTTTTTTGGCTTTGGGAGTAGAACCAGACGCTGTATCTTCCACGGATCAGGGAACACCTCTTCTAATATACACGCATTGTACATGTTAACAAATAAGTTGGGTCTTAGAGTTATGGCTTCTTTAAGGGCTCTATTTGGTATACCATCTATTCCGGGCGCTTTAGAGTTTTTGATTTTTTTCGCAACAGCCAAAAGTTCGTCTTCTGTGACTAATAGGGGTGGCTCCGTAGCTTCGTTTCGTTTAGTATAGGAAATGGAGGCATGTGTCGGGAATAACGCTTCGACAACATTTTTCATAAAGGATGCGTTCTTAGGTTGCTGAGACTTATGTTTAAACTTTGACATACAAATTTTGTATGCCGTTCCCCAGGGGTCTATGTTCGCCTCTTCACAGAGCTTTTCGAAACAGGATCTCTTACTACGGATAATGGCTGACTTCAGGAGCTTTTTCTGATATTTAAATGATTCTCTGAGGCTGATTTCGTTATCACCTCTCTGGTTACGCTGGTGGCGGCGTCTAGCTGAGTGACAGAGCTTCCTCAGCTTGGCGATTTCGTCGTTCCACCAGTATACCGGCTTCCTATTTATATTGTATCTCGTCCTGCGCATAGTTGCATCGCATGCTGCAACTAGCTCCTTCTGCACAGCGGATACTAAGTGGGCGGCGTCTTCGCCTGATGCCTTTGCCACACTCCAAACACTCTCAAAAACGCCAGTATCAAAGTCTTTTTGCCGCCAGCTTCGTTTTCGACAAGTATTTCTACGACAGAGTTCCGTTTCCTGGGAGAGCGAAACTTCGGCAATTATAGCCATGTGGTCGCTATTTGTATACATGTCTGACACCTTCCACTTTATATGCCTGCTAAGCGCGTCGTTAGCAAACATTAGGTCTATTATTGATCCTTTATTTCCCTTTTGAAAGGTATTTTGTGTCCCACTGTTTATAATCATAAGGTTTGATTGACTCAAGAATTCTAAAATGAGGCGACCACGATGGTTTGTAATTCTACTACCCCAAGCAGTAGACCATGCGTTGAAATCTCCCGCTATTATTATTGGCGATTTGCTTCTGATTTCTAGAGACAACTCCAGGAGAAAATCGTCAAATTCGTTAATTGTTGCGCTAGGTCGAGCATAGCAGCTTACAAAAAATATTCCTTGTATATTCGCCCATGTAAAGCCATTATGGGTTTCTTTGGAGCGAGATGTGAAGGCTTGTCCTTTGCAGGCCCATATTGCTGCTTTGCCACTTATATCTTTACACCAAGTGCTTTCCGAACGTTGAGAATATTGTTCGCTTAATATGGCGACATCTATGTTTTCTTCTAGCACCGTCTGTTTTAGAAGGTCTTGTGCTGCAGCGCAATGGTTGAGATTGAGTTGCAGTATCTTCATTTTTCCGTTGACTTCAACATATCTGCGTATTTAGGACAGGCCGTACTCAGAACAGAGTGTTCCCCTTTGCAGAGCATACAGCTCGGGGAATTCGTGCATGTCTTAGCCATGTGACCTGCGGTTCCGCAACGAGTACAAAGGGATGACCTATCAATGGGGCTCCTACATTTGTGTGCAATATGTCCTAGTTCGAAGCACCTAAAACAACGAGTAATAGGTGAAAATTCCCGGAGACGGCAAATAGACCACCCAATTTTTACTTTACCGCACTTAAGCAAAGTTTTGGCATCCTCAGCCCGTAGGCATATAAGCGCAATTTGAGTGCCACTTCGAGTTTTCCGCAAATTTTTTATATTTTGCTTCCCCAGGTTTTGGATCCCACACTCCTTTTGTAATGCCTCGCAGATTTCTTCAGGGGTGGTTATCTCATCCAAGTCTTTGCACATAATGGTAATATTATGAGTTTTTGGCTGTATTACGGCCATATCTCCAATAACTCCCTCTAGTGCGCTTTCGAATGTATCAGCTCTCTTTTCTGTTTGACTTTTTAATTCGATTAGTAGGTCTCCTTTGAGGGTTTTTCTAATATACCTCACGTTTGAACCCAGTTCTTCAAGGCCGCTGTCGCATTTTATTTTTTTCAGTATATCCGCATACGATGCTCCCTCTTTTTTTGTTAAGATAATAGCGTCTGGTTTCGATCTGATTCTCTTCTCAATCGGTTTCTTCTTTCTGACAACGTCTACCCATTTTTCGCCTGCGGGCTTGTCTCCCAAACTGTCTTTGTGCATGCATTCAGTGACCTCACTATATGTTGCTTGCACTTTATGAATTCGTGCTGATACATATTTAGCTATCGATATCGAAATGCTTCAAATCATTTGTTTAACTATTATTAAGTTAAAAAATATTTTTTAGCTTACTAAAGTCTACATATAGCCTTAACGGTATAACGGCAGTGCATTTAGAAGAATTCCGTATTGTTATAATTTTATATTTAGGTGTAAAGTCGATTTTCTTGTATTTACACATTTAGCAGTCGATATCGAAATGCTTCAAAGCTTTAGTTTAACATATTTAAAATAATAAAACTTCTTTAACGTATTGAAGTTGATACAAAGCCATGGCGGCATAACGACAGTACATTTTGATGAATTCCGTAATCTTATATTTAGGTATAAAGTCGATTTTCTTGTATATACACATTAAGCAATCGATATCGAAATGCTTCAAATCATAAGTTTAAAATATTTAAGTTAATAAACCTTCTTTAACGCACTGAAGTCTACATAAAGCCTTGACGGTATAACTGCACTGCATTTAGAAGAATTCCGTTATCTTATATTTATGTATGAATTCGACTTTCTTGTATATATTCATTTAGCAAGCGATATCAAAATGCTTCAAACCATCAGTTTAACATATTCAAAATAATTAACCTTCTTTAACGTATTGAAGTCGATACAAAGCCATGGCGGCATAATGACGGTATATTTGGAAGAATTTCGTAATCTTATATTTAGGTATAAAGTCGATTTTCCTGTATATACACATTAAGCAATCGATATCGAAATGCTTTAAATCATTAGTTTAACATATTTAAGTTTATAAACCTTCTTTAACGCACTGAAGTCTACATAAAGCGTTAACGGCATAACGGCAGTGCATTTAGAAAAATTCCGTTATCTTATATTTAGGTATAAATTCGATTTTCTTGTATATACATATTTGGCAAGCGATATCGAAATGCTTCAAATCATTAGTTTAACATATTTAAGTTAATTAACCTTCTTTAACGTATTGAAGTTGATATAAAGCCATAACGACAGTACATTTGGAAGAATTCCGTAGTCTCATATTTAGGTATAAAGTCGATGTTCTTGTATATATGCATTAAGCATTCGATATCGAAATGCTTCAAATAACTGGTTTAACATATTTAAGTTAATAAACCTTCTTTAACGAACTGAAGTTAATATAAAGCCATAACGGCATAACGGCAGTGCATTTAGAAGAATTACGTAATCTTAGATTTAGGTATGAATTCGATTTTCTTGTATATACACATTTAGCAATCGATATCGAAATGCTTCAAATCATTAGTTTAACATATTAAGTTAATAAACATTTTTTAGCTTACTGAAGTCTACATAAAGCCTTAACGGTATAACGGCAGTGCATTTAGAAGAATTCCGTAATGTTTTAATTTTATATTTAGGTGTAAAGTCGATTTTCTTGTATTTACACATTTAGCAGTCGATATCGAAATGCTTCAAACCATTAGTTTAACATATTTAAAATAATAAACCTTCTTTAACGTATTGAAGTTGATACAAAGCCATGGCGGCATAATGACAGTACATTTGGAAGAATTCCGTAATCTTATATTTAGGTATAAAGTCGATTTTCTTGTATATACACATTTAGCAATCGATATCGAAATGCTTCAAATCATTAGCTTAACATATTTAAGTTAATAAACCTTCTTTAACGCACTGAAGTCTACATAAAGCGTTAACGGCATAATGGCAGTGCATTTAGAAAAATTCCGTTATCTTACATTTAGGTATAAATTCGATTTTCTTGTATATACATATTTGGCAAGCGATATCGAAATGCTTCAAATCATTAGTTTAACATATTTAAGTTAATTAACCTTCTTTAACGCACTGAAGTCTACATAAAGCCTTAACGGTATAACGGCAGTGCACGTAGAAGAATTCCATAATCTTATATTTAGGTATAAAGTCGATTTTCTTGTATATACATATTTAGCTATCGATATCGAAATGCTTCAAATCATTAGTTTAACATATTAAGTTAATAAACATTTTTTAGCTAACTGAAGTCTTCATAAAGCCTTAGCCGTATAACGGCAGTGCATTTAGAAGAATTCCGTAATGTTATAATTTTATAGTTAGGTGTAAAATCGATTTTCGTGCATTTACACATTTAGCAGTTGATATCGAAATGCTTCAAACCATTAGTTTAACATATTTAAAATAATTAACCTTCTTTATCGTATCGAAGTTGATACAAAGCCATGGCGGCATAACGACATTACATTTGGAAGAATTCCGTAATCTTATATTTAGTTATAAAGTCGATTTTCTTGAATATACACATTTAGCAATCGATATCGAAATGCTTCAAATCATTAGTTTAACATCTTTAAGTTAATAAACCTTCTTTAACGCACTGAAGTCTACATAGAGCGTTAACGGCATAACGGCAGTGCATTTAGAAAAATTCCGTTATCTTATATTTAGGTATAAATTCGATTTTCTTGTATATACACACTTAGCAAGCGATATCGAAATGCTTCAAATCATTAGTTTAACATATTTAAGTTAATTAACATTCTTTATCGTATTGAAGTTGATAAAGAGCCATGGCGGCATAACGACAGTACATTTGGAAGAATTCCGTAGTCTTATATTCAGGTATAAAGTCGATTTTCTTGTAAGCATTAAGCAATCGATATCGAAATGCTTCAAACCATTAGTTTAACATATATAAGTTAATAAACCTTCTTTAACTCACTGAAGTCTACATAAAGCCATAACGGCATAACGGCAGTGCATTTAGAAGAATTCCCTTATCTTATATTTAGGTATAAATTCGATTTTCTTGTATATAAACATTTAGCAATCGATATCGAAATGCTTCAACTCATTAGTTTAACATATATAAGTTAATAAACCTTCTTTAACTCACTTAAGTCTACATAAAGCCATAACGGCATAACGGCAGTGCATTTAGAAGAATTCCGTAGTCTCATATTTAGGTATAAAGTCGATGTTCTTGTATATATGCATTAAGCATTCGATATCGAAATGCTTCAAATAACTGGTTTAACATATTTAAGTTAATAAACCTTCTTTAACGATGTGAAGTGAGCATATAGACATGGAGGCATAACTGCAGTGCACGTAGAAGAATTCCATAATCTTATATTTGGGTATAAAGTCGATTTTCTTTTATATACATATTTAGCTATCGATATCGAAATGCTTCAAATCATTTGTTTAACATATTAAGATAATAAACATTTTTTAGCTTACTAAAGTCTACATAAAGCCTTAACGGTATAACGGCAGTGCATTTAGAAGAATTCCGTAATGTTATAATTTTATATTTAGGTATAAAGTCGATATTCTTGTATTTACACATTTAGCAGTCGATATCGAAATGCTTCAAACCATTAGTTTCACATATTTAAAATAATTAACCTTCTTTAACGTATCGAAGTTGATACAAAGCCATGGCGGCATAACGACAGTACATTTGGAAGAATTCCGTAATCTTATATTTAGGTATAAGGTCGATTTTCTTGTATATACACATTTAGCAATCGATATCGAAATGCTTCAAATCATTAATTTAGCATATTTAAGTTAATTAACCTTCTTTAACTCACGGAAGTCTACATAAAGCCTTAACGGCATAACGGCAGTGCATTTAGAAGAATTCCGTTATCTTGTATTTAGGTATAAATTCGATTTTCTTGTATATACACATTTAGCAATCGATATCGAAATGCTTCAAATCATTAGTTTAACATATTTTAAATTAATAAACCTTCTTTAACGCACTTAAGTCTACATAAAGCCCTAATGGCATAACGGCAGTGCATTTAGAAGAATTCCATAATGTTATAATTTTATATTTAGGTATAAAGTTGATTTTTTTTGTATATACACATTTAGCAATCGATATCGAAATGCTTCAGCTCATTAGTTTAACATATTTAAGTTAATAAACCTTTTTTAGCGATCTGAAGTGGGCATATAGCCATGGAGGCATAACTGCAGTGCACGTAGAAGAATTCCATAATCTTATATTTAGGTATAAAGTCGATTTTCTTGTATATACATATTTAGCAATCGATATCGAAATGCTTCAAATCATTAGTTTAACATATTAAGTTAATAAACAGTTTTTAGCATACTGAAGTCTACATAAAGCCTTAACGGTATAACGGCAGTGCATTTAGAAGAATTCCGTAATGTTATAATTTTATATTTAGGTATAAAGTCGATTTTCTTGTATATACACATTTAGCAGTCGATATCGAAATGCTTCAAACCATTAGTTTAACATATTTAAGATAATAAACCTTCTTTAACGTATTGAAGTTGATACAAAGCCATGGTGGCATAACGACAGTACATTTGGAAGAATTCCGTAATCTTATGTTTAGGTATAAAGTCGATTTTCTTGTATATACACATTTAGCTATCGATATCGAAATGCTTCAAATCATAAGTTTAAAATATTTAAGTTAATAAACCTTCTTTAACGCACTGAAGTCTACATAAAGCCTTGACGGTATAACTGCACTGCATTTAGAAGAATTCCGTTATCTCATATTTAGGTATAAATTCGACTTTCTTGTATATATTCATTTAGCAATCGATATCGAAATGCCTCAAATCATTAGTTTAACATATTAAGTTAATAAACATTTTTTAGCTTACTGAAGTCTACATAAAGCCTTAACGGTATGACGGCAGTGCATTTATAAGAATTCCGTAATGTTATAATTTTATATTTAGGTGTAAAGTCGATTTTCTTGTATATACACATTTAGCAGTCGATATCGAAATGCTTCAAACCATTAGTTTAACATATTTAAAATAATTAACCTTCTTTAACGTATTGAAGTTGATACAAAGCCATGGCGGCATTTCGATTTTCTTGTATATACATATTTGGCAAGCGATATCGAAATGCTTCAGCTCATTAGTTTTTAAAATATTTAAGTTAATAAACCTTCTTTAACGATCTGAAGTGGGCATATAGCCATGGAGGCATAACTGCAGTGCACGTAGAAGAATTCCATAATCTTATATTTAGGTATAAAGTCGATTTTCTTGTATTTACACAATTAGCAATCAATATCGAATTGCTTCAAACCATTAGCTTAACATATTTAAATAATTAACCTTCTTTACAAAAGCCATAACGGCATAACGGCAGTATATTTGGGTAATTTCCGTAATCTTTTATTTAGGTATGAAATCGATTTTCTTGTATATACACATTTAGCAATCGATATCGAAATTCTTCAGCTCATTACTTTAACATATTTAATTTAATAAACCTTCTTTAACGATCTGAAGTGGGCATATAGCCATGGAGGCATAACTGCAGTGCACGTAGAAGAATTCCATAATCTTATATTTAGGTATAAAGTCGATTTTCTTGTATATACATATTTAGCTATCGATATCGAAATGCTTCAAATCATTTGTTTAACATATTAAGATAATAAACATTTTTTAGCTTACTAAAGTCTACATAAAGCCTTAACGGTATAACGGCAGTGCATTTAGAAGAATTCCGTAATGTTATAATTTTATATTTAGGTATAAAGTCGATATTCTTGTATTTACACATTTAGCAGTCGATATCGAAATGCTTCAAACCATTAGTTTCACATATTTAAAATAATTAACCTTCTTTAACGTATCGAAGTTGATACAAAGCCATGGCGGCATAACGACAGTACATTTGGAAGAATTCCGTAATCTTATATTTAGGTATAAGGTCGATTTTCTTGTATATACACATTTAGCAATCGATATCGAAATGCTTCAAATCATTAATTTAGCATATTTAAGTTAATTAACCTTCTTTAACTCACGGAAGTCTACATAAAGCCTTAACGGCATAACGGCAGTGCATTTAGAAGAATTCCGTTATCTTGTATTTAGGTATAAATTCGATTTTCTTGTATATACACATTTAGCAATCGATATCGAAATGCTTCAAATCATTAGTTTAACATATTTAAGTTAATAAACCTTCTTTAACGCACTTAAGTCTACATAAAGCCCTAATGGCATAACGGCAGTGCATTTAGAAGAATTCCATAATGTTATAATTTTATATTTAGGTATAAAGTTGATTTTCTTGTATATACACATTTAGCAATCGATATCGAAATGCTTCAGCTCATTAGTTTAACATATTTAAGTTAATAAACCTTTTTTAGCGATCTGAAGTGGGCATATAGCCATGGAGGCATAACTGCAGTGCACGTAGAAGAATTCCATAATCTTATATTTAGGTATAAAGTCGATTTTCGTGTATATACATATTTAGCAATCGATATCGAAATGCTTCAAATCATTAGTTTAACATATTAAGTTAATAAACAGTTTTTAGCATACTGAAGTCTACATAAAGCCTTAACGGTATAACGGCAGTGCATTTAGAAGAATTCCGTAATGTTATAATTTTATATTTAGGTATAAAGTCGATTTTCTTGTATATACACATTTAGCAGTCGATATCGAAATGCTTCAAACCATTAGTTTAACATATTTAAGATAATAAACCTTCTTTAACGTATTGAAGTTGATACAAAGCCATGGTGGCATAACGACAGTACATTTGGAAGAATTCCGTAATCTTATGTTTAGGTATAAAGTCGATTTTCTTGTATATACACATTTAGCTATCGATATCGAAATGCTTCAAATCATAAGTTTAAAATATTTAAGTTAATAAACCTTCTTTAACGCACTGAAGTCTACATAAAGCCTTGACGGTATAACTGCACTGCATTTAGAAGAATTCCGTTATCTCATATTTAGGTATAAATTCGACTTTCTTGTATATATTCATTTAGCAATCGATATCGAAATGCCTCAAATCATTAGTTTAACATATTAAGTTAATAAACATTTTTTAGCTTACTGAAGTCTACATAAAGCCTTAACGGTATGACGGCAGTGCATTTATAAGAATTCCGTAATGTTATAATTTTATATTTAGGTGTAAAGTCGATTTTCTTGTATATACACATTTAGCAGTCGATATCGAAATGCTTCAAACCATTAGTTTAACATATTTAAAATAATTAACCTTCTTTAACGTATTGAAGTTGATACAAAGCCATGGCGGCATTTCGATTTTCTTGTATATACATATTTGGCAAGCGATATCGAAATGCTTCAGCTCATTAGTTTAACATATTTAAGTTAATAAACCTTCTTTAACGATCTGAAGTGGGCATATAGCCATGGAGGCATAACTGCAGTGCACGTAGAAGAATTCCATAATCTTATATTTAGGTATAAAGTCGATTTTCTTGTATTTACACAATTAGCAATCAATATCGAATTGCTTCAAACCATTAGCTTAACATATTTAAATAATTAACCTTCTTTACAAAAGCCATAACGGCATAACGGCAGTATATTTGGGTAATTTCCGTAATCTTTTATTTAGGTATGAAATCGATTTTCTTGTATATACACATTTAGCAATCGATATCGAAATTCTTCAGCTCATTACTTTAACATATTTAATTTAATAAACCTTCTTTAACGATCTGAAGTGGGCATATAGCCATGGAGGCATAACTGCAGTGCACGTAGAAGAATTCCATAATCTTATATTTAGGTATAAAGTCGATTTTCTTGTATATACATATTTAGCTATCGATATCGAAAGGCTTCAAGTCATTAGTTTAACATATTAAGTTAATAAAGAGTTTTTAGCATACTGAAGTCTACATAAAGCCTTAACGGTATAACGGCAGTGCATTTAGAAGAATTCCGTAATGTTATAATTTTATATTTAGGTATAAAGTAGATTTTCTTGTATATACACATTTAGCAATCGATATCGATATGCTTCAAAACATTAGTTTAACATATTAAGTTAATAAACATTCTTTAGCTTTCTGAAGTCTACATAAAGCCTTAACGGTATAACGGCAGTGCATTTAGAAGAATTCCGTAATGTTATAATTTTATATTTAGGTGTAAAGTCGATTTTCTTGTATTTACACATTTAGCAGTCGATATCGAAATGCTTCAAACCATTTGTTTAACATATTTAAGTTAATAAACCTTCTTTAACGTATTGAAGTTGATACAAAGCCATGGTGGCATGACGACAGTACATTTGGAAGAATTCCGTAATCTTATATTTAGGTATAAAGTCGATTTTCTTGTATATACACATTTAGCAATCGATATCGAAATGCTTCAAATCATTAGTTTAAAATATTTAAGTTAATGAACCTTCTTTAAAGCACTGAAGTCTACATAAAGCCCTAATGGCATAAAGGCAGTGCATTTAGAAGAATTCCGTTACCTTATATTTAGGTATAAATTCGATTTTCTTGTATATACACATTTAGCAATCGATATCGAAATGCTTCAAATCATTAGTTTAACATATTTAAGTTAATAAACCTTCTGTAACGTATTGAAGTTGATATAAAGCCGTAACGACAAAACATTTGGAAGAATTCCGTAGTCTTATATTTAGGTATAAAGTCGATTTTCTTGTATATATGCATTAAGCATTCGATATCGAAATGCTTCAAATAACTGGTTTAACATATTTAAGTTAATAAACCTTCTTTAACGAACTGAAGTTAATATAAAGCCATAACGGCATAACGGCAGTGCATTTAGAAGAATTACGTAATCTTATATTTAGGTATGAATTCGATTTTCTTGTATATACTCATTTAGCAATCGATATCGAAATGCTTCAAATGATTAGTTTAACATATTTAAGTTAATAAAGCTTTTTTAACGCCTGAAGTTAACATAAAGCCATGGCGCCATAATGGCAGTGCATGTAGAAGAATTCCGTAATCTTATATTTAGGTATGTAGTCGATTTTCTTGGATTTACACATTTAGCAATCGATATCGAAAACTTTCAAATGACTGGTTTAGCATATTTAGGTTAATTAACCTTCTTTATCTTACTGAAGTTTAAATAAAGCCATAACGGCATAACGGCAGTATATTTGGGTGAATTCCGTATTCTTATAATTAGGTATAAAGTCGACTTGCTTGTATATACACATTTAGCAATCGATATCGAAATGCTTCAAATCATACGTTTAACATATTTAAGTTAATTAATTTTCTTTGTTTTACTGAAGTCTACAAAAGCCTTAACGGCATAACGGCAGTGCAGAATTCCCTTATCTTATATTTAGGTATAAATTCGATTTTCTTGTATGTACACATTAAGCAATCGATATCGAAATGCTTTAAATCATTAGTTTAACATATTTAAGTTAATCAACCTTCCTAAACGTATTGAAGGTGACACAAAGCCATGGCGGCATAACGGCAGTGCATTTAGAATAAATCCGTAGTCTTATATTTAGGTTTAGCCGCTAGAGCGTTAGCAAAGTTGAAACAAAAATGTGACTATTGCCAAGCCCCTGATAGGAGTAGAAGAAAGATTGAAGACTTTCCTGAGAGCTCTTTAAATTATCTAACCAATTCTTTATGTGTGACTCACCTCGTTCTAAAAGTTTAGCCTCAGAGCGTTATCAAAGTTGATACAAAAATGTGACTATTGCAAAGCCCCTGGTAGGAGTAAAAGAAAAATTTGGGACTTTCCTGAGAGCTCTTTAAATTATTTTACCAATGCTTTATGTTTGACACACCTCGTTCCAATAGTTTAGCCGCTAGAGCGTTAGCAAAGTTGAAACAAAAATGTGACTATTGCCAAGCCCCTGATAGGAGTAGAAGAAAGGTTGAAGACTTTTCTGAGAGCTTTTTAAATTATCTAACCAATGCTTTATGTTTGACCCACCTCGTTCCAATAGTTTAGCCGCTAGAGCGTTATCAAAAGTGATACAAAAATGTGACTATTGCCAAGCCCCTGATAGAAGTAGAAGAAAGGTTGAAGACTTTCCTAAAAGCTCCTTAAATTATCTAACCAATGCTTTATGTTTGACCCACCTCGTTCCAACAGTTTAGCCGCTAGAGCGTTATCAAAAGTGAAACAAAAATATGACTATGGCCAAGCTCCTGATAGGAGTAGAAGAAAGATTGAAGACTTTCCGGAAAGCTCTTTAAATTATCTAACCATTGCTTTATGTTTGACCCACCTCGTTCCAATAGTTTAGCCGCTAGAGCGTTATCAAAGTTGAAACAAAAATGTGACTATTGCCAAGCCCCTGGTAGGAGTAGAAGAAAAATTAGGGACTTTCCTTAAAGCTATTTAAATTATCTATCCAATGCTTTATGTTTGACCCACCTCGTTCCAATATTTAGGCTCAGAGCGTTAGCAAAGTTGAAACAAAAATGTGACTATTGCCAAGCCCCTGATAGGAGTAGAAGAAAGATTGAATGCTTTATATTTGACCCACCTCGTTCCAATAGTTTAGCCGCTAGAGCGTTATTAAAGTTGAAACAAAAATGTGACTATTGCCAAGCCCCTGGTAGGAGTAGAAGAAAGATTGAATGCTTTATGTTTGACCCACCTCGTTCCAATAGTTTAGCCGCTAGAGCGTTATTAAAGTTGAAACAAAAATGTGACTATTGCCAAGCCCCTGGTAGGAGTAGAAGAAAGATTGAAGACTTTCCTTAGAGTTCTTTAAATTATCTAACCAATGCTTTATGTTTGACCCACATCGTTCTAATAGTTTAGCCTCAGAGCGTTAGCAAAGTTGAAACAAAAATGTGACCATTGCTAAGCCCCTGGTAGGAGTAGAAGAAAGATTGAAGACTTTCCTGAGAGCTCTTTAAATTATCTAACCAATGCTTTATGTTTGACTCACCTCGTTCCAATAGTTTAGCCTGCTAGAGCGTTAGCAAAGTTGAAACAAAAATGTGACTATTGCCAAGCCCCTGGTAGGAGTAGAAGAAAGATTGAAGACTTTCCTGAGAGCTCTTTAAATTATCTAACCAATGCTTTATGTTTGACCCACCTCGTTCCAATAGTTTAGCCTCAGAGCGTTAGCAAAGTTGAAACAAAAATGTGACTATTGCCAAGCCCCTGATAGGAGTAGAAAAAAAATTGAAGGGCTTTCCTAAGAGCTCTTTAAATTATCTAACCAATGCTTTATGTTTGACACCCCCTCGTTCCAATAGTTTAGCCGCTAGAGCGTTAACAAAGTTGAAACAAAAATGTGACTATTGCCAAGCCCCTAAGTAGGAGTAGAAGAAAGATTGAAGACTTTCCTGAGAGCTCTTTAAATTATCTAACCAATGCTTTATGTTTGACCCACCTCGTTCTAATAGTTTAGCCTCAGAGCGTTATCAAAGTTGAAACAAAAATGTGACTATTGCCAAGCCCCTGGTAGGAGTAGAAAGAAAAATTGGGGACTTTCCTGAGAGCTCTTTAAATTATCTAACCAATGCTTTATGTTTGACCCACCTCGTTCCAATAGTTTAGCCGTAGAGCGTTAGCAAAGTTGAAACAAAAATGTGACTATTGCCAAGCCCTGGTAGGAGTAGAAGAAAGATTGAAGACTTTCCTGAGAGCTCTTTAAATTATCTAACCAATGCTTTATGTTTGACCCACCTCGTTCCAATAGTTTAGCCGCTAGAGCGTTAGCAAAGTTGAAACAAAAATGTGACTATTGCCAAGCCCCTGGTAGGAGTAGAAAAAAACTTGGGGTCTCTCCTGAGAGCTCTTTAAATTATCTAACTAATGCTTTATGTTTGAAACACCTCGTTCCAATAGTTTAGCCTCAGAGCGTTAACAAAGTTGAAACAAAAATGTGACTATTGCCAAGCCCCTGATAGGAGTAGAAGAAAGATTGAAGATTTTTCTGAGAGCTCTTTAATTTATCTTACCAATGTTTTATGTTTGCCTCACCTCGTTCCAATAGTTTAGCCTCAGAGCGTTAGCAAAGTTGAAACAAAAATGTGACTATTGCCAAGCCCCTGGTAGGAGTACAAGAAGGATTGAAAACGTTACTGAGAGCTCTTTAAATTATATAACCAATGCTTTATGTTTGCCTCACCTCGTTCCAATAGTTTAGCCTCAGAGCGTTAGCAAAGTTGAAACAAAAATGTGACTATTGCCAAGCCCCTGGTAGGAGTAGAAGAAAGATTGAAGTCTTTCCTGAGAGTTCTTTAAATTATCTAACCAATGCTTTATGTTTGACCCACATCGTTCCAATAGTTTAGCCTCAGAGCGTTAGAAAGGTTGAAACAAAAATGTGACTATTGCTAAGCCCCTGGTAGGAGTAGAAGAAAGATTGAAGACTTTCCTGAGAGCTCTTTAAATTATCTAACCAATGCTTAATGTTTGACCCACCTCGTTCCAATAGTTTAGCCGCTAGAGCGTTAGCAAAGTTGAAACAAAAATGTGACTATTGCTAAGCCCCTGGTAGGAGTAAAAGAAAGATTGAAGACTTTCCTGAGAGCTCTTTAAATTATCTTACCAATGCTTTATGTTTGACACACCTCGTTCCAATAGCTTAGCCTCAGAGCGTTAGCAAAGTTGAAACCAAAATGTGACTATTGCCAAGCCCCTGACAGGAGTAGAAGAAAGATTGAAGACTTTCCTGAGAGCCCTTTAAATTATCTAACCAATGCTTAATGTTTGACCCACCTCGTTCCAATAGTTTAGCCGCTAGAGCGTTTGCAAAGTTGAAACAAAAATGTGACTATTGCCAAGCCCCTGGTAAGAGTAGAAGAAAGATTGAAGAGTTTCCTGAGAGCTCTTTAAATTATCTAACCAATGCTTTATGTTTGACCCACCTCGTTCCAATAGCTTAGCCTCAGAGCGTTAGCAAAGTTGAAACCAAAATGTGACTATTGCCAAGCCCCTGACAGGAGTAGAAGAAAGATTGAAGACTTTCCTGAGAGCTCTTTAAATTATCTAACCAATGCTTAATGTTTGACCCACCTCGTTCCAATAGTTTAGCCGCTAGAGCGTTAGCAAAGTTGAAACAAAAATGTGACTATTGCCAAGCCCCTGGTAAGAGTAAAGAAAGATTGAAGACTTTCTGAGAGCTCTTTAAATTATCTAACCAATGCTTTATGTTTGACCCACCTCGTTCCAATAGTTTAGCCTCAGAGCGTTAGCAAAGTTGAAACAAAAATGTGACTATTGCCAAGCCCCTGATAGGAGTAGAAGAAAGATTGAAGACTTTCCTGAGAGCTCTTTAAATTATCTAACCAATGCTTTATGTTTGACCCACCTCGTTCCAATAGTTTAGCCGCTAGAGCGTTAGCAAAGTTGAAACAAAAATGTGACTATTGCCAAGCCCCTGGTAGGAGTAGAAGAAAGATTGAAGACTTTCCTGAGAGCTCTTTAAATTATCTAACCAATGCTTTATGTTTGACCCACCTCGTTCCAATAGTTAGCCTCAGAGCGTTAGCAAAGTTGAAACAAAAATGTGACTATTGCCAAGCCCCTGATAGGAGTAGAAGAAAGATTGAAGACTTTCCTGAGAGCTCTTTAAATTATCTAACCAATGCTTTATGTTTGACCCACCTCGTTCCAATAGTTTAGCCGCTAGAGCGTTAGCAAAGTTGAAACAAAAATGTGACTATTGCCAAGCCCCTGGTAGGAGTAGAAGAAAACTTGGGGTCTCTCCTGAGAGCTCTTTAAATTATCTAACCATTGCTTTATGTTTGACCCACCTCGTTCCAATAGTTTAGCCTCAGAGCGTTAACAAAGTTGAAACAAAAATGTGACTATTGCCAAGCCCCTGATAGGAGTAGAAGAAAGATTGAAGATTTTTCTGAGAGATCTTTAAATTATCTTACCAATGCTTTATGTTTGCCTCACCTCGTTCCAATAGTTTAGCCTCAGAGCGTTAGGAAAGTTGAAACAAAAATGTGACTATTGCCAAGCCCATGGTAGGAGTACAAGAAGGATTGAAGACGTTACTGAGAGCTCTTTAAATTATATAACCAATGCTTTATGTTTGCCTCACCTCGTTCCAATAGTTTAGCCTCAGAGCGTTAGCAAAGTTGAAACAAAAAATGTGACTATTGCCAAGCCCCTGGTAGGAGTACAAGAAGGATTGAAGACGTTACTGAGAGCTCTTTAAATTATCTAACCAATGGTTTATGTTTGACCCACCTCGTTCCAACAGTTTAGCCGCTAGAGCGTTAGCAAAGTTGAAACAAAAATGTGACTATTGCCAAGCCCCTGATAGGAGTAGAAGAAAAATTAGGGACTTTCCTGGGAGCTCTTTAAATTATCTTACCGATGTTTTATGTTTGACCCACCTCGTTCAAATTGTTTAGCCTAAGAGCGTTAGCAAAGTTGAAACAAAAATGTGAGTAGGACTAAAAGAAAGATTGAAGACTTTCCTGAGTGCTCTTTAAATTATCTAACCAATGCTTTATGTTTGACCCACCTCGTTCCAATAGCTTAGCCTCAGAGCGTTAGCAAAGTTGAAACCAAAATGTGACTATTGCCAAGCCCCTGATAGGAGTAGAAGAAAGATTGAAGACTTTCCTGAGAGCCCTTTAAATTATCTAACCAATGCTTAATGTTTGACCCACCTCGTTCCAATAGTTTAGCCGCTAGAGCGTTAGCAAAGTTGAAACAAAAATGTGACTATTGCCAAGCCAATGGTAGGAGTAGAAGAAAAATTGGGGACTTTCCTGAGAGCTCTTTAAATTATCTAACCAATGCTTAATGTTTGACCCACCTCGTTCCAATAGTTTAGCCTCAGAGCGTTAGCAAAGTTGAAACCAAAATGGGACTATTGCCAAGCCCCTGATAGGAGTAGAAGAAAGATTGAAGACTTTCCTGAGAGCTCTTTAAATTATCTAACCAATGCTTATGTTTGACCCACCTAGTTCCAATAGTTTAGCCGCTAGTGCGTTAGCAAAGTTGAAACAAAAATGTGACTATTGCCAAGCCAATGGTAGGAGTAGAAGACAAATTGGGGACTTTCCTGAGAGCTCTTTAAATTATCTAACCAATGCTTTATGTTTGACCCACCTCGTTCCAATAGTTTAGCCTCAGAGCGTTAGCAAAGTTGAAACCAAAATGTGATTATTGCCAAGCCCCTGGTAGGAGTAGTAGAAAGATTGAAGACTTTCTTGAGAGCTCTTTAAATTATCTAACCAATGCTTTATGTTTGACCCACCTCGTTCCAATAGTTTAGCCTCAGAGCCATATCAAAGTTGAAACAAAAATGTGACTATTGCCAAGTTCCTGATAGGAGTAGAAAAAAAATTGGGGACTTTCCTAAGAGCTCTTTAAATTATCTAACCACTGCTTTATGTTTGACACACCTCGTTCCAATAGTTTAGCCTCAGAGCGTTATCAAAGTTGAAACAAAAATGTGACTATTGCCAAGCCCCTGATAGGAGTAGAAAAAAAATTGGGGACTTTCCTGACAGCTCTTTAAATTATCTTACCAATGTTTTATGTTTGACCCACCTCGTTCAAATTGTTTAGCCTCAGAGCGTTAGCAAAGTGGAAACAAAAATGTGACTATTGCCAAGCCCCTGATAGGAGTAGAAGAAAACTTGGTGTCTCTCCTGAGAGCTCTTTAAATTATCTAACCAATGCTTTATGTTTGACCCACCTCGTTCCAATAGTTTAGCCGCTAGAGCGTTAGCAAAGCTGAAACAAAAATGTGACTACTGCCAAGCCCCTGATAGGAGTAGAAGAAAAATTAGGGACTTTCCTGGGAGCTCTTTTAATTATCTTACCGATGTTTTATGTTTGACCCACCTCGTTCAAATTGTTTAGCCGCAGAGCTTTAGCAAAGTGGAAACAAAAATGTGACTATTGCCAAGCCCCTGATAGGAGTAGAAGAAAACTTGGTGTCTCCCCTGAGAGCTCTTTAAGTTATCTAACCAATGCTTTATGTTTGACCCACCTCGTTCCAATAGTTCAGCCGCTAGAGCGTTAGCAAAGTTGAAACCAAAATGTGACTATTGCCAAGCCCCTGATAGGAGTAGAAGAAAGATTGAAGACTTTCCTGAGAGCCCTTTAAATTATCTAACCAATGCTTAATGTTTGACCCACCTCGTTCCAATAGTTTAGCCGCTAGAGCGTTAGCAAAGTTGAAACAAAAATGTGACTATTGCCAAGCCAATGGTAGGAGTAGAAGAAAAATTGAAGACTTTCCTGAGAGCTCTTTAAATTATCTAACCAATGCTTAACGTTTGACCCACCTCGTTCCAATAGTTTAGCCGCTAGAGCGTTAGCAAAGTTGAAACAAAAATGTGACTATTGCCAAGTTCCTGATAGGAGTAGAAAAAAAATTGGGGACTTTCCTAAGAGCTCTTTAAATTATCTAACCACTGCTTTATGTTTGACACACCTCGTTCCAATAGTTTAGCCGCTAAAGCGTTAGCAAAGTTGAAACAAAAATGTGACTATTGCCAAGCCCTTGATAGGAGTAGAGGAAAACTTGGGGTCTCTCCTGAGAGCTCTTTAAATTATCTAACCATTGCTTTATGTTTGACCCACCTCGTTCCAATAGTTTAGCCTCAGAGCGTT
>CM050324.1:5934983-5959434 GCA_027475135.1 Bactrocera correcta | reverse complement strand
TAACCGGGGGCCCCGTGCAGTAGAAGAATTCCAAAACTTATATTTAGGTATAAAACCCATTTTCTTGGATCTACACATTTAGCAATCGATATCGAAAATCTTCAAATAACTGGTTTAGCATATTTAGGTTAATTAACCTTCTTTATCTTACTGAAGTTTAAATAAAGCCATAACGGCATAACGGCTGTATATTTGGGTGAATTCCGTATTCTTTTATTTAGGTATAAAATCGATTTTCGTGTATATACATATTTACCTATCGATATCGAAATGCTTCAAATCATTTGTTTAACATATTAAGTTAAAAAACATTTTTTAGCTTACTAAAGTCTACATATAGCCTTAACGGTATAACGGCAGAGCATTTAGAAGAATTCCGTAATGTTATAATCTTATATTTAGGTATAAAGTCGATTTTCTTGTATACACTCATTTAGCAATCGATATCGAAATGCTTCAGCTCATCAGTTTAACATATTTAAGTTAATAAACCTTCTTTAACGATGTGAAGTGAGCATATAGACATGGAGGCATAACTGCAGTGCACGTAGAAGAATTCCATAATCTTATATTTCTTTTATATACATATTTAGCTATCGATATCGAAATGCTTCAAATCATTTGTTTAAATATTAAGATAATAAACATTTTTTAGTTTACTAAAGTCTACATAAAGCCTTAACGGTATAACGGCAGAGCATTTAGAAGAATTCCGTAATGTTATAATTTTATATTTAGGTATAAAGTCGATTTTCTTGTATATACACATTTAGCAATCAATATCGAAATGCTTCAAATCATTAGTTTAACATATTAAGTTAATAAACATTTTTTAGTTAACTGAAGTCTTCATAAAGCCTTAGCGGTATAACGGCAGTGCATTTAGAAGAATTCCGTAATGTTATAATTTTATATTTAAGTGTAAAGTCGATTTTCTTGTATTTACA
The DNA here is from genome assembly GCA_027475135.1 of Bactrocera correcta. Taxonomy (NCBI): domain Eukaryota; kingdom Metazoa; phylum Arthropoda; class Insecta; order Diptera; family Tephritidae; genus Bactrocera; species Bactrocera correcta. The sequence goes on along the minus strand of CM050324.1, from coordinate 5,958,487 downwards.
CATTTAGCAGTTGATATCGAAATGTCTCAAACCATTAGTTTAACATATTTAAAATAATTAACCTTCTTTAACGTATCAAAGTTGATACAAAGCCATGGCGGCATAACGACAGTACATTTGGAAGAATTCCGTAATCTTATATTTAGGTATAAAGTCGATTTTCTTGAATATACACATTTAGCAATCGATATCGAAATGCTTCAAATCATTAGTTTAACATATTTAAGTTAATAAATCTTCTTTAACGCACTGAAGTCTACATAGAGCGTTAACGGCATAACGGCAGTGCATTTAGAAAAATGCCGTTATCTTATATTTAGGTATAAATTCGATTTTCTTGTATATACACATTTAGCATGCGATATCGAAATGCTTCAAATCATTAGTTTAACATATTTAAGTTAACTAACCTTCTTTAACGTATTGAAGTTGATAAAGAGCCATGGCGGCATAACGACAGTACATTTGGAAGAATTCCGTAGTCTTATATTCAGGTATAAAGTCGGTTTTCTTGTATATATGCATTAAGCAATCGATATCGAAATGCTTCAAATAACTGGTTTAACATATTTAAGTTAATAAAGCTTCTTTAACGCACTGAAGTCTACATAAAGCCCTAATGGCATAACGGCAGTGCATTTAGAAAAATTCCGTTATCTTATATTTAGGTATAAATTCGATTTCCTTGTATATACATATTTGGCAAGCGATATCGAAATGCTTCAGCTCATTAGTTTAACATATTTAAGTTAATAAACCTTCTTTAACGATCTGCAGTGGGCATATAGCCATGGAGGCATAACTGCAGTGCACGTAGAAGAATTCCACAATCTTATATTTAGGTATAAAGCCGATTTTCTTTTATATACATATTTAGCTATCGATATCGAAATGCTTCAAATCATTAGTTTAACATATTTAAGTTAATTAACCTTCTTTAACTCACGGAAGTCTACATAAAGCCTTAACGGCATAACGGCAGTGCATTTAGAAGAATTCCGTTATCCTATATTTAGGTATAAATTCGATTTTCTTGTATATACACATTTAGCAATCGATATCGAAATGCTTCAAATCATTAGTTTAACATATTTAAGTTAATAAACCTTCTTTAACGCACTTAAGTCTACATAAAGCCCTAATGGCATAACGGCAGTGCATTTAGAAGAATTCCATAATGTCATAATTTTATATTTAGGTATAAAGTCGATTTTCTTGTATATACACATTTAGCAATCGATATCGAAATGCTTCAGCTCATTAGTTTAACATATTTAAGTTAATAAACCTTTTTTAACGATCTGAAGTGGGCATATAGCCATGGAGGCATAACTGCAGTGCACGTAGAAAAATTCCATAATCTTATATTTAGGTATAAAGTCGATTTTCTTGTATATACATATTTAGCTATCGATATCGAAATGCTTCAAATCATTAGATTAACATATTAAGTTAATAAACATTTTTTAGCTTACTGAAGTCTACATAAAGCCTTAACGGTATAACGGCAGTGCATTTAGAAGAATTCCGTAATGTTATAATTTTTATATTTAGGTGTAAAGTCGATTTTCTTGTATTTACACATTTAGCAGTCAATATCGAAATGCTTCAAACCATTAGTTTAACATATTTAAAATAATTAACCTTCTTTAACGTATTGAAGTTGATACAAAGCCATGGCGGCATTTCGATTTTCTTGTATATACATATTTGGCAAGCGATATCGAAATGCTTCAGCTCATTAGTTTAACATATTTAAGTTAATAAACCTTCTTTAACGATCTGAAGTGGGCATATAGCCATGGAGGCATAACTGCAGTGCACGTAGAAGAATTCCATAATCTTATATTTAGGTATAAAGTCGATTTTCTTGTATTTACACAATTAGCAATCGATATCGAATTCCTTCAAACCATTAGCTTAACATATTTAAATAATTAACCTTCTTTACAAAAGCCACAACGGCATAACGGCAGTATATTTGGGTAATTTCCGTAATCTTTTATTTAGGTATGAAATCGATTTTCTTGTATATACACATTTAGCAATCGATATCGAAATTCTTCAGCTCATTACTTTAACATATTTAAGTTAATAAACCTTCTTAAACGATCTGAAGTGGGCATATAGCCATGGAGGCATAACGGCAGTGCATTTAGAAAAATTCCGTTATCTTATATTTAGGTATAAATTCGATTTTCTTGTATATGCATATTTGGCAAGCGATATCGAAATGCTTCAAATCATTAGTTTAACATATTTAAGTTAATTAACCTTCTTTAACGTATTGAAGTTGATATAAAGCCATAACGACAAAGCATTTAGAAGAATTACGTAATCTTATATTTAGGTATGAATTCGATTTTCTTGTATATACACATTTAGCAATCGATATCGAAATGCTTCAAATCATTAGTTTAACATATTTAAGTTAATAAACCTTCTTTAACGCACTTAAGTCTACATAAAGCCCTAATGGCATAACGGCAGTGCATTTAGAAGAATTCCATAATGTCATAATTTTATATTTAGGTATAAAGTCGATTTTCTTGTATATACACATTTAGCAATCGATATCGAAATGCTTCAGCTCATTAGCTTAACATATTTAAGTTAATAAACCTTTTTTAACGATCTGAAGTGGGCATATAGCCATGGAGGCATAACTAAAGTGCACGTAGAAGAATTCCATAATCTTATATTTAGGTATAAGTCGATTTTCTTGTATATACATATTTAGCTATCGATATCGAAATGCTTCAAATCATTAGTTTAACATATTAAGTTAATAAACATTTTTTAGCTTACTGAAGTCTACATAAAGCCTTAACGGTATAACGGCAGTGCCTTTAGAAGAATTCCGTAATGTTATAATTTTTATATTTAGGTTGTAAAGTCGAATTCTTGTATTTACACATTTAGCTAGTCGATATCGAAATGCTTCAAACCATTAGTTTAACATATTTTAAAATAATTAACCTTCTTTAACGTATTGAAGTTGATACAAAGCCATGGCGGCATTTCGATTTTCTTGTATATACATATTTGGCAAAGCGATATCGAAATGCTTCAGCTCATTAGTTTAACATATTTAAGTTAATAAACCTTCTTTAACGATCTGAAGTGGGCATATATGCCATGGAGGCATAACTGCAGTGCACGTAGAAGAATTCCATAATCTTAATATTTAGGTATAAAGTCGATTTTCTTGTATTTACACAATTAGCAATCGATATCGAATTCCATTCAAACCATTAGCTTAACATATTTAAATAATTAACCTTCTTTACAAAAGCCACAACGGCATAACGGCAGTATATTTGGGTAATTTCCGTAATCTTTTATTTAGGTATGAAATCGATTTTCTTGTATATACACATTTAGCAATCGATATCGAAATTCTTCAGCTCATTACTACTTTAACATATTTAAGTTAATAAACCTTCTTAAACGATCTGAAGTGGGCATATAGCCATGGAGGCATAACGGCAGTGCATATAGAAAAATTCGTTATCTTATATTTAGGTATAAATTCGATTTTCTTGTATATGCATATTTGGCAAGCGATATCGAAATGCTTCAAATCATTAGTTTAACATATTTAAGTAATTAACCTCTTTAACGTATTGAAGTTGATATAAAGCCATAACGACAAAGCATTTAGAAGAATTACGTAATCTTATATTTAGGTATGAATTCGATTTTCTTGTATATACACATTTAGCAATCGATATCGGAATGCTTCAAAATCATTAGTTTAACATATTTAAGTTAATAAACCCCTTCTTTAACCGCACTTAAGTCTACATAAAGCCCTAATGGCATAAAGGCAGTGCATTTAGAAGAATTCCGTTATCTTATATTTAGGTATAAATTCGATTTTCTTGTATATACACATTTAGCTATCGATATCGAAATGCTTCAAATCATTAGTTTAACATATTAAGTAAATAAACATTTTTTAGCTTACTGAAGTCTACATAAAGCCTTAACGGTATAACGGCAGTGCATTTAGAATAATTCCGTAATGTTATAATTTTATATTAAGGTGTAAATTCGATTTTCTTGGATTTACACATTTAGCAATCTATATCAAAAATCTGCAAATAACTGGCTTAGCATAATTAGGTTAATTAAACTTCTTTATCTTACTGAAGTTTAAATAAAGCCATAACGGCATAACGGCAGTATATTTAAGCGAAATCCGTAATCTTTTATTTAGATATAAAATCGATTTTATTGTATATACACATTTCGCAATCGATATCGAAATGCTTCAACTCATTAGTTTAACATATTTAAGTTAATAAACCTTCTTTAACGATCTGAAGTTGGCATAACGGTAGTGGATGTAGAAGACTTCCGTGATCTTATATTTAGGTATAAATTCGATTTTCTTGTATACACATTTAGCAATCGATATCGAAATGCTTCAAATCATTAGTTTTAACATATTTAAGTTAATAAACCTTCTTTAACGCACTTAAGTCTACATAAAGCCCTAATGGCATAACGGCAGTGCAGTTAGAAGAATTCCATAATGTTATAATTTTATATTTAGGTATAAAGTTCGATTTTCTTGTATATATGCATTAAGCAATCGATTTTGAAATGCTTCAAACCATTAGTTTAACATATTTTAAGTTAATAAACCTTATTTAACTCACTGAAAGTCTACATAAAGCCTTAACGGCATAACAACAGTGCATTTAGAAGAATTCCGTTATCTTATAGTTAGGTATAAAGTCGATTTTCTTGTATATACACATTTAGCAATCGATATCGAAATGCTTCAAATCATTAGTTTTAACATATTAAGTTAATAAACATTTTTTTAGCTTACTGAAGTCAACATAAAGCCTTAACGGTATAAACGGCAGTGCATTTATAAGAATTCCGTTATGTTATAATTTTATATTTAGGGTGTAAAGTCGATTTTCTTGTATTTACACATTTAGCAGTCGATATCGAATGCTTCAAACCATTAGTTTAACATATTTAAAATAATTAAACCTTCTTAACATATTGAAGTTGATACAAAGCCATGGCGGCATAACGACAGTACATTTGGAAGAATTCCGTAATTTTATATTTAGGTATAAAGTCGATTTTCTTGTATATAAACATTAAGCAATCGATATCGAAATGCTTCAAATCATTAGTTTAAAATATTTAAGTTAATAAACCTTCTTTAACGCACTGAAGTCTACATAAAGCCTTGACGGTATAACTGCACTGCATTTAGAAGAATACCGTTATCTTAAATTTAGGTATAAATTCGACTTTCTTGTATATATTCATTTAGCAAGCGATATCAAAATGCTCCAAACCATTAGTTTAACATATTTAAAATAATTAACTTTCTTTAACGTATTGAAGTTGATACAAAGCCATGGCGGCATAATGACAGTACATTTGGAAGAATTCCGTAATCTTATATTTAGGTATAAATTCGATTTTCTTGTATATACACATTTAGCAATCGATATAGAAATGCTTCAAATCATTAGTTTAACATATTTAAGTTAATAAACCTTCTTTAGCGCACTGAAGTCTACATAAAGCGTTAACGGCATAACGGCAGTGCATTTAGAAAAATTCCGTTATCTTATATTTAGGTATAAATTCGATTTTCTTGTATATACATATTTTGCAAGCGATATCGAAATGCTTCAAATCATTAGTTTAACATATTTAAGTTAATTAACCTTCTTTAACGTATTGAAGTTGATATAAAGCCATAACGACAGTACATTTGGAAGAATTCCGTAGTCTTATATTTAGGTATAAAGTCGATTTTCTTGTATCTATGCATTAAGCATTCGTTATCGAAATGCTTCAAATCATTAGTTTAACATATTTAAGTTAATAAACCTTCTTTAACGAACTGAAGTTAATATAAAGCCATAACGGCAGTGCATTTAGAATAATTACGTAATCATACCTAAATATAAGATTACGAAATTCTTCCAAATGCAATGGCGTTATACCGTTATGGCTTTACGTAAACTTCAGTCAGATAAAGAAGGTTAATTAACTTAAATATGTTAAACTAATGAATTGAAGCATCTCGATATCGATTGCTAAATGTGTATATATAACAAAATCGACATTATACCTAAATATAAGTTTACAGAATTCTTCCAAATGCACTGGCGTTATACCGTTATGGCTTTACGTAAACTTCTGTCAGATAAAGAAGGTTAATTAACTTAAATATGTTAAACTAATGATTTGAAGCATCTCGATATCGATTGCTAAATGTGTATATACAAGAAAATCGACTTTATACCTAAATAAAAGATTAAGGAATTCTTCTAAATGCACTCCCGTTATGCCGCCATGGCTTTACGTAAACTTCAGTAAGAAAATAGGGTTAATTAACTTAAATATGTTAAACTAATGATTTGAAGCATTTCGTTATCAATTTCTAAATGTGTATATACAAGAAAATCGACTTTATACCTAAATATAAGATTACGGAATTCTTCTAATGCACTGCCGTTATGCCGCCATGGCTTTATGCCAACTTCCGTTCGTTAAAGAAGGTTAATTAACTTAAATATGTTAAACTAATGATTTGAAGCATTTCGATATCGATTGCTAATTGTGTATATACAAGAAAATCGACTTTATGCCTAAATATAAGACTACGGAATTCTTCCAAATGCAGTGCCGTTATGGCTTTTTGTCAACTTCAGTTCGCTAAAGGAGGTTTATTAAATTAAATATGTTAAACCAGTTATCTGAAGCATTTCGATATCGATTGCGAAATGTATATACAAGAAAATCGACTTTATACCTAAATATAAAATTATAACGTTACGGAATTCTTCTAAATGCACTGCCGTTATACCGTCATGGCTTTATGTACGCTTCAGTATGCTAAAAAATATTTATTAACTTAATATGTTAATATGTTAAACTAACGTTTCGAAGCATTTCGATATCGATTGCTAAATGTGTATATACAAAAAATCGACTTTATACCTATATATAAGATAACGGAGTTCTTCTAAATGCACTGCCGTTATGCCGTTATGGCTTTATGTTAACTTCAGATCGTTAAAGAAGGTTCATTAACTTAAATATGTTAAGCCAGTTATTTGAAGCATTTCGAAATCGATTTCTTAATGCATATATACAAGAAAATCGACTTTATACCTAAATATAAGATTACGGAATTCTTCCAAATGTACTGTCGTTATGCCGCCATGGCTTTATATCAACTTCAATACGCTTAAGAAGGTTAATTAACTTAAACATGTTAAAAAAATGATTTGAAGCATTTCTATATCGATTGCTAAATGTGTATATACAACAAAATCGACTTTTTACCCAAATATAAGATTACGGAATTCTTCCAAATGCACTGCCGTTAGTGCTTCAATCTTTCTTCTACTCCTACCATTGGCTTGGCAATAGTCACATTTTTGTTTCAACTTTGCTAACGCTCTGAGGCTAAACAATTTGAACGAGGTGGGTCAAACATAAAACATTGGTAAGATAATTTAAAGAGCTCTCAGGAAAGTCCCTAATTTTTTTCTACTCCTATCAGGGGCTTGGCAATAGTCACATTTTTGTTTCAACTTTGCTAACTCTCTAGCGGCTAAACTATTAGAACGAGGTGGGTCAAACATTAAGCATTGGTTAGATAATTTAAAGAGCTCTCAGTAACGTCTTCAATCCTTCCTGTACTCCTACCAGGGGCTTGGCAATAGTCACATTTTTGTTTCAACTTTGTGAACGCTCTGAGGCTAAACTATTGGAACGACGTGGGTCAAACATAAAGCTTTGGTTAGATAATTTAAAGAGCTCTCAGCAACGTCTTCAATCCTTCCTGTACTCCTACCAGGGGCTTGGCAATAGTCACATTTTTGTTTCAACTTTGCTAACGCTCTGAGGCTAAACTAGTTTGGGAAAGAGGTGAGGCAAACATAAAACATTGGTAAGATAATTTACAGAGCTCTCAGAAAAATCTTCAATCTTTCTTCTACTCCTACCAGGGGCTTGGCAATAGTCACATTTTTGTTTCAACTTTGATAACGCTCTGAGGCTAAACTATTGGAACGAGGTGTGTCAAACATAAAGCATTGGTTAAATAATTTAAAGAGCTCTCAGGAAATACCCAATTTTTCTTTTACTCCTACCAGGGGCTTGGCAATAGTCACATTTTTGTTTCAACTTTGCTAACGCTCTGAGGCTAAACTATTGGAACGATGTGGGTCAAACATAAAGCATTGGTTAGATAATTTAAAGAACTCTAAGGAAAGTCTTCAATCTTTCTTCTACTCCTACCAGGGGCTTGGCAATAGTCACATTTTTGTTTCAACTTTGCTAACGCTCTGAGGCTAAAATATTGGAACGAGGTGGGTCAAACATAAAGCATTGGCTAGATAATTTAAAGAGCTCTCAGGAAAGACTTCAATCTTTCTTTTACTCCTACCAAGCGCTTGGCAATAGTCGCATTTTTGTTTCAACTTTGCTAACGCTCTAGCGGCTAAACTATAGGAACGAGGTGTGTCAAACATAACGCATTGGTTAGATAATTTAAAGAGCTCTCAGGAAAGTCTTCAATCATTCTTCTACTCCTACCAGGGGCTTGGCAATAGTCACATTTTTGTTTTAACTTTAATAACGCTCTAGCGGCTAAACTATTGGAACGAAGTGGGTCAAACATAAAGCATTCAATCTTTCTTCTACTCCTATCAGGGGCTTGGCAATAGTCACATTTTGTTTTCAACTTTGCTAACGCTCTGAGGCTAAACTATTGGAAGGAGGTGGGTCAAACATTAAGCATTGGTTAGATAATTTAAAGAGCTCTAAGGAATGTCTTCAATCTTTCTTCTACTCCTACCAGGGGCTTGGCAATAGTCACATTTTGGTTTCAATTTTGCTAACGCTCTGAGGCTAAACTATTGGAACGAGGTGGGTCAAACATAAAGCATTGGTTAGATAATTTAAAGAGCTCTCAGGAAAGTCTTCAATCTTTCTTTACACCTACCAAGCGCTTGGCAATAGTCACATTTTTGTTTCAACTTTAATAACGCTCTAGCGGCTAAACTATTGGAACGAGGTGGGTCAAACATAAAGCATTCAATCTTTCTATACTACTCCTATCAGGGGCTTGGCAATAGTCACATTTTTGTTTCAACTTTGCTAACGCTCTGAGGCTAAACTATTGGAACGAGGTGGGTCAAACATAAAGCATTGGTTAGATAATTTAAAGAGCTCTCAGGAAAGTCTTCAATCTTTCTTCTACTCCTACCAGGGGCTTGGCAATAGTCACATTTTTGTTTCAACTTTGCTAACGCTCTAGGGCTAAACTATTGGAACGAGGTGGGTCAAACATAAGCATTGGTTAGATAATTTAAAGAGCTCTCAGAAGTCTTCAATCTTCTTTACTCCTACCAGGGGCTTGGCAATAGTCACATTTTTATTTCAACTTTGCTAACGCTCTGAGGCTAAACTATTGGAACGAAGTGAGGCAAACATAAAGCATTGGTAAGATAATTTAAAGAGCTCTCAGAAAAATCTTCAATCTTTCTTCTACTCCTATTAGGGGCTTGGCAATAGTCACATTTTTGTTTCAACTTTGTTAACGCTCTGAGGCTAAACTATTGGAACGAGGTGGGTCAAACATAAGCATTGGTTAGATAATTTAAAGAGCTTTCAGAAGACCCCAATCTTTCTTCTACTCCTATCAGGGCTTGGCAATAGTCACATTTTTGTTTCAACTTTGCTAACGCTCTGAGGCTAAACTATTGGAACGAGGTGGGTCAAACATAAAGCATTCAATCTTTCTTCTACTCCTATCAGGGGCTTGGCAATAGTCACATTTTTGTTTCAACTTTGCTAACGCTATAGCGGCTAAACTATTGGAACGAGGTGGGTCAAACATAAAGCATTGGTTAGATAATTTAAAGGGCTCTCAGGAAAGTCTTCAATCTTTCTTCTACTGCTACCACGCGCTTGGCAATAGTCACATTTTTGTTTCAACTTTGCTAACGCTCTAGCGGCTAAACTATTGGAACGAGGTGGGTCAAACATAAAGCATTCAATCTTTCTTCTACTCCTATCAGGGGCTTGGCAATAGTCACATTTTTGTTTCAACTTTGATAACGCTCTAGCGGCTAAACTATTAGAACGAGGTGGGTCAAACATAAAGCATTGGTTAGATAATTTAAAGAGCTCTCAGAAAAGTCTTCAATCTTTCTTCTACTCCTAACAGGGGCTTGACAATAGTCACATTTTTGTTTCAACTTTGATAACGCTCTAGCGGCTAAACTATTGGAACGAGGTGGGTCAAACATAAAGCATTGGTTAGATAATTTAAAGGGCTCTCAGGAAAGCACCAAATTTTTCTTCTACTCCTACCAGGGGCTTGGCAATAGTCACATTTTTGTTTCAACATTGCTAACGCTCTGACGGCTAATTTATTGGAACGAGATAAATCAAACAAAAAGCAGTTGTTCGACAGTTTAAAGGCTCACAGGAAAGTCCCCAATTTTTCTTGTACTCCTACCAGGGGCTTGGCAATAGTCACATTTTTGTTTCAACTTTGCTAACGCTCTAGCGGCTAAACTATTGGAAGGGTGGGAACATAACATTGGTTAATTTTAAAAGCTCTCAGGGAAGTCTTCAACTTTCTTCATTCATCAGGCTTGGCAATAGTACATTTGTGGTCAACATAACAGGGAATTGAAAGAGTAAATCTTCAACTTTCTTCACTCTACAGGGGGGGGGGGGGGGGGGGGGGGGGGGGGGGGGGGAAACTATTGGAACGAGGTGGGTCAAACATAAAGCATTGGTTAGATAATTTACTCCTATTTTTAGAGGCTTGGCAATAGTCACATTTTTGTTTCAACTTTGCTAACGCTCTAGCGGCTAAACTGTAGGAACGAGGTGGGTCAAACATAAAGCATTGGTTAGATAATTTAAAGTAGCTCTCAGGAAAGTCTTCAATCTTTCTTCTACTCCTACCAGGGGCTTGGCAATAGACACATTTTTGTTTCAACTTTGATAACGCTCTAGCGGCTAAACTATTGGAACGAGGTGGGGCAAACATAAAGCATTGGTTAGATAATTTAAAGAGCTTTCAGGAAAGTCTTCAATCTTTCTTCTACTCCTATCAGGGGCTTGGCCATAGTCATATTTTTGTTTCACTTTTGATAACGCTCTAGCGGCTAAACTATTGGAACGAGGTGGGTCAAACATAAAGCATTGGTTAGATAATTTAAAGAGCTTTCAGGAAAGTCTTCAACCTTTCTTCTACTTCAATCAGGGGCTTGGCAATAGTCACATTTTTGTTTCACTTTTGATAACGCTCTAGCGGCTAAACTATTGGAACGAGGTGGGTCAAACATAAAGCATTGGTTAGATAATTTAAACAGCTCTCAGAAAAGTCTTCAACCTTTCTTCTACTCCTATTAGGGGCTTGGCAATAGTCACATTTTTGTTTCAACTTTGCTAACGCTCTAGCGGCTAAACTATTGGAACGAGGTGTGTCAAACATAAAGCATTGGTAAAATAATTTAAAGAGCTCTCAGGAAAGTCCCCAATTTTTCTTTTACACCTACCAGGGGCTTGGCAATAGTCACATTTTGGTTTCTATTTTGCTAACGCTCTGAGGCTAAACTATTGGAAGGAGGTGGGTCAAACATAAAGCATTGGTTAGACAATTTAAAGAGCTCTCTGGAAAGTCTTCAATCTTTCTTCTACTCCTATCAGGGGCTTGGCAATAGTCACATTTTTGTTTCAACTTTGCTAACGCTCTAGCGGCTAAACCTAAATATAAGACTAGGGATTTCTTTTTAATGCACTGCCGTTATGCCGCCATGGCTCTGTGTCACCTTCAATACGTTTAAGAAGGTTAATTAACTTAAATATGTTAAACTAATGATTTGCAGCATTTCGATATCGATTGCTTAATGTGTATATACAAGAAAATCGAATTTATACCTAATCATAAGATAACGGAATTCTTCTAAATGCACTGCCGTTATGCCGTTAAGGCTTTTGTAGACTTCAGTAAGACAAAGAGGATTAATTAACTTAAATATGTTAAACTTATGATTTGAAGCATTTCGATATCGATTGCTAAAAGTGTATATACAAGAAAATCGACTATATACCTAATTATAGGAATACGGAATTCACCCAAATATACAGCCGTTATGCCGTTATGGCTTTATTTAAACTTCAGTAAGATAAAGAAGGTTAATTAACCTAAATATGCTAAACCAGTTATTTGAAGGTTTTCGATATCGATTGCTTAATGTGTAAATCCAAGAAAATCGACTACATACCTAGATATAAGATTACGGAATTCTTCTACATGCACTGCCATTATGGCGCCATGGCTTTATGTTTACTTCAGGCGTTAAAAAAGCTTTATTAACTTAAATATGTTAAACTAATCATTTAAAGCATTTCGATATCGATTGCTAAATGAGTATATACAAGAAAATCGAATTCATACCTAAATATAAGATTACGTAATTCTTCTAAATGCACTGCCGTTATGGCTTTATATTAACTTCAGTTCGTTAAAGAAGGTTTATTAACTTAAATATGTTAAACCAGTTATTTGAAGCATTTCGATATCGATTGCTTAATGCATATATACAAGAAAATCGACTTTATACCTAAATATAAAACTACGGAATTCTTCCAAATGTACTGTCGTTATGCCGCCATGGCTCTTTATCAACTTCAATACGTTAATGAAGGTTAACTAACTTAAATATGTTAAACTAATGATTTGAAGCATTTCGATATCGCTTGCTAAATGTGTATATACAAGAAAATCGAATTTATACCTAAATATAAAATTATAACATTACGGAATTCTTTTAAATGCACTGCCGTTATACCGTTAGGCTTTAAGTAGACTTTAGTGAGCTAAAAAATGTTTATTATCTTAATATGTTAAACACATGATTTGCAGCATTTCGATATCGATAGCTAAATAAGTATATACAAGAAAATCGACTTTATACCAAAATATAAGATTACGGAATTCTTCCAAATGCACAGCTGTTATGGCTTTATATCAACTTCAATACGTTAAAAAGGGTTAATTAACTTAAATATGTTAAACTAATGATTTGAAGCATTTCGATATCGATTGCCAAATATGTATATACAAGAAAATCGAATTTATACCTTAATATAAGATAACGGAATTTTTCTAAATGCACTGCCGTTATGCCGTTAACGCTTTATGTAGAATTCAGTGCGTTAAAGAAGGTTCATTAACTTAAATATGTTAAACTAATGATTTGAAGCATTTCGATACCGATTGCTAAAAGTGTATATACAAGAAAATCGACTTTATACCTTAATATAAGATTACGGAATTCTTCCAACTGTACTGTCATTATGCCGCCATGGCTTTGTATGAACTTCAATACGTTAAAGAAGGTTAATTATTTTAAATATGTTAAGCTAATGGTTAGAAGCATTTCGATATCGATTGCTAAAAGTGTATATATAAGAAAATCGACTTTATACCTAAATATAAGATTACGGAATTCTTCTAAATGTACTGTCATTATGCCGCCATGGCTTTGTATCAACTTCAATTCGTTAAAGAAGGTTAATTATTTTAAATATGTTAAGCTAATGGTTTGAAGCATTTCGATACCGATTGGTAAATGTGCAAATACAAGAAAATCGACTACAAGCATAAATATAAGATTACGGAATTCTTCTACATGCACTGCCATTATGGCGCCATGGCTTTATGTTAACTTCAGGCGCTAAAGAAGCTTTATTAACTTAAATATGTTAAACAAATGATTTGAAGCATTTCGATATCGATTGCTAAATGAGTATATGCAAGAAAATCGAATTTATACCTAAATATAAGATTACGTAATTCTTCTAAGTGCACTGCCGTTATGGCTTTATATTAACTTCAGTTCGCTAAAGAAGGTTTATTAACTTAAATATGTTAAACAAGTTATTTGAAGCATTTCGATATCGATTGCTTAATGCATATATACAAGAAAATCGACTTTATACCTAAATATAAGATTACGGAATTCTTCCAAATGTACTGTCGTTATGCCGCCATGGCTTTGTATCAACTTCAATACGTTAACGAAGGTTAATTATTTTAAATATGTTAAACTAATGGTTTGAAGCATTTCGATATCGACTGCTAAATGTGTAAATACAAGAAAATCGACTTTACACCTAAATATAAAATTATAACATTACGGAATTCTTTTAAATGCACTGCCGTTATACCGTTAAGGCTTTATGTAGACTTCAGTAAGCTAACAAATGTTTATTAACTTAATATGTTAAACTAATGATTTGAAGCATTTCGATATCGATAGCTAAATATGTATATACAAGAAAATCGACTTTATACCTAAATATAAGATTATGGAATTCTCCTACGTGCACTGCAGTTATGCCTCCATGGCCATATGCCCACTTCAGATCGTTAAAGAAGGTTTATTAACTTAAATATGTTAAACAAATGAGCTGAAGCATTTCGATATCGATTGCTAAATGTGTATATACAAGAAAAACGATTTTATACCTAAATAAAAGATTACGGAAATTACCCAAATATACTACCGTTATGCCGTTATGGCGTTCGTAAAGAAGGTTAATTATTTAAATATATTAAACTAATGATTTGAAGCATTTCGATATCGATTGCTTAATGCATATATACAAGAAAATCGACTTTATACCTAAATATAAGACTACGGAATTGTTCCAACTGTACTGTCGTTATGCCGCCATGGCTCTTTATCAACTTCAATACGTTGAAGAAGGTTAATTAACTTAAACTTGTTAAACTAATGATTTGAAGCATTTCGATATCGCTTGCTAAATGTGTATATACAAGAAAATCGAATTTATACCAAAATATAAAATTATAACATTGCGGAATTCTTCTAAATGCACTGCCGTTATACCGTTAAGGCTTTATGTAGACTTCAGTAAGCTAAAAATGTTTATTAACTTAATATGTTAAACTAATGATTTGAAGCATTTCGATATCGATATCTAAAAGTATATATACAAGAAAATCGACTTTATACCTAAATATAAGATTACGGAATTCTTCCACATCCACTGCCGTTATGCCAACTTCAGATCGTTAAAGTAGGTTTATTAACTTAAATATGTTAAACTAATGAGTTGAAGCATTCCGATATCGATTGCTAAATGTGTATATACAAAAAAATCGATTTTATACCTAAATAAAAGATTACGGAATTCACCCAAATATACTGCCGTTATGCCGTTATGGCTTTATTTAAACTTCAGTAAGATAAAGAAGGTTAATTAACCTAAATATGCTAAACCAGTTATTTGAAGATTTTCGATATATATTTCTAAATGTGTAAATCCAAGAAAATCGACTACATACCTAAATATAAGATTACGGAATTCTTCCAAATGTACTGTCATTATGGCGCCATGGCTTTGTATCAACTTTAATACGTTAACGAAGGTTAATTATTTTAAATATGTTAAACTAATGGTTTGAAGCATTTCGATATCGATTGCTAAATGAGTATATACAAGAAAATCGAATTCATACCTAAATATAAGATTACGTAATTATTCTAAATGCACTGCCGTTATGGCTTTATATTAACTTCAGTTCGTTAAAGAAGATTTATTAACTTAAATATGTTAAACCAGTTATTTGAAGCATTTCGAGACGAAAGCCTAATGCATATATACAAGAAAATCGACTTTATACCTAAATATAAGACTACGGAATTCTTCCAAATGTACTGTCGTTATGGCTTTATATCAACTTCAATACGTTAAAGAAGGTTAATTAACTTAAATATGTTAAACTAATGATTTGAAGCATTTCGATATCGCTTGCGAAATATGTATATACAAGAAAATCGAATTTATACCTAAATATAAGATAACGGAATTTTTCTAAATGCACTGCCGTTATGCCGTTAACGCTTTATGTAGACTTCAGTGCGCTAAAGAAGGTTTATTAACTTAAATATGTTAAACTAATGATTTGAAGCATTTCGATATCGATGACTAAATGTGTATATACAAGAAAATCGACTTTATACCTAAATATAAGATTACGGAATTCTTCCAAATGTACTGTCATTATGCCGCCATGGCTTTGTATGAACTTCAATACGTTAAAAAAGGTTAATTAACTTAAATATGTTAAACTAATGATTTGAAGCATTTCGATATCGCTTGCGAAATATGTATATACAAGAAAATCGAATTTATACCTAAATATAAGATAACGGAATTTTTCTAAATGCACTGCCGTTATGCCGTTAACGCTTTATGTAGACTTCAGTGCGTTAAAGAAGGTTCATTAACTTAAATATGTTAAACTAATGATTTGAAGCATTTCGATATCGATTGCTAAAAGTGTATATACAAGAAAATCGACTTTATACCTAAATATAAGATTACAGAATTCTTCCAAATGTACTGTCATTATGCCGCCATGGCTTTGTATGAACTTCAATACGTTAAAGAAGGTTAATTATTTTAAATATGTTAAGCTAATGGTTAGAAGCATTTCGATATCGATTGCTAAAAGTGTATATATAAGAAAATCGACTTTATACCTAAATATAAGATTACGGAATTCTTCTAAATGTACTGTCATTATGCCGCCATGGCTTTGTATCAACTTCAATTCGTTAAAGAAGGTTAACTATTTTAAATATGTTAAGCTAATGGTTTGA
The DNA here is from genome assembly GCA_027475135.1 of Bactrocera correcta. Taxonomy (NCBI): domain Eukaryota; kingdom Metazoa; phylum Arthropoda; class Insecta; order Diptera; family Tephritidae; genus Bactrocera; species Bactrocera correcta. The sequence continues at coordinate 5,941,766 of CM050324.1, read as the reverse complement.
AGCATTTCGATACCGATTGCTAAATGTGCAAATACAAGAAAATCGACTACAAGCCTAAATATAAGATTACGGAATTCTTCTACATGCACTGCCATTATGGCGCCATGGCTTTATGTTAACTTCAGGCGCTAAAGAAACTTTATTAACTTAAATATGTTAAACAAATGATTTGAAGCATTTCGATATCGATTGCTAAATGAGTATATGCAAGAAAATCGAATTTATACCTAAATATAAGATTACGTAATTCTTCTAAATGCACTGCCGTTATGGCTTTATATTAACTTCAGTTCGTTAAAGAAGGTTTATTAACTTAAATATGTTAAACAAGTTATTTGAAGCATTTCGATATCGATTGCTTAATGCATATATATGTACAAGAAAATCGACTTTATACCTAAATATAAGATTCCGGAATTCTTCCAAATGTACTGTCGTTATGCCGCCATGGTTTTGTATCAACTTCAATACGTTAACGAAGGTTAATTATTTTAAATATGTTAAACTAATGGTTTGAAGCATTTCGATATCGACTGCTAAATGTGTAAATACAAGAAAATCGACTTTACACCTAAATATAAAATTATAACATTACGGAATTCTTTTAAATGCACTGCCGTTATACCGTTAAGGCTTTATGTAGACTTCAGTAAGCTAACAAATGTTTATTAACTTAATATGTTAAACTAATGATTTGAAGCATTTCGATATCGATAGCTAAATATGTATATACAAGAAAATCGACTTTATACCTAAATATAAGATTATGGAATTCTCCTACGTGCACTGCAGTTATGCCTCCATGGCTATATGCCCACTTCAGATCGTTAAAGAAGGTTTATTAACTTAAATATGTTAAACAAATGAGCTGAAGCATTTCGATATCGATTGCTAAATGTGTGTATACAAGAAAAACGATTTTATACCTAAATAAAAGATTACGGAAATTACCCAAATATACTACCGTTATGCCGTTATGGCGTTTGTAAAGAAGGTTAATTATTTAAATATGTTAAGCTAATGGTTTGAAGCATTTCGATATCGATTGCTAAATGCGTAAATACAAGAAAATCGACTTGACACCTAAGTATAAAATTATAACATTATGGAATTCTTCTAAATGCACTGCCGTTATGCCATTAGGGCTTTATGTAGACTTAAGTGAGTTAAAGAAGATTTATTAACTTAAATATATTAAACTAATGATTTGAAGCATTTTGATATCGATTGCTTAATGCATATATACAAGAAAATCGACTTTATACCTAAATATAAGACTACGGAATTGTTCCAACTGTACTGTCGTTATGCCGCCATGGCTCTTTATCAACTTCAATACGTTGAAGAAGGTTAATTAACTTAAATTTGTTAAACTAATGATTTGAAGCATTTCGATATCGCTTGCTAAATGTGTATATACAAGAAAATCGAATTTATACCTAAATATAAAATTATAACATTACGGAATTCTTCTAAATGCTTTGCCGTTATACCGTTAAGGCTTTATGTAGACTTCAGTAAGCTAAAAATGTTTATTAACTTAATATGTTAAACTAATGATTTGAAGCATTTCGATATCGATATCTAAAAGTATATATACAAGAAAATCGACTTTATACCTAAATATAAGATTACGGAATTCTTCCACATCCACTGCCGTTATGCCAACTTCAGATCGTTAAAGAAGGTTTATTAACTTAAATATGTTAAACTAATGAGTTGAAGCATTCCGATATCGATTGCTAAATGTTTATATACAAAAAAATCGATTTTATACCTAAATAAAAGATAACGGAATTCACCCAAATATACTGCCGTTATGCCGTTATGGCTTTATTTAAACTTCAGTAAGATAAAGAAGGTTAATTAACCTAAATATGCTAAACCAGTTATTTGAAGTTTTTCGATATATATTTCTAAATGTGTAAATCCAAGAAAATCGACTACATACCTAAATATAAGATTACGGAATTCTTCCAAATGTACTGTCATTATGGCGCCATGGCTTTGTATCAACTTTAATACGTTAACGAAGGTTAATTATTTTAAATATGTTAAACTAATGGTTTGAAGCATTTCGATATCGATTGCTAAATGAGTATATATAAGAAAATCGAATTCATACCTAAATATAAGATTACGTAATTATTCTAAATGCACTGCCGTTATGGCTTTATATTAACTTCAGTTCGTTAAAGAAGGTTTATTAACTTAAATATGTTAAACCAGTTATTTGAAGCATTTCGATATCGAAAGCTTAATGCATATATACAAGAAAATCGACTTTATACCTAAATATAAGGCTACGGAATTCTTCCAAATGTACTGTCGTTATGGCTTTATATCAACTTTAATACGTTAAAGAAGGTTAATTAACTTAAATATGTTAAACTAATGATTTGAAGCATTTCGATATCGCTTGCGAAATATGTATATACAAGAAAATCGAATTTATACCTAAATATAAGATAACGGAATTTTTCTAAATGCACTGCCGTTATGCCGTTTACGCTTTATGTAGACTTCAGTGCGCTAAAGAAGGTTTATTAACTTAAATATGTTAAACTAATGATTTGAAGCATTTCGATATCGATGGCTAAATGTGTATATACAAGAAAATCGACTTTATACCTAAATATAGGATTACGGAATTCTTCCAAATGTACTGTCATTATGCCGCCATGGCTTTGTATGAACTTCAATAAGTTAAAAAAGGTTAATTAACTTAAATATGTTAAACTAATGATTTGAAGCATTTCGATATCGCTTGCGAAATATGTATATACAAGAAAATCGAATTTATACCTAAATATAAGATAACGGAATTTTTCTAAATGCACTGCCGTTATGCCGTTAACGCTTTATGTAAACTTCAGTGCGTTAAAGAAGGTTTATTAACTTAAATATGTTAAACTAATGATTTGAAGCATTTCGATATCGATTGCTAAAACTGTATATACAAGAAAATCGACTTTATACCTAAATATAAGATTACAGAATTCTTCCAAATGTACTGTCATTATGCCGCCATGGCTTTGTATGAACTTCAATACGTTAAAGAAGGTTAATTATTTTAAATATGTTAAGCTAATGGTTAGAAGCATTTCGATATCGATTGCAAAAAGTGTATATATAAGAAAATCGACTTTATACCTAAATATAAGATTACGGAATACTTCTAAATGTACTGTCATTATGCCGCCATGGCTTTGTATCAACTTCAATTCGTTAAAGAAGGTTAATTATTTTAAATATGTTAAGCTAATGGTTTGAAGCATTTCGATACCGATTGCTAAATGTGCAAATACAAGAAAATCGACTACAAGCCTAAATATAAGATTACGGAATTCTTCTACATGCACTGCCATTATGGCGCCATGGCTTTATGTTAACTTCAGGCGCTAAAGAAGCTTTATTAACTTAAATATGTTAAACAAATGATTTGAAGCATTTCGATATCGATTGCTAAATGAGTATATGCAAGAAAATCGAATTTATACCTAAATATAAGATTACGTATTTCTTCTAAATGCACTGCCGTTATGGCTTTATATTAACTTCAGTTCTTTAAAGAAGGTTTATTAACTTAAATATGTTAAACAAGTTATTTGAAGCATTTCGATATCGATTGCTTAATGCATATATACAAGAAAATCGACTTTATACCTAAATATAAGATTACGGAATTCTTCCAAATGTACTGTCGTTATGCCGCCATGGCTTTTATCAACTTCAATCGTTAACGAAGGTTAATTATTTTAAATATGTTAAACTAATGGTTTGAAGCATTTCGATATCGACTGCTAAATGTGTAAATACAAGAAAATCGACTTTACACCTAAATATAAAATAATAACATTACGGAATTCTTTTAAATGCACTGCCGTTATACCGTTAAGGCTTTTGTAGACTTCAGTAAGCTAACAAATGTTTTTTAACTTAATATGTTAAACTAATGATTTGAAGCATTTCGATATCGATAGCTAAATATGTATATACAAGAAAATCGACTTTATACCTAAATATAAGATTATGGAATTCTCCTACGTGCACTGCAGTTATGCCTCCATGGCTATATGCCCACTTCAGATCGTTAAAGAAGGTTTATTAACTTAAATATGTTAAACAAATGAGCTGAAGCATTTCGATATCGATTGCTAAATGTGTATATACAAGAAAAACGATTTTATACCTAAATAAAAGATTACGGAAATTACCCAAATATACTGCCGTTATGCCGTTATGGCGTTTGTAAAGAAGGTTAATTATTTAAATATGTTAAGCTAATGGTTTGAAGCATTTCGATATCGATTGCTAAATGCGTAAATACAAGAAAATCGACTTGACACCTAAGTATAAAATTATAACATTATGGAATTCTTCTAAATGCACTGCCGTTATGCCATTAGGGCTTTATGTAGACTTAAGTGAGTTAAAGAAGATTTAGTAACTTAAATATATTAAACTAATGATTGGAAGCATTTCGATATCGATTGCTTAATGCATATATACAAGAAAATCGACTTTATACCTAAATATAAGACTACGGAATTGTTCCAACTGTACTGTCGTTATGCCGCCATGGCTCTTTATCAACTTCAATACGTTGAAGAAGGTTAATTAACTTAAATTTGTTAAACTAATGATTTGAAGCATTTCGATATCGCTTGCTAAATGTGTATATACAAGAAAATTGAATTTATACCTAAATATAAAATTATAACATTACGGAATTCTTCTAAATGCACTGCCGTTATACCGTTAAGGCTTTATGTAGACTTCAGTTAGCTAAAAATGTTTATTAACTTAATATGTTAAACTAATGATTTGAAGCATTTCGATATCGATATCTAAATGTATATATACAAGAAAATCGACTTTATACCTAAATATAAGATTACGGAATTCTTCTACATTCACTGCCGTTATGCCAACTTCAGATCGTTAAAGAAGGTTTAATAACTTAAATATGTTAAACTAATGAGTTGAAGCATTTCGATAACGATTGCTAAATGTGTATAAACAAAAAAATCGATTTTATACCTAAATAAAAGATTACGGAATTCACTAAAATATACTGCCGTTATGCCGTTATGGCTTTATTTAAACTTCAGTAAGATAAAGAAGGTTAATTAACCTTAATATGCTAAACCAGTTATTTGAAGATTTTCGATATATATTTCTAAATGTGTAAATCCAAGAAAATCGACTACATACCTAAATATAAGATTACGGAATTCTTCCAAATGTACTGTCATTATGGCGCCATGGCTTTGTATCAACTTTAATACTTTAACGAAGGTTAATTATTTTAAATATGTTAAACTAATGGTTTGAAGCATTTCGATATCGATTGCTAAATGAGTATATACAAGAAAATCGAATTCATACCTAAATATAAGATTACGTAATTATTCTAAATGCACTGCCGTTATGGCTTTATATTAACTTCAGTTCGTTAAAGAAGGTTTATTAACTTAAATATGTTAAACCAGTTATTTGAAGCATTTCGATATCGAAAGCTTAATGCATATATACAAGAAAATCGACTTTATACCTAAATATAAGACTACGGAATTCTTCCAAATGTACTGTCGTTATGGCTTTATATCAACTTCAATACGTTAAAGAAGGTTAATTAACTTAAATATGTTAAACTAATGATTTGAAGCATTTCGATATCGCTTGCGAAATATGTATATACAAGAAAATCGAATTTATACCTAAATATAAGATAACGGAATTTTTCTAAATGCACTGCCGTTATGCCGTTAACGCTTTATGTAGACTTCAGTGCGCTAAAGAAGGTTTATTAACTTAAATATGTTAAACTAATGATTTGAAGCATTTCGATATCGATGGCTAAATGTGTATATACAAGAAAATCGACTTTATACCTAAATATAAGATTACGGAATTCTTCCAAATGTACTGTCATTATGCCGCCATGGCTTTGTATCAACTTCAATACGTTAAAGAAGGCTAATTATTTTAAATATGTTAAACTAATGGTTTGAAGCATTTTGATATCGCTTGCTATATGAATATATACAAGAAAGTCGAATTTATACCTAAATATAAGATAACAGTATTCTTCTAAATGCAGTGCAGTTATACCGTCAAGGCTTTATGTAGCCTTCAGTGCGTTAAAGAAGGTTTATTAACTTAAATATTTTAAACTAATGATTTGAAGCATTTCGATATCGATTGCTAAATGTGTATATACAAGAAAATCGACTTTATACCTAAATATAAGATTACGGAATTCTTCCAAATGTATTGTCGTTATGCCGCCATGGCTTTGTATCAACTTCAATACGTTAAAGAAGGTTAATTATTTTAAATATGTTAAACTAATGGTTTGAAGCATTTCGATATCGACTGCTAAATGTGTAAATCCAAGAAAATCGACTTTACACCTTAATATAAAATTATAACATTACGGAATTCTTCTAAATGCACTGCCGTTATACCGTTAAGGCTTTATGTAGACTTCAGTAAGCTAAAAAATGTTTATTAACTTAATATGTTAAACTAATGATTTGAAGCATTTCGATATCGATAGCTAAATATGTATATACAAGAAAATCGACTTTATACCTAAATATAAGATTATGGAATTCTTCTACGTCACTGCAGTTATGCCTCCATGGCTATATGCCCACTTCAGATCGTTAAAGAAGGTTTATTAACTTAAATATGTTAAACTAATGATTTGAATCATTTCGATATCGATTGCTAAATGGTATATGAAGAAAATCGAATTTAACCTAAATATAAGAT
>CM050324.1:5910152-5933983 GCA_027475135.1 Bactrocera correcta | reverse complement strand
CTTTCGATATCGAAATACTTCAAATAACTGGTTTAACATATTTAAGTTAATAAACCTTCTTTAACGAACTGATTTTAATATAAAGCCATAACGGCAGTGCATTTAGAATAATTACGTAATCTTATATTTAGGTATGAATTCGATTTTCTTGTATATACTCATTTAGCAATCGATATCGAAATGCTTCAAACCATTAGTTTAACATATTTAAAATAATTAACCTTCGTTAACGTATTAAAGTTGATACAAAGCCATGGCGCCATAATGACAGTACATTTGGAAGAATTCCGTAATCTTATATTTAGGTATGTAGTCGATTTTCTTGGATTTACACATTTAGAAATATATATCGAAAATCTTCAAATAACTGGTTTAACATATTTAGGTTAATTAACCTTCTTTATCTTACTGAAGTTTAAATAAAGCCATAACGGCATAACGGCAGTATATTTGGTTGAATTCCGTAATCTTTTATTTAGGTATAAAATCGATTTTCTTGAATATACACATTTAGCAATCGATATCGAAATGCTTCAACTCATTAGTTTAACATATTTAAGTTAATAAACCTTCTTTAACGATCTGAAGTTGGCATAACGGCAGTGGATGTAGAAGAATTCCGTAATCTTATATTTAGGTATAAAGTCGATTTTCTTGTATATATACATTTAGATATCGATATCGAAATGCTTCAAATCATTAGTTTAACATATTAAGTAAATAAACATTTTTAGCTTACTGAAGTCTACATAAAGCCTTAACGGTATAACGGCAGTGCATTTAGAAGAATTCCGTAATGTTATAATTTTATATTTAGGTATAATTTCGATTTTCTTGTATATACACATTTAGCAAGCGATATCGAAATGCTTCAAATCATTAGTTTAACAAATTTAAGTTAATTAACCTTCTTAAACGTATTGAAGTTGATAAAGAGCCATGGCGGCATAACCACAGTACAGTTGGAACAATTCCGTAGTCTTATATTTAGGTATAAAGTCGATTTTCTTGTATATATGCATTAAGCAATCGATATCGAAATGCTTCAAATCATTAGTTTAATATATTTAAGTTAATAAATCTTCTTTAACTCACTTAAGTCTACATAAAGCCCTAATGGCATAACGGCAGTGCATTTAGAAGAATTCCATAATGTTATAATTTTATACTTAGGTGTCAAGTCGATTTTCTTGTATTTACGCATTTAGAAATCGATATCGAAATGCTTCAAACCATTAGCTTAACATATTTAAATAATTAACCTTCTTTACAAACGCCATAACGGCATAACGGCAGTATATTTGGGTAATTTCCGTAATCTTTTATTTAGGTATAAAATCGTTTTTCTTGTATATACACATTTAGCAATCGATATCGAAATGCTTCAGCTCATTTGTTTAACATATTTAAGTAAATAAACTTTCTTTAACGATCTGAAGTGGGCATATAGCCATGGAGGCATAACTGCAGTGCACGTAGAAGAATTCCATAAACTTATATTTAGGTATAAAGTCGATTTTCTTGTATATACATATTTAGCTATCGATATCGAAATGCTTCAAATCATTAGTTTAACATATTAAGTTAATAAACATTTGTTAGCTTACTGAAGTCTACATAAAGCCTTAACGGTATAACGGCAGTGCATTTAAAAGAATTCCGTAATGTTATAATTTTATATTTAGGTGTAAAGTCGATTTTCTTGTATTTACACATTTAGCAGTCGATTTCGAAATGCTTCAAACCATTAGTTTAACATATTTAAAATAATTAACCTTCGTTAACGTATTGAAGTTGATACAAAGCCATGGCGGCATAACGACAGTACATTTGGAAGAATTCCGTAATCTTATATTTAGGTATAAAGTCGATTTTCTTGTATATATGCATTAAGCAATCGATATCGAAATGCTTCAAATAACTTGTTTAACATATTTAAGTTAATAAACCTTCTTTAACGAACTGAAGTTAATATAAAGCCATAACGGCAGTGCATTTAGAAGAATTACGTAATCTTATATTTAGGTATAAATTCGATTTTCTTGCATATACTCATTTAGCAATCGATATCGAAATGCTTCAAATCATTTGTTTAACATATTTAAGTTAATAAAGCTTCTTTAGCGCCTGAAGTTAACATAAAGCCATGGCGCCATAATGGCAGTGCATGTAGAAGAATTCCGTAATCTTATATTTAGGCTTGTAGTCGATTTTCTTGTATTTGCACATTTAGCAATCGGTATCGAAATGCTTTAAACCATTAGCTTAACATATTTAAAATAATTAACCTTCTTTAACGAATTGAAGTTGATACAAAGCCATGGCGGCATAATGACAGTACATTTAGAAGAATTCCGTAATCTTATATTTAGGTATAAAGTCGATTTTCTTATATATACACTTTTAGCAATCGATATCGAAATGCTTCTAACCATTAGCTTAACATATTTAAAATAATTAACCTTCTTTAAAGTATTGAAGTTCATACAAAGCCATGGCGGCATAATGACAGTACATTTGGAAGAATTCCGTAATCTTATATTAAGGTATAAAGTCGATTTTCTTGTATATACACTTTTAGCAATCGATATCGATATGCTTCAAATCATTAGTTTAACATATTTAAGTTAATGAACCTTCTTTAACGCACTGAAGTCTAGATAAAGCGTTAACGGCATAACGGCAGTGCATTTAGAAAAATTCCGTTATTTTATATTTAGGTATAAATTCGATTTTCTTGTATATACACATTTAGCAAGCGATATCGAAATGCTTCAAATCATTAGTTTAACAAATTTAAGTTAATTAACCTTCTTCAACGTATTGAAGTTGATAAAGAGCCATGGCGGCATAACCACAGTACAGTTGGAACAATTCCGTAGTCTTATATTTAGGTATAAAGTCGATTTTCTTGTATATATGCATTAAGCAATCGATATCGAAATGCTTCAAATCATTAGTTTAATATATTTAAGTTAATAAATCTTCTTTAACTCACTTAAGTCTACATAAAGCCCTAATGGCATAACGGCAGTGCATTTAGAAGAATTCCATAATGTTATAATTTTATACTTAGGTGCCAAGTCGATTTTCTTGTATTTACGCATTTAGCACTCGATATCGAAATGCTTCAAACCATTAGCTTAACATATTTAAATAATTAACCTTCTTTACAAACGCCATAACGGCATAACGGCAGTATATTTGGGTAATTTCCGTAATCTTTTATTTAGGTATTAAATCGTTTTTCTTGTATATACACATTTAGCAATCGATATCGAATTGCTTCTGCTTATTTTTTTTTAACATATTTAAGTTAATAAACCTTCTTTAACGATCTGAAGTGGGCATATAGCCATGGAGGCATAACTGCAGTGCACGTAGGAGAATTCCATAATCTTATATTTAGGTATAAAGTCGATTTTCTTGTATATACATATTTAGCTATCGATATCGAAATGCTTCAAATCATTAGTTTAACATATTAAGTTAATAAACATTTGTTAGCTTACTGAAGTCTACATAAAGCCTTAACGGTATAACGGCAGTACATTTAAAAGAATTCCGTAATGTTATAATTTTATATTTAGGTGTAAAGTCGATTTTCTTGTATTTACACATTTAGCAGTCGATATCGAAATGCTTCAAACCATTAGTTTAACATATTTAAAATAATTAACCTTCGTTAACGTATTGAAGTTGATACAAAGCCATGGCGGCATAACGACAGTACATTTGGAAGAATTCCGTAATCTTATATTTAGGTATAAAGTCGATTTTCTTGTATATATGCATTAAGCAATCGATATCGAAATGCTTCAAATAACTTGTTTAACATATTTAAGTTAATAAACCTTCTTTAACGAACTGAAGTTAATATAAAGCCATAACGGCAGTGCATTTAGAAGAATTACGTAATCTTATATTTAGGTATAAATTCGATTTTCTTGCATATACTCATTTAGCAATCGATATCAAAATGCTTCAAATCATTTGTTTAACATATTTAAGTTAATAAAGCTTCTTTAGCGCTTGAAGTTAACATAAAGCCATGGCGCCATAATGGCAGTGCATGTAGAAGAATTCCGTAATCTTATATTTAGGCTTGTAGTCGATTTTCTTGTATTTGCACATTTAGCAATCGGTATCGAAATGCTTCAAACCATTAGCTTAACATATTTAAAATAATTAATCTTCTTTAACGAATTGAAGTTGATACAAAGCCATGGCGGCATAATGACAGTACATTTAGAAGAATTCCGTAATCTTATATTTAGGTATAAAGTCGATTTTCTTATATATACACTTTTAGCAATCGATATCGAAATGCTTCTAACCATTAGCTTAACATATTTAAAATAATTAACCTTCTTTAAAGTATTGAAGTTCATACAAAGCCATGGCGGCATAATGACAGTACATTTGGAAGAATTCCGTAATCTTATATTAAGGTATAAAGTCGATTTTCTTGTAAATACACTTTTAGCAATCGATATCGAAATGCTTCAAACCATTAGCTTAACATATTTAAATAATTAACCTTCTTTACAAACGCCATAACGGCATAACGGCAGTATATTTGGGTAATTTCCGTAATCTTTTATTTAGGTATAAAATCGTTTTTCTTGTATATACACATTTAGCAATCGATATCGAAATGCTTCAGCTCATTTGTTTAACATATTTAAGTAAATAAACTTTCTTTAACGATCTGAAGTGGGCATATAGCCATGGAGGCATAACTGCAGTGCACGTAGAAGAATTCCATAATCTTATATTTAGGTATAAAGTCGATTTTCTTGTATATACATATTTAGCTATCGATATCGAAATGCTTCAAATCATTAGTTTAACATATTAAGTTAATAAACATTTGTTAGCTTACTGAAGTCTACATAAAGCCTTAACGGTATAACGGCAGTGCATTTAAAAGAATTCCGTAATGTTATAATTTTATATTTAGGTGTAAAGTCGATTTTCTTGTATTTACACATTTAGCAGTCGATTTCGAAATGCTTCAAACCATTAGTTTAACATATTTAAAATAATTAACCTTCGTTAACGTATTGAAGTTGATACAAAGCCATGGCGGCATAACGACAGTACATTTGGAAGAATTCCGTAATCTTATATTTAGGTATAAAGTCGATTTTCTTGTATATATGCATTAAGCAATCGATATCGAAATGCTTCAAATAACTTGTTTAACATATTTAAGTTAATAAACCTTCTTTAACGAACTGAAGTTAATATAAAGCCATAACGGCAGTGCATTTAGAAGAATTACGTAATCTTATATTTAGGTATAAATTCGATTTTCTTGCATATACTCATTTAGCAATCGATATCGAAATGCTTCAAATCATTTGTTTAACATATTTAAGTTAATAAAGCTTCTTTAGCGCCTGAAGTTAACATAAAGCCATGGCGCCATAATGGCAGTGCATGTAGAAGAATTCCGTAATCTTATATTTAGGCTTGTAGTCGATTTTCTTGTATTTGCACATTTAGCAATCGGTATCGAAATGCTTTAAACCATTAGCTTAACATATTTAAAATAATTAACCTTCTTTAACGAATTGAAGTTGATACAAAGCCATGGCGGCATAATGACAGTACATTTAGAAGAATTCCGTAATCTTATATTTAGGTATAAAGTCGATTTTCTTATATATACACTTTTAGCAATCGATATCGAAATGCTTCTAACCATTAGCTTAACATATTTAAAATAATTAACCTTCTTTAAAGTATTGAAGTTCATACAAAGCCATGGCGGCATAATGACAGTACATTTGGAAGAATTCCGTAATCTTATATTAAGGTATAAAGTCGATTTTCTTGTATATACACTTTTAGCAATCGATATCGATATGCTTCAAATCATTAGTTTAACATATTTAAGTTAATGAACCTTCTTTAACGCACTGAAGTCTAGATAAAGCGTTAACGGCATAACGGCAGTGCATTTAGAAAAATTCCGTTATCTTATATTTAGGTATAAATTCGATTTTCTTGTAGATACATATTTCGCAAGCGATATCGAAATGCTTCAAATCATTAGTTTAACATATTTAAGTAAATTAACCTTCTTTAACGCATTGAAGTTCATACAAAGCCATGGCGGCATAATGACAGTACATTTGGAAGAATTCCGTAATCTTATATTTAGGTATAAAGTCGATTTTCTTGTATTAACACATTTAGCCATCGATATCGAAATGCTTCAAATCATTAGTTTAACATATTTAAGTTAATAAACCTTCTTAAGCGCACTGAAGTCTACATAAAGCCTTAACGGTATAACGGCAGTGCATTTAAAAGAATTCCGTAATGTTATAATCTTATATTTAGGTATAAATTCGATTTTCTTGTATATACATATTTCGCAAGCGATATCGAAATGCTTCAAATCATTAGTTTAACATATTTAAGTTAATTAACCTTCTTTAACGTATTGAAGTTGATACAAAGCCATCGCGCCATAATGACAGTACATTTGGAAGAATTCCGTAATCTTATATTTAGGTATGTAGTCGATTTTCTTGGATTTACACATTTAGAAATATATATCGAAAATCTTCAAATAACTGGTTTAGCATATTTAGGTTAATTAACCTTCTTTATCTTACTGAAGTTTAAATAAAGCCATAACGGCATAACGGCAGTATATTTGGGTGAATTCCGTAATCTTTTATTTAGGTATAAAATCAATTTTCTTGTGTATACACATTTAGCAATCGTTATCGAAATGCTTCAACTCATTAGTTTAACATATTTAAGTTAATAAACCTTCTTTAACGATCTGAAGTTGGCATAACGGCAGTGGATGTAGAAGAATTCCGTAATCTTATATTTAGGTATAAAGTCGATTTTCTTGTATATATACATTTAGATATCGATATCGAAATGCTTCAAATCATTAGTTTAACATATTAAGTTAATAAACATTTTTAGCTTACTGAAGTCTACATAAAGCCTTAACGGTATAACGGCAGTGCATTTAGAAGAATTCCGTAATGTTATAATTTTATATTTAGGTATAAATTCGATTTTCTTGTATATACACATTTAGCAAGCGATATCGAAATGCTTCAAATCATTAGTTTAACAAATTTAAGTTAATTAACCTTCTTCAACGTATTGAAGTTGATAAAAGCCATGGCGGCATAACCACAGTACAGTTGGAAAATTCCGTATCTTATATTTAGGTATAAAGTCGATTTTCTTGTATATATGCATTAAGCAATCGATATCGAAATGCTTCAAATCATTAGTTTAATATATTTAAGTTAATAAATCTTCTTTAATCACTTAAGTCTACAAAAGCCTATGGCATAACGCAGTGCATTTGAAGAATTCCATAATTTATAATTTTTACTAGGTCCAAGTCGATTTTCTTGTATTACCATTTAGCATCGATATCGAAATGCTTCAAACCATTAGCTTAACATATTTAAATAATTAACCTTCTTTACAAACGCCATAACGGCATAACGGCAGTATATTTGGGTAATTTCCGTAATCTTTTATTTAGGTATAAATCGTTTTTCTTGTATATACACATTTAGCAATCGATATCGAATTGCTTCTCTTATTTTTTTTTAACATATTTAAGTTAATAAACCTTCTTTAACGATCTGAAGTGGGCATATAGCCATGGAGGCATAACTGCAGTGCCGTAGGAGAATTCCATAATCTTATATTTAGGTATAAAGTCGATTTTCTTGTATATACATATTTAGCTATCGATATCGAAATGCTTCAAATCATTAGTTTAACATATTAAGTTAATAAACATTTGTTAGCTTACTGAAGTCTACATAAAGCCTTAACGGTATAACGGCAGTACATTTAAAAGAATTCCGTAATGTTATAATTTTATATTTAGGTGTAAAGTCGATTTTCTTGTATTTACACATTTAGCAGTCGATATCGAAATCTTCAAACCATTAGTTTAAATATTTAAAATAATTAACCTTCGTTAACGTATTGAAGTTGATACAAAGCCATGGCGGCATAACGACAGTACATTTGGAAGAATTCCGTAATCTTATATTTAGGTATAAAGTCGATTTTCTTGTATATATGCATTAAGCAATCGATATCGAAATGCTTCAAATAACTTGTTTAACATATTTAAGTTAATAAACCTTCTTTAACGAACTGAAGTTAATATAAAGCCATAACGGCAGTGCATTTAGAAGAATTACGTAATCTTATATTTAGGTATAAATTCGATTTTCTTGCATATACTCATTTAGCAATCGATATCAAAATGCTTCAAATCATTTGTTTAACATATTTAAGTTAATAAAGCTTCTTTAGCGCTTGAAGTTAACATAAAGCCATGGCGCCATAATGGCAGTGCATGTAGAAGAATTCCGTAATCTTATATTTAGGCTTGTAGTCGATTTTCTTGTATTTGCACATTTAGCAATCGGTATCGAAATGCTTCAAACCATTAGCTTAACATATTTAAAATAATTAATCTTCTTTAACGAATTGAAGTTGATACAAAGCCATGGCGGCATAATGACAGTACATTTAGAAGAATTCCGTAATCTTATATTTAGGTATAAAGTCGATTTTCTTATATATACACTTTTAGCAATCGATATCGAAATGCTTCTAACCATTAGCTTAACATATTTAAAATAATTAACCTTCTTTAAAGTATTGAAGTTCATACAAAGCCATGGCGGCATAATGACAGTACATTTGGAAGAATTCCGTAATCTTATATTAAGGTATAAAGTCGATTTTCTTGTAAATACACTTTTAGCAATCGATATCGAAATGCTTCAAACCATTAGCTTAACATATTTAAATAATTAACCTTCTTTACAAACGCCATAACGGCATAACGGCAGTATATTTGGGTAATTTCCGTAATCTTTTATTTAGGTATAAAATCGTTTTTCTTGTATATACACATTTAGCAATCGATATCGAAATGCTTCACTCATTTGTTTAACATATTTAAGTAATAAACCTTCTTTAACGATCTGAAGTGGGCATATAGCCATGGAGGCATAACTGCAGTGCACGTAGGAGAATTCCATAATCTTATATTTAGGTATAAAGTCGATTTTCTTGTATATACATATTTAGCTATCGATATCGAAATGCTTCAAATCATTAGTTTAACATATTAAGTTAATAAACATTTGTTAGCTTACTGAAGTCTACATAAAGCCTTAACGGTATAACGGCAGTGCATTTAAAAGAATTCCGTAATGTTATAATTTTATATTTAGGTGTAAAGTCGATTTTCTTGTATTTACACATTTGGCAGTCGATATCGAAATGCTTCAAACCATTAGTTTAAAATATTTAAAATAATTAACCTTCGTTAACGTATTGAAGTTGATACAAAGCCATGGCGGCATAACGACGGTACATTTGGAAGAATTCCGTAATCTTATATTTAGGTATAAAGTCGATTTTCTTGTATATATGCATTAAGCAATCGATATCGAAATGCTTCAAATAACTTGTTTAACATATTTAAGTTAATAAACCTTCTTTAACGAACTGAAGTTAATATAAAGCCATAACGGCAGTGCAGTTAGAAGAATTACGTAATCTTATATTTAGGTATAAATTCGATTTTCTTGCATATACTCATTTAGCAATCGATATCGAAATGCTTCAAATCATTTGTTTAACATATTTAAGTTAATAAAGCTTCTTTAGCGCCTGAAGTTAACATAAAGCCATGGCGCCATAAAGGCAGTGCATGTAGAAGAATTCCGTAATCTTATATTTAGGCTTGTAGTCGATTTTCTTGTATTTGCACATTTAGCAATCGGTATCGAAATGCTTCAAACCGTTAGCTTAACATATTTAAAATAATTAACCTTCTTTAACGAATTGAAGTTGATACAAAGCCATGGCGGCATAATGACAGTACATTTAGAAGAATTCCGTAATCTTATATTTAGGTATAAAGTCGATTTTCTTATATATACACTTTTAGCAATCGATATCGAAATGCTTCTAACCATTAGCTTAACATATTTAAAATAATTAACCTTCTTTAACGTATTGAAGTTCATACAAAGCCATGGCGGCATAATGACAGTACATTTGGAAGAATTCCGTAATCTTATATTTAGGTATAAAGTCGATTTTCTTGTATATACACTTTTAGCAATCGATATCGAAATGCTTCAAATCATTAGTTTAACATATTTAAGTTAATGAACCTTCTTTAACGCACTGAAGTCTACATAAAGCGTTAACGGCATAACGGCAGTGCATTTAGAAAAATTCCGTTATCTTATATTAAGGTATAAATTCGATTTTCTTGTATATACATATTTGGCAATCGATATCGAAATGCTTCAAATCATTAGTTTAACATATTTAAGTTAATTAACCTTTTTTAACGTATTGAAGTTGATATAAAGCCATAACGGCTGTGCATTTGGAAGAATTCCGTAATCTTATTTTTGGTATAAAGTCGATTTTCTTGTATATACTTATTTAGCTATCGATATCGAAATGCTGCAAATCATGTGTTTAACATATTAAGATAATAAAAATTTTTTAGCTCACTAAAGTCTACTTAAAGCGTTAATGGTATAACGGCAGTGCATTTAAAAGAATTCCGTAATGTTATAATTTTATATTTAGGTAGAAATTCGATTTTCTTGTATATACACATTTAGCAAGCGATATCGAAATGCTTCAAATCATTAGTTTAACATATTTAAGTTGATTAACCTTCATCAACGTATTGAAGTTGATAAAGAGCCATGGCGGCATAACGACAGTACATTTGGAAGAATTCCGTAGTTTTATATTTAGGTATAAAGTCGATTTTCTTGTATATATGCATTAAGCAATCGATATCGAAATGCTTCAAATAACTGGTTTAACATATTTAAGTTAATAAACCTTCTTTAACGAACTGAAGTTAATATAAAGCCATAACGGCAGTGCATTTAGAAGAATTACGTAATCTTATATTTAGGTATGAATTCGATTCTCTTGTATATACTCATTTAGCAATCGATATCGAAATGCTTCAAATGATTAGTTTAACATATTTAAGTTAATAAAGCTTTTTTAACGCCTGAAGTAAACATAAAGCCATGGCGCCATAATGGCAGTGCATGTAGAAGAATTCCGTAATCTTATATTTAGGTATGTAGTCGATTTTCTTGGATTTACACATTTAGCAATCGATATCGAAAACCTTCAAATAACTGGTTTAGCATATTTAGGTTAATTAACCTTCTTTATCTTACTGAAGTTTAAATAAAGCCATAACGGCATAACGGCAGTATGTTTGGGTGAATTCCGTATTCCTATAATTAGGTATAAAGTCGATTTTCTTGTATATACACATTTAGCAATCGATATCGAAATGCTTCAAATCATAAGTTTAACATATTTAAGTTAATTAATCCTCTTTGTCTTACTGAAGTCTACAAAAGCCTTAACGGCATAACGGCAGTGCATTTAGAAGAATTCCGTTATCTTATGATTAGGTATAAATTCGATTTTCTTGTATATACACATTAAGCAATCGATATCGAAATGCTTTAAATCATTAGTTTAACATATTTAAGTTAATTAACCTTCTTAAACGTACTGAAGGTGACACAAAGCCATGGCGGCATAACGGCAGTGCATTAAGAAGAAATCCGTAGTCTTATATTTAGGTTTAGCCGCTAGAGCGTAAGCAAAGTTGAAACAAAAATGTGACTATTGCCAAGCCCCTGATAGGAGTAGAAGAAAAATTGGGGACTTTCCTGAGAGCTCTTTAAATTATCTAACCAATGCTTTATGTGTGACTCACCTCGTTCTAAAAGTTTAGCCTCAGAGCGTTATCAAAGTTGATACAAAAATGTGACTATTGCAAAGCCCCTGGTAGGAGTAAAAGAAAAATTGGGGACTTTCCTGAGAGCTCTTTAAATTATTTTACCAATGCTTTATGTTTGACACACCTCGTTCCAATAGTTTAGCCGCTAGAGCGTTAGCAAAGTTGAAACAAAAATGTGACTATTGCCAAGCCCCTGATAGGAGTAGAAGAAAGGTTGAAGACTTTTCTGAGAGCTCTTTAAATTATCTAACCAATGCTTTATGTTTGACCCACCTCGTTCCAATAGTTTAGCCGCTAGAGCGTTATCAAAAGTGAAACAAAAATGTGAGTATTGCCAAGCCCCTGATAGAAGTAGAAGAAAGGTTGAAGACTTTCCTGAAAGCTCTTTAAATTATCTAACCAATGCTTTATGTTTGACTCACCTCGTTCCAATAGTTTAGCCGCTAGAGCGTTATCAAAAGTGAAACAAAAATATGACTATGGCCGAGCCCCTGATAGGAGTAGAAGAAAGATTGAAGACTTTCCTGAGAGCTCTTTAAATTATCTAACCAATGCTTTATGTTTGACCCACCTCGTTCCAATAGTTTAGCCGCTAGAGCGTTATCAAAGTTGAAACAAAAATGTGACTATTGCCAAGCCCCTGGTAGGAGTAGAAGAAAGATTGAAGACTTTCCTGAGAGCTATTTAAATTACCTATCCAATGCTTTATGTTTGACCCACCTCGCCCAATATGTGACTATTGCCAAGCCCCTGATAGGAATAGAAGAAAGATTGAAGACTTTCCTGAGAGCACTTTAAATTATCTAACCAATGCTTAATGTTTGACCCACCTCTTTCCAATAGTTTAGCCGCTAGAGCGTTAGCAAAGTTGAAACAAAAATGTGACTATTGCCAAGCCCCTGGTAGGAGTACAAGAAAAATTGGGGACTTTCCTGTGAGCTCTTTAAACTGTCGAACAACTGCTTTTTGTTTGATTTATCTCGTTCCAATAAATTAGCCGCCAGAGCGTTAGCAATGTTGAAACAAAAATGTGACTATTGCCAAGCCCCTGATAGGAGTAGAAGAAAGATTGAAGACTTTCCTGAGAGCTCTTTAAATTATCTAACCAATGCTTTATGTGTGACTCACCTCGTTCTAAAAGTTTAGCCTCAGAGCGTTATCAAAGTTGATACAAAAATGTGACTATTGCAAAGCCCCTGGTAGGAGTAAAAGAAAAATTGGGGACTTTCCTGTGAGCTCTTTAAACTGTCGAACAACTGCTTTTTGTTTGATTTATCTCGTTCCAATAAATTAGCCGCCAGAGCGTTAGCAATGTTGAAACAAAAATGTGACTATTGCCAAGCCCCTGGTAGGAGTAGAAGAAAAATTTGGTGCTTTCCTGAGAGCCCTTTAAATTATCTAACCAATGCTTTATGCTTGACCCACCTCGTTCCAATAGTTTAGCCGCTAGAGCGTTAGCAAAGTTGAAACAAAAATGTGACTATTGCCAAGCGCTTGGTAGCAATAGAAGAGAGATTGAAGACTTTCCTGAGAGCTCTTTAAATTATCTAACCAATGCTTTATGTTTGACCCACCTCGTTCCAATAGTTTAGCCTCAGAGCGTTAGCAAAGTTGAAACCAAAATGTGACTATTGCCAAGCCCCTGATAGGAGCAGAAGAAAGATTGAATGCTTTATGTTTGAGCCACCTTGAATGCTTTATGTTTGACCCACCTCGTTCCAATAGTTTAGCCTCAGAGCGTTAGCAAAGTTGAAACAAAAATGTGACTATTGCCAAGCGCGTGGTAGCAGTAGAAGAAAGATTGAAGACTTTCCTGAGAGCCCTTTAAATTATCTAACCAATGCTTTATGTTTGACCCACCTCGTTCCAATAGTTAAGCCGCTAGAGCGTTATCAAAGTTGAAACAAAAATGTGACTATTGCCAAGCGCGAGTTATATCTCAGGTTACGGCTGACGACATGCAGTTGTGCACCACATCGCATGATCAGCCAGTACGTGACCAAAACAGCAGAATCTGCATATTTTGAGTCTGTTGGAATGTGCGGTACACCCACACACTTAGGCAGACTCGAGTTGCTGATCTGATGGCAGAGTCAGTCTGATTCTTGCAACAGAATAGCAAGCATTATTTTAATTATATAACTGGCGCAGTCGAGGCGAGCCGTGGGAAAAAAAAATTAAAAATTGAAAAATAGTGTCAATATCCAACAAATATATTCAATTTGCCGTCACTAGAAGAAAATCAAAAATTTTTGCGAGCAAAGTCCATAAATCAACAAGGAGATTAAATTTTTCCAGCTAATTGAACTTTAAATTATTGAAGTGCCTAAAGCAGACTGCGATGCAAAATCTACATATATTGAACTGATAACTTAAATAAGTGCCGAAGGTCTTATTCAGAAAAAACATAACAACCATAACATAACACAGCAGCTACATATTACAAGCTTCAGCTTCAATAGCAGCATCACCGAAAACGACAGCGGCAGATACAGCAAAAGCAACCATTCCTATTCAGCAAATAAAAATATAAAAAACAACAAAGTCAACAAAGCCAACAATAACCATACCAGGAGAAACAGCAAAGACAAGACAACAATAGCAACAACAGGAGGAGCAGCCAGCAGCAACAGCAGTAAGAATATACAATTATAGAAAAACATTTTGTCAAAAGCAATTATTTTATAAGTTGTGATTTAGAAAAAAAAAATTGTTATTATTAATCTTAATCTGAATTAAATTATATTTAAAACACACCAAGTATAATGGCAGAACAAATAGAATTATTAACTCGATGCTTAGCATCTTTAACTCAAATAACTGCGCAAAATGCAGCCAATAACCAATTGTCAATTAGGCAAAGAATAGAAAAAGATTTGCAATATTTGGCTCCCTTCGAAGGGAATGTGAAAAAATTGCCGTCCTTTGTTGGGGCAATTGACAGAGTACGTAGAGACTATGTAGGGCAGGAGGAAATATTTTTTAGGGTGATTTATGATCTAAAAATCGGTGGTTCAGCAAAAAATTTTTTGCAAACAAATCCACCTCAAGATTGGGTTAGTTGTAAAGCTAAGCTAAGGCAGCATTACAGACCTACAAAAGATCAAATGATGATCACGAAAGAAATTTCGATTCTGAAAGTAAATAGTATAGCGGAATTAAGTAAAAGATTAAACGAAATCGTGGATGATATAACAGAATATACTGCACTAAGCGAAAATGGTGACGCTATGAGAGAAATTTTTTCGGGAATGCTAATTCAGCGAATAAAACAATTAGCATCAGGGACATTTGCATATACAGTGCAATCGGTCACATCATTAACGGAAATGGCGAATGAAATTTATAAATTTATTGGGTTGGATGAAGGCAATCTAAATCCTTATCTAAAAAGAGGGGGAAACAACTTTCAAGCTAACACCAAAAAAAATGGTGTTAACAATAAAAATTTCTATTCAGGACAAAGGGAACAAAGAAACATTGTTAGTCAAAACAGACCAGATTCGGGACAATATCGTTCACAAAATCAAAATTTTTCTGAACAACAGTATCGTCAACAATCCAATCAAACAAGACAGCCTCGATGGCAAAATCGTACAAACTATTCAGGACAAGTTCGAACAAATCAAAATCGTTATAATTATTCACAACAGCAAAGAAATTCAGTAAATAGTAGACAACAAGTACAAAATAGGGGACCAGAACCCATGGACGTAGACACAATGAGTAGAAGAGGTGATCCACAAGAATCAAACACGAACGAGGAGTTTTTTACAAATTAGCCTCGGAATCATCAAACAAAATTATAATAATATTAACACTTTTTGAGAAAAATTTTATGCTTTGGTCGACTCAGGTTCAACCATAAGTATAATGAAAAAATCTAGTTTCGAAAAATTTAAATTACCAGTGCTTGAAAGTGAAAGCACTTTGGTGAATACTTTAAACGGAATAATTAAAACTCCAAATGTTAAGGTAAAAAGCCCTTGTCCAAAAGAATTCAAATACCCGGAAAATGCTAGAATGAGATGGTTATTAATGGATTTTAATAAACCATATGATTTGTTAATAGGAAATGATTTTCTTTTTGAAAACGTTAAAACCATTGATATCGAAAAAATGACAATAATTTTAAAAAATGGTGTGAATCTTCCATTCTATATGAAAACTATGCAAGAGCAAGTTTATTCAATAGATATAAGTGAAGTAAAGAACATCAACCTTGATCATTTAAAATCAAATGAACGCAAGGAGGTTGAAAAATTATTAAAAAAGTATGAAACATTAATGTATAAAGAAGGAGATACCTTGACAAATACAAAAACGGTGGTCCACGAAATAAGAACCACCACAAACCAGCAAATCAATTCGAAAATATATAGGTTACCTCCGAAACATGAGGAAGAAGCCATAAGGCAAATTAGGGAGCTAGAAAAACAAGGTATAATTCGGAAAAGTAGGAGTAAATATAGTTCACCCATTATCATAGTACCAAAAAAATGTGATAGTATGGGCAATAAAAAATTTCGTTTAGTAATCGATTACCGTAGACTAAATCAAATAACTGTCGATGATAAATATCCTTTGCCGAACATTGATGGAATCTTAGACAAGTTGGGCAAGGCGCAGTACTTCAGCACTCTTGATCTAGCCAAAGGTTACCATCAAATTTTAATGGATAAAAAGGATATTGAAAAGACAGCGTTTGTATCTCCGGTGGGATTGTACGAATATATAAGAATGCCCTTCGGACTAAAAAATGCTCCGGCTACCTTTCAACGTTTAATGAATGACATATTAAGAGAATACATAAATAAGATATGTGTCGTTTATTTAGACGACGTATTAATCTTTTCAACGTCATTAGAGGAACATTTAAACTCCTTAGAGAAAATTTTTTCAAAATTAAAGGAACATAATTTAAAAATTCAAGTCGATAAATGTAGTTTTCTAAAGAGGGAAACAAAATTTTTGGGGCATACCTTAACAAAAGAAGGGATTAAGCCAAATCAGGACAAGATAGTAGCAATACAAAATTTGGAAATACCTAGAACTGAAAAACAATTAAAAAGTTTTTTGGGAGCCACTGGTTATTATAGAAAGTTCATTAGGGACTACTCAAAAATTGCATATCCAATGATTAAATATTTAAAAAAAGGCTATAAAATAAATTCAAGAGATCCACAGTACATAGCTAGTTTCGAAAATTTGAAAACACTAATTTCATCGCATCCGATTTTAAAATATCCGGAATATGATAAGGAATTTACTATTACAACGGATGCAAGCGATTACGCAATAGGCGCAGTGCTTTCTCAACAAGGTCAGCCAGTGTGCTATATTAGCAGAACTTTAAATAACCATGAGCAGAAGTATGCTACAACAGATAAAGAGTTTCTAGCTATTATATATTCAATAACTTATTTCAGGCCGTACATTTATGGCACAAAATTTAAAATTATAACTGATCATTGCCCGATAGTATTTTTAAATAATAAATATAAAGGAAGGGAGTTTTCACAACGTCACCAAAGGTGGCTATTGAAACTGCAGGAGTTTAATTATGAAATTGAATATCAAAAAGGGAAAAATAATGTAGTAGCAGATTTTTTAAGTCGAATCGAAAACTCTCCAAAAATCGATGAAAGCAATGATAAAGAATCCAATTTAGAAATGTCAGATACAATACATTCCGCAGAAGAGGAACTATTAGAACACTTCTTCATAAAAGAAGAAATTGTCAACAAGTATAAGACCCAAATTATAATAACATATAGTCCCCAAACTGAAGTTCAAATAATACATGGAAGGAAAATAATCGAGATAAACCCTATCGATACGGAGAACATATTAAAAAATATTTTCCGAAGACATATTGACAAGGGCAAAGTGGGTATCTTTTCCGAAGTAGAGGAGACCGATTATCACAAAATTCAACTACTACTAATAAGCATGTTTTCTTGCAATAGAAAATTGCAATTCATAAAATGTACAAAAAGAGCAACAGAAATTATACAGGAAGAGGTCCTACATACACAAATTTCACTTTACCATAGTAATGAGTCAATGCATAGCGGAATAAACGAGACTTACAATACACTTAAGGATAAAATATACTATCCAAAATTAAGGGAACATGTACAGCTAATTATAGGTAATTGCGAAAAATGCAAGCAAATTAAATATGACAGGAAACCGATAAAGCCGAAGTTTAAACTAACAGAGACACCTTCAGATAAAAATGAAATTATACATGTAGACATTTTTCATTTTAAAAAGCAGTCATTTGTCACAGTCATTGATAAACTAACAAAATTTGCCGCAGCATACAATATAACTGATAGAAATTGGAGAGCAAAGAAGGCCATCATAATTGAACATTTCACGAAATTTGGGAAACCAAAGAAGATTATCATGGACAACGAATTCAGGGCCGAACAGTTAATTCAGTTCTTAAATACAGAAGGAGTCGAAGTACACTTAACAAAACCAAACTCTCATACAGGTAATGCAGACATTGAGAGGCTGCACTCAACCTTGTTAGAAAAACTAACAGGAATTGAGGATCCAAGCCTCTCAACAGAAATGAGGATACAGATCGTTATAGGTAACTATAATGATCGCTATCACTCAACCATAAAATGTACACCTAATAACGCAAGAAATAGTATTGATCCAACCATTTTAAAAAATACAATAGACCAGAAGAAACAACTCACCATACACAATAGAAATAGGTACAGAGAAGACTACATAGAAACAAGAGAAGAAGGTCCAATTAAAAACTACAAAAGAGTACGGCATAAAGATCAACCATATTTCAGAATATTTCCCTTACAAAACGTCCATCCGGCAAATATAAAAAGACCAATGAAATTGGCAAACATAGAAAATCCAAATGAGAATGATGACGATTCATTCAGTCTAAGGGCATTTAATGGAGATAATAACATTTAATTTTTTTTTTCTACATATATATAAATGATTTTTTTTTACCCCAGTGGGTAAGGGGTCTTTCTAGAATATACCCATGGTAAGAGATGCCTGTCGTAAGAGGCGACTAAAATCCCATAAATTTTTTTTTTATATATCAAAACCTAAAACGGTTATACATTTTTACTTTTACAGATGACGACAATATTTATTTTTTTAACAATAATCATATCATTGGTGACAGCACTTTTGCAAGTTACACCAATAATAGAAGATGCGGGGTATACAATTATACAAACAGCGGACATAGAAATAGTTAACGAAATAAGTACAGTTATACATACTATAAATCCGACCAAGATAGCAGACATAGTGGATCAGGTTAAAGAAAATATTGAAAAACTAAATATTGAAAATAAAGAAATTTTGTTTGATGAAATAAAAAATATAAAAGCAAAAATCACATCTATAACACCGAATATCAAAAAGAGAAATAAAAGAGGCTTGATAAATATAGGAGGAATAGCATATAAATGGATGTTTGGAGTTATGGATGATGATGACAGACAAGACATTTTGAACCATTTAAAAATTATTGAAGAAAATGGCCATAATGCCATTGTAAATTTAAATAAACAAATAGTAATAAATGAACATTTCAATAGATCACTAAACTTATTAAAAGGAACTATAGAATCAGATAGGAAACAAATAATAGAAACTTTAAATATAATAAACAAAGAGGAAAATAGAATTGAAAGAAAAATTTTGTATAATGATGAAATGAATAAACTAAAATTCATAGAAAGTAAAGTTCAAGAAATACAAAATAATATAGCGGCGGCTAAATACAATATGGTACATCCAAGTATGTTAACTAGGGAAGAAATTGAAAAATATGAGATTGATTTTTACAAACTAAAATTATCAAAAGTAGGAGTAGTAGTATATAGAAACGATACAATAATATTCGCAATTCAGATACCAAGATCATTTTTTCAAACTAAGATTCAATTAATAACCCCAATGCCAAATAGAAATAAATTACAGATTATTGAAAAAGAAAAATTTGTTATAAAAATTGGCGAAAACTATTTTGATTATGTAGAAAATAAAGCATTTAAAAATCTAAAATTGAGTAAAAGCTGCATATTTTCAAATACTTGCGAATTTAAATATAATAATAAAACATCAATACAAGAAATAAGCGATGACACAATATTAATAAGAAATGCAAAAAATGATGTGGTAAAACAAAACTGCGATGACAGAAAAATTGTATTAAAAAATAACTATATAATCAAATTTGTAAATTGTAAAATGGAAATTTTAAAACAAGAATTTAAAAATAATAAAACAGAATATATTCATACAATTATATACCCTGCCGAAAAATTAAACCAAAGCTACACACCAAAATTAACTTTCAATGATATTGCAATAAAAAATATAGAAAACATAAAAGAAATTGCAGAATTAAAATACCATAAAAATGTATCATATGGTATTAATATAAGCTTGATAATCATTGTAATGGTAGTAGTAGCAATCCTAGTAATAAAATTAAGAAAAAAAACAACAAAAATAAAAATTATAAATAAAAGAAGTCAGGAGACTTCTCAGAGTGGCTCTGGGGGAGTTATATCTCAGGTTACGGCTGACGACATGCAGTTGTGCACCACATCGCATGATCAGCCAGTACGTGACCAAAACAGCAGAATCAGCATATTTTGAGTCTGTTGGAATGTGCGGTACACCCACACACTTAGGCAGACTCGAGTTGCTGATCTGATGGCAGAGTCAGTCTGATTCTTGCAACAGAATAGCAAGCATTATTTTAATTATATAACTCGCGTGGTAGCAGTAGAAGAAAGATTGAAGACTTTCCTGAGAGCCCTTTAAATTATCTAACCAATGCTTTCTGTTTGACCCACCTCGTTCCAACAGTTTAGCCGCTAGAGCGTTAGCAAAGTTGAAACAAAAATGTGACTACTGCCAAGCGCTTGGTAAGAGTAAAAGAAAGATTGAAGTCTTTCCTGAGAGCTCTTTAAATTATCTAGCCAATGCTTTATGTTTGACCCACCTCGTTCCAATAGTTTAGCCTCAGAGCGTTAGCAAAGTTGAAACAAAAATGTGACTATTGCCAAGCCCCTGGTAGGAGTAGAAGAAAGATTGAAGACTTTCCTTAGAGCTCTTTAAATTATCTAACCAATGCTTTATGTTTGACCCACATCGCTCCAATAGGTTAGCCTCAGAGCGTTAGCAAAGTTGAAACAAAAATGTGACTATTGCCAAGCCCCTGGTAGGAGTAGAAGAAAGATTGAAGACTTTCCTTAGAGCTATTTAAATTATCTATCCAATGCTTTATGTTTGACTCACCTCGTTCCAATAGTTTAGCCTCAGAGCGTTAGCAAAATTGAAACAAAAATGTGACTAGTTCCAAGCCCCTGATAAGAGCAGAAGAAAGATTGAAGACTTTCCTCAGAGCTCTTTCAATTATCTATCCAATGCTTTATGTTTGACCCACCTCGCCCAATATGTGACTATTGCCAAGCCCCTGATAGGAGTAGAAGAAAGATTGAAGACTTTCCTGAGAGCTCTTTCAATTATTTTACCAATGCTTTATGTTTGACTCACCGCGTCGCAACAGTTTAGCCGCTAAAGCGTTAACAAAGTTGAAACAAAAATGTGACTATTGCCAAGCCCCTGAGAGCAGTAGAAGAAAGGGTGAAGACTTTCCTGAGAGCTCTTTAAATTATCTAACCAATGCATTATGTGTGACTCACCTCGTTCTAATAGTTTAGCCTCAGAACGTTATCAAAGTTGAAACAAAAATGTGACTATTGCCAAACACCTGGTGGGAGTAAAAGAAAAATTGGGTATTTCCTGAGAGCTCCTTAAATTATTTAACCAATGCTTTATGTTTGACACACCTCGTTCCAACAGTTTAGCCTCAGAGCGCTATCAAAGTTGAAACAAAAATGTGACTATTGCCAAGCCCCTGGTAGGAGTAAAAGAAAAATTGGGGACTTTCCTGAGAGCTCTTTAAATAATTTTACCAATGCTTTATGTTTGACAAACCTCGTTCCAATAGTTTAGCCGCTAGAGCGTTAGCAAAGTTGAAACAAAAATGTGACTATTGCCAAGCCCCTGATAGGAGTAGAAGAAAAATTGGGGATTTTCCTTAAAGCTATTTAAATTATCTATCCAATGCTTTATGTTTGACTCACCTCGTTCCAATAGTTTAGCCTCAGAGCGTTAGCAAAATTGAAACAAAAATGTAACTAGTCCCAAGCCCCTGATAAGAGCAGAAGAAAGATTGAAGACTTTCCTGAGAGCTCTTTCAATTATCTATCCAATGCTTTATGTTTGACCCACCTCGCCCAATATGTGACTATTGCCAAGCCCCTGATAGGAGTAGAAGAAAGATTGAAGACTTTCCTGAGAGCTCTTTAAATTATCTTACCAATGCTTTATGTTTGACTCACCTCGTTCCAACAGTTTAGCCGCTAAAGCGTGAAACAAAAATGTGACTATTGCCAAGCCCCTGAGAGCAGTAGAAGAAGGGGTGAAGACTTTCCTGAGAGCTCTTTAAATTATCTAACCAATGCATTATGTGTGACTCACCTTGTTCTAATAGTTTAGCCTCAGAACGTTATCAAAGTTGAAACAAAAATGTGACTATTGCCAAACACCTGGTTCCAATAGTTTAGCCTCAGAGCGTTATCAAAGTTGAAACAAAAATGTGACTATTGCCAAGCCCCTGGTAGGAGTAAAAGAAAAATTGGGGACTTTCCTGAGAGCTCTTTAAATAATTTTACCAATGCTTTATGTTTGACAAACCTCGTTCCAATAGTTTAGCCGCAAGAGCGTTAGCAAAGTTGAAACAAAAATGTGACTATTGCCAAGCCCCTGATAAGAGTAGAAGAAAAATTGGTATCTCTCCTGAAACCTCTTTAAATTATCTTACCAATGTTTTATGTTTGACCCACCTCGTTCAAATTGTTTAGCCTCAGAGCGTTAGCAAAGTTGAAACAAAAATGTGACTATTGCCAAGCCAATGGTAGGAGTAGAAGAAAGATTGAAGCACTAACGGCAGTGCATTTAGAAGAATTCCGTAATCTTATATTTAGGTATAAAGTCGATTTTTTTGTATATACACATTTAGCAATCGATATCGAAATGCTTCAAATCATTAGTTTAACATATTTAAGTTAATTAAGCCTCTCTGTCTTACTGAAATCTACATAAAGCCTTAACGGCATAACGGCAGTGCATTTATAAGAATTCCGTTGTCTTATATTTAGGTATAATGTCGATTTTTTTGTATATACACATTTAGCAATCGATACCGAGATGCTTCAATTCATTAGTTTAACATATTTAAGTTAATTAACCTTCTTTATCTGACTGAAGTTTACGTAAAGCCATAACGGTACAACGGCATTGCATTTGGAAGAATTTCGTAATCTTATATATAGGTATGATTACGTAATTATTCTAAATCTAATTATTCTAAATGCACTGCCGTTATGGCTTTATATTAACTTAATGGCAGTGCATGTAGAAGAATTCCGTAATCTTATATTTAGGCTTGTAGTCGATTTTCTTGTATTTGCACATTTAGCAATCGGTATCGAAATGCTTCAAACCATTAGCTTAACATATTTAAAATAATTAACCTTCTTTAACGAATTGAAGTTGATACAAAGCCATGGCGGCATAATGACAGTACATTTAGAAGAATTCCGTAATCTTATATTTAGGTATAAAGTCGATTTTTTTATATATACACTTTTAGCAATCGAAATTGAAATGCTTCTAACCATTAGCTTAACATATTTAAAATAATTAACCTTCTTTAACGTATTGAAGTTCATACAAAGCCATGGCGGCATAATGACAGTACATTTGGAAGAATTCCGTAATCTTATATTTAGGTATAAAATCGATTTTCTTGTATATACACTTTTAGCAATCGATATCGAAATGCTTCAAATCATTAGTTTAACATATTTAAGTTAATGAACCTTCTTTAACGCACTGAAGTCTACATAAAGCG
>CM050324.1:5894066-5909152 GCA_027475135.1 Bactrocera correcta | reverse complement strand
AAAGTCGTTTTTCTTGTATATACACATTTAGCAATCGATATCGAAATGCTTCAAATCATTAGTTTAACATATTAAGTTAATAAACATTTTTTAGCTTACTGAAGTCTACATAAAGCCTTAACGGTATAACGGCAGTGCATTTAGAAGAATTCCGTAATGTTTTAATTTTATATTTAGGTGTAAAGTCGATTTTCTTGTATTTACACATTTAGCGGTCGATATCGAAATGCTTCAAACCATTAGTTTAACATATTTAAAATAATAAACCTTCTTTAACGTATTGAAGTTGATACAAAGCCATGGCGGCATAATGACAGTACATTTGGAAGAATTCCGTAATCTTATATTTAGGTATAAAGTCCATTTTCTTGTATATACACATTTAGCAATCGATATCGAAATTCTTCAAATCATTAGCTTAACATATTTAAGTTAATAAACCTTCTTTAACGCACTGAAGTCTACATAAAGCGTTAACGGCATAACGGCAGTGCATTTAGAAAAATTCCGTTATCTTATTTTAGGTATAAATTCGATTTTCTTGTATATACATATTTGGCAAGCGATATCGAAATGCTTCAAATCATTAGTTTAACATATTTAAGTTAATTAACCTTCTTTAACGCACTGAAGTCTACATAAAGCCTTAACGGTATAACGGCAGTGCATTTAGAAGAATTCCGTAATCTTTTATTTAAGTATAAAATCGATTTTCTTGTATATACACATTTAGCAATCAATATCGAAATGCTTCAAATAATTAGTTTAACATATTAAGTTAATAAACTTTTTTAGTTAACTGAAGTCTTCATAAAGCCTTAGCGGTATAACGGCAGTGCATTTAGAAGAATTCCGTAGTGTTATAATTTTATATTTAAGTGTAAAGTCGATTTTCTTGTATTTACACATTTAGCAGTTGATATCGAAATGCTTCAAACCATTAGTTTAACATATTTAAAATAATTAACCTTCTTTAACGTATCGAAGTTGATACAAAGCCATGGCGGCATAACGACAGCACATTTGGAAGAATTCCGTAGTCTTATATTCACGTATAAAGTCGATTTTCTTGTATATATGCATTAAGCAATCGATATCGAAATTCTTCAAATAACGGGTTTAACATATTTAAGTTAGTAAACCTTCTTTAACGCACTGAAGTCTACATAAAGCCTTGACGGTATAACTGCACTGCATTTAGAAGAATACCGTTATCTTATATTTAGGTATAAATTCAACTTTCTTGTATATATTCATTTAGCAAGCGATATCAAAATGCTTCAAACCATTAGTTTAACATATTTAAAATAATTAACTTTCTTTAGCGTACTGAAGTTGATACAAAGCCATGGCGGCATAATGACAGTACTTTTGGAAGAATTCCGTAATCTTATATTTAGGTATAAAGTCGATTTTCTTGTATATACACATTTAGCAATCGATATCGAAATGCTTCAAATCATTAGTTTAACATATTTAAGTTAATAAACCTTTTTTAGCGCACTGAAGTCTACATAAAGCGTAAACGGCATAACGGCAGTGCATTTAGAAAAATTCCGTTATCTTATATTTAGGTATAAATTCGATTTTCTTGTATATACATATTTCGCAAGCGATATCGAAATGCTTCAAATCATTAGTTTAACATATTAAGTTAATAAACACTTTTTAGCTTACTGAAGTCTACATAAAGCCTTAACGGTATGAGGGCAGTGCATTTATAAGAATTCCGTAATGTTATAATTTTATATTTAGGTGTAAAGTCGATTTTCTTGTATTTACACATTTAGCAGTCGATATCGAAATGCTTCAAACCATTAGTTTAACATTTTTAAAAATAATTAACCTTCTTTAACGTATTGAAGTTGATACAAAGCCATGGCGGCATAACGACAGTACATTTGAAGAATTCCGTAATCTTATATTTAGGTATAAAGTCGATTTTCTTGTATATACACATTTAGCAATCGCTATCGAAATGCTTCAAATCATTAGTTTAAAATATTTAAGTTAATAAACCTTCTTTAACGCACTGAAGTCTACATAAAGCCTTGACGGTATAACTGCACTGCATTTAGAAGAATACCGTTATCTTATATTTAGGTATAAATTCAACTTTCTTGTATATATTCATTTAGCAAGCGATATCAAAATGCTTCAAACCATTAGTTTAACATATTTAAAATAATTAACTTTCTTTAGCGTATTGAAGTTGATACAAAGCCATGGCGGCATAATGACAGTACATTTGGAAGAATTCCGTAATCTTATATTTAGGTATAAAGTCGATTTTCTTGTATATACACATTTAGCAATCGATATCGAAATGCTTCAAATCATTAGTTTAACATATTTAAGTTAAAAAACCCTTTTTTTAGCGCACTGAAGTCTACAAAAAGCGTAAACGGCATAACGGCAGTGCATTTAAAAAAATTTCCCGTTATCTTATATTTAGGTATAAATTCGATTTTCTTGTATATACATATTTCGCAAGCGATATCGAAATGCTTCAAATCATTAGTTTAACATATTTAAGTTAATTAACCTTCTCTAACGTATTGAAGTTGATATAAAGCCATAACGACAGTACATTTGGAAGAATTCCGTAGTGTTATATTTAGGTATAAAGTCGATTTTCTTGTATATATGCATTAAGCATTCGATATCGAAATGCTTCAAATAACTGGTTTAACATATTTAAGTTAATAAACCTTCTTTAACGAACTGAAGTTAATATAAAGCCATAACGGCAGTGCATTTAGAAGAATTACGTAATCTTATATTTAGGTATGAATTCGATTTTCTTGTATATACTCATCTAGCAATCGATATCGAAATGCTTCAAATGATTAGTTTAACATATTTAAGTTAATAAAGCTTTTTTAACGCCTGAAGTTAACATAAAGCCATGGCGCCATAATGGCAGTGCATGCAGAAGAATTCCGTAATCTTATATTTAGGTATGTAGTCGATTTTCTTGGATTTACACATTTAGCAATCGATATCGAAAACTTTCAAATAACTGGTTTAGCATATTTAGGTTAATTAACCTTCTTTATCTTACTGAAGTTTAAATAAAGCCATAACGGCATAGCGGCAGTATATTTGGGTGAATTCCGTATTCTTATAATTAGGTATAAAGTCGATTTTTTTGTATATACACATTTAGCAATCGATATCGAAATGCTTCAAATCATAAGTTTAACATATTTAAGTTAATTAATTTTCTTTGTCTTACTGAAGTCTACAAAAGCCTTAACGGCATAACGGCAGTGCATTTAGAAGAATTCCGTAATCTTATATTTAGGTATAAAGTCGATTTTCTTGTATATACACATTTAGCAATCGATATCGAAATGCTTCAAATCATTAGTTTAACATATTTAAGTTAATAAACCTTCTTTAACGCACTGAAGTCTACATAAAGCCTTAACGGTATAACGGCAGTGCATTTAGAAGAATTCCGTAATGTTATAATCTTATATTTAGGTATAAAGTCGATTTTCTTGTATTTACACATTTAACAGTCGATATCGAAATGATTCAAACCATTAGTTTAACATATTTAAAATAATTAAACTTCTTTAACGTATCGAAGTTGATACAAAGCCATGGCGGTATAACGACAGTACATTTGGCAGAATTCTGTAATCTTATATTTAGGTATAAAGTCGATTTTCTTGTATATATGCATTAAGCATTCGATATCGAAATGCTTCAAATCATTAGTTTAACATTTTTAAGTTAATAAACCTTCTTTAACGAACTGAAGTCTACATAGAGCGTTAACGGCATAACGGCAGTGCATTTAGAAGAATTCCGTTATCTTATATTTAGGTATAAAGTCGATTTTCTTGTATGTACACTGTACAAATGAGCATCCTCCCCCGGGCATCCACACACGCAACACTGACACGCACCTTCATCACACCCACGTCACAAACCAGCAAAACTTACATTCCACACCACACACCAGCTGATTCCACACACAAGCGAAAAGAAAAGGGGACCAAAAGGACAACTGCAACTCACTTCGCTTTTTTTCATGCTCCGCAGCAACAAGTACGCGTGGGCGCGCCATATTTTATAATAACGTTTCATCATCCTCGACATCCAGTCAAAAGTACGCGTGTGCGATCCGTTTTTTGGAACAGCGGTTTCATCATCCTCCAGTTTTTTCATTTTTATATATATTCAGTCGGAGTTGCGCGTGTGCGAACATCTTTAAACCTCCAGTTTTCCAACATTTATATATATATCCAGTCGGAGTTGCGCGTGTGCGAACATCTTTAAACCTCCAGTTTTCCAACATTTTTATATATCCAGTTTCATCCTAAGTCGGAATCCTCAGCCGACACTCATTTTGTAAAGTGTCTAAAATTGTACCTAAGATAAATACAAACGCAATATAATTATTTCCTTGTGCATATGCGTGCACTAGTGTAGATTCCATTTTTTTCATTTTGTTTCTAAGAAATTTGAGGTGCCTTGGAAAAAGTGAGGTTGTGGTTTTTATATGGTCCTTCGAGACAAAACGAACGGCACTTTGGTGAAACGGTACAATATATATATACATATCTATATATATATGCATATACATATATGTAAAACAACAACAAAAAGTTTTACATATGAAAGTGAAATTTAAATGGTGAATTCACACCAATCTACATATGAGAAAACAAAAAGTGTGGTGAAAGAACCAAGAAAAAAAAAGGGTGCACAAGTGCAGTGAAATAATATATACATACATACTAAATCTAAAAGTAAAAGTGCACAAAATTGTGTGATACCCTAATTAATAAATAATATTAATAAAAGTCAACCAAAGTGGGTGCAAACTAAAACTAAATAAAATTCGGGCGCGAAATTATAACAAACAAATAAATAACAACAAAATACAAATAAAACAAAAGTGGAAAAAAAAAAAAAAAAAGAACCATCAACACAGCAAGCGGAACGCCGGCGTTGGAAGGAATTCCCATCGAGACAAGCCAGGAAACGCACCACGGTTAAACCAAAATAAATTCCCAAAGTCCCTGAGGAAAATCAGGGTGAGTGTATCCATTTCACTTTTGATTCTATTTATTATATGTATATATGTATGTAGCGTTGCGCAAACGGTCAATTTAATAAAACCGCTAGAAATTAAACCCGTTTTATAAAAACGGTTTGGAAAAATTTCTAAATCGGCGGCAAATTTAAGTACCGGTAGAATCCAATACGGTACATAATATATATGTATATATGTATCCACAGTATATATATATATATATATTTTAAATATATTTAAATAAACAATAATTATTCCTTGCTTTTTACACTTACCTTCGTGTATACAATACACACAATTCCCACAGAGAAAAAATTCAATATTTTCAATTTATTTTCAAATTATTCTGGCAATACCGCTCCAGCTCATTAACTGTGAGGGGGACACTTGCCAATTATACGAACAATACCTCTTCAGCTTATTAAGCTGTGAGAGGAATTGCTTCCAAAAAGTAAGCAAAAATCGCAAGAAGAATACAGCATAAAAGGGAATAAGTACAAACATACATATATACATATCCTCAAGCGGATTATATACATTATATAACTAAAATTGATATATATACATACGTACCATATATACATATACATACATATATATTATACATTAGCGCTTTTGCGCATATTTCTGAACGCGAGTACACAATCGCGAAATATTTCGATATTGCCTTATATTCTCACATGCGTATACCTATAAAAATAGGATACAAATAATCAAGAGATATTGGGAAAATATATTTGGGTGCGGAAAATCAAAAGAATTTTGGTTCAGAAATTAAATATTGCAATCTAATTACATACCTTTGTACATACATACACACATATATTGAAAGTCCAATTTTGGCGATTTCTAGCATTTATCTTGTTCCTTGTCACACAAGAACAAGCATAATTGCACATATTTTATTTAACGCATACTATATGCACATAAAATCCACAAGTATGTACAAAGGATATTGACCCAGTTTCAGTGCGCACTGATACAAGGGCATACGAATAAACCCAAAAAAAAAAAAAAAATAATAAATAATAATATTTCGAAAATAAATAAAAAGAAAAAATTTCGACAAACGATATAAATACAATCGATACACGCATTATTGTATTCTTTTGGGGAAAATAAAAGCTCTTATTTTTTGAAAAGAGCGTTCGGTAACATACTACATATTTTAATAATCCAATATTTCGGCAATATTAACTCTTTTTTATTAAAAAGAGTATTCGGTGACACAAATTTCAATTATAATAAAATATACTTATATATTTTATTAAATACAATTTTCTGAATGGACACAGATTCAAAAGAATCAAAAGCAGAATTCTTAAAAATTCCCAAAATGGTTAATGATGACAAAAGTCCATGTACACCTGCAGAAGCTACACGCTCAAAGCAAGGTGCTACAAAGCAAAAAAGGGGGAAAGACATTTCGTATATTAAATTCATTTCTGAGAGTGATAGCTTAATTAAATACTGCACTCGATTTGCATCTTCACCGATTCAGGACAACTCTGAATCGGTACTAGAAATTAAAAATAAATCTATTGACAATTTTTGGACACGCCTCCAAGCTGCATACGACGCAATAGTAGAAACTGATGATTCAGATCTACCTGAAAATTTCAAATCCTCGGCTTACGCCAAATACGAAAACTGCTTAGACCGCTATGAAGACACAAAAGCAATGATATCAGATCAATTAAAGCTTATGAAGGCAATTGCACCTACTCCCCACAGTAGAGTAGAGTTACCACAATTGCAAGCCCAAGAGGCAAGTTCAGGCATTCATCTCAAAGTGCCAGCGTGTGATACGGAAATATTTCATGGAGGTTATGAACAATGGCCGTCCTTCCGGGACATGTTTACAGCCGTGTACATAAACCATCCCAAATTGTCACAAGCGCAAAAATTGTATCACCTCCGATACAAAACTAAAGGTCAAGCAGGCGAAATAGTCAAGCAGTTCGCATTGAATGACGACAATTTTAATTTAGCTTGGGAAGCTTTAAGACAAAGATATGAAAATGAGAGAATATTAGTTGACAAGCAAGTGACGATACTTATGAACTTGCCTAAAATTCAAAGAGAAACCAGTGAAGAGTTCATGAAACTAGAATCCACTTTTTCCCAACTGTTTGTCGGTTCTATCGACACAAAACATTCCCACTCACAATTGGGATCCTATTCTGGTAAACATATGTACCGCCGCCTTGCCAGAAAAATCATTACTTTTGTGGGAGCAATCGCTCTCATCAAGAAGAAAATGCCCAACGTGGCAGCAGATGAAAGATTTCTTAACTACCCAATACGAAATTGCGGAAAGGGTAGACAAAAAAGTAGTCAGAACTAAAAACGTTCAACAAGACTTAAATCGAAGCTTCAATAGACCCCAAGCCGGAAGCAACAATAATTTAAACAGAAGCTTTTTCAAAGCACAATCGTTCACATCTGAACAAAGTAAATTCACGTCATGCGAACTGTGTTCTGGAGGGCTAAGTTAAAAGCTTGCGAGAAATTTAAAAAAATGAATGTGCCTGAAAGGAACAACTTTGTCAGGTCAAAAAGACTCTGTACAAACTGCTTGTCCCACTCACACAATCTTAATAATTGCGAAAGCAAATTTAATTGCGTATACTGCCACAAAAGGCATCATTCTATGTTACATCTCAATAACTTTCCCAACACATCTCATAGCAGCGTTTTTTCAAAAAAAGCCACGGGTTTAGTTGCCACAGCAACTCCCGAAACAAAACCTCAAGAAAATTGCCAAGAGACACCATGTTGTTCAAAGGCAATAAAAACTCAAACGCTACACAGCGAAAATCATAGTAGAGTACTACTACCTACAGCAGTTGTCTCCATCGAACATCGAGGAGAACTGTTCAAACTAAGAGCCCTAATAGACCAAGGATCGCAACGATCATTCATAGCGTCTAGGGCACAAAATAGGCTAAAACTGCCAACAAAACATGCCAACTATGAAATTACGGGAATGGGCGGACGAGTAGTACAAAACTCACATAAAATCTGCCCCATTATCCTAATTTCCCCCCAAGCGGATAAGCGCATTCAAGCAAATGCTATTGTCTTACCGCAACTAACAAACATGCTTCCAAGTTATCAAATAAATAGCAAGCAGTGGGATAAGATTTCACATCTCACTCTAGCAGATCCCAACTGCAACACCCCCGCTCAAATAGACCTTCTATTAGGCAGCGATCTCATATCGCAAATTATACTAGAAGGTGTTGAAAAAATTTCGAAAACACTACTGGCGCAAAATACCATTTTCGGATGGGTCCTAAGTGGACTAGTTGCGGAACCAGTCACAGCCATGACAACTCAAGTTGAGGAAATCTCAAACGAGTACCTCAATTCACAATTGAGAAAGTTTTGGGAGGTAGAAGAACCCCCCCCCGTTCCAATTTCAACACCAGAAGATCAGTATTGTGAAGACTTTTACAAAGCCACAACTACTCGATCAGATAATGGTCGGTATGTCGTACGACTACCAATAAGACAACAATTTCCAGACACACTCGCCTTAGGTCACTCTCGCACCTCTGCAATACAGCAGTTTCTAAGTATGGAGAAAAACCTACTTAAAAAAGGCGATCTTAAACAAGTTTATGATGGTGTCGTGGAAGAATACCTTCTTTTAGATCACATGGAGGAAATAAGCCCATGTGAAAAAATCATAAAAGGCAAATATTACTCTTTCTACTTGCCACATCATGCAGTAGTAAAGCCTGAGAAGAAAACAACAAAAGTTCGAGTTGTATTCAATGCATCACGATCCACGAGCTCAGGTAATTCCCTAAATGATATTCTATTTACGGGACCCACATTGCAACCAGATTTAATGCTCCTCATATTGAACTGGCGTATATACAAATACGTATTCAATGGGGATGTCGAGAAGATGTATCGACAAATACTGGTTCATAAAGATGATCAAGATTTTCAGCGGATTATTTTCCGAAAATCTGCCAATAGTCCACTACGCGACTTTAAAATTTAAAACAGTTACTTTTGGCGTAAACTGTGCCCCATATCTAGCCATTCGTACACTACACGAACTGGCAGAAGACACAAAGCCAGAATTTCCACTGGCGACACAAGTCTTAAAAACGCAAACGTATGTAGACGATATCCTGTCTGGAAGCCACAGTCTTCCACAAGCATACGAGACCTTATCACAGGTAATAAATGCCCTCAATACCGCAGGGTTTCCTTTAAAAAAAAATTTCTGCCAATCACCCAAATATTTTAAAAAATATTCCTAAAGACCATTTGTTGGATACTAATTTCCTTATATTTGAAAAAGGGTAGTACAACAAAAACACTAGGCATCCAATGGAATGCGATATCGGACCAGTTTTCATACACGACTGAGTCCATATCCGCATTATCCGCCAGTACCAAACGCCAAATTCTCTCCTCGGTGGCAAAACTTTTTGACCCCGCAGGATGGCTTTCGCCAATTATGATACAAGCGAAAATCTTGATCCAAGAATTATGGCTAGACGGAACCGACTGGGACGAACAGGTGAAACCTATTCGGTTAGAAAAATGGTCCCAGTTCGCTAATAACTTGAACGACATCTCGAAGATACAAATTCCACGGTGGGTAAACTATTCCCCCGAATACAAAGTGGAGCTACACGGCTTTTGCGACGCCTCTGAAAAGGCATATTGTGCCACTATATATGTGCGTACACAAACCGATGTCGCAACTACAAGCCACTTATTAGCGGCAAAGGCAAAAGTTGCGCCCCTAAAAACCTTAAGTCTCCCACGACTTGAACTCTGTGGCGCTCTGCTACTAGCAAAGCTAGCTTCAATGGTGCAGACCCACTTAAAAATGGCGAAATACAGATTATATTTATGGTCCGATTCCGAGATAGTTCTAGCCTGGTTAGAAAAACCACCACATGCGTGGAAAACTTATATTTCTAACCGAACATCTGAAATACTTGACCTAGTAGGATCAGCCACTTGGCGTCACGTAGCCAGTGCTGACAATCCTGCTGATCTAGGTACAAGAGGATGCAAGCCTCTGCATCTCGCCACCTCTACCCTCTGGTGGAATGGCCCCCAATGGTTAACAGAATCTCCCGATTCTTGGCCACAATCGCCCATGCGCAACGTACTCGCCCCAGAAAGTCGTAAAAACGACACTTATCATGCAACACTGGATGACATTGACATCCTTGAACGATTTTCATCGTTCCCCCGAGCCCTCCGGGTAGTTGCCTATATGCTCAAGTTTTTAGAGCGGCTTAAACTTAAAGTTAAAGGAGCAACTCATCTCCATTGCGATAAATTGACGCACCAAGACTTACAAAAAGCAAAGGTCGCTCTTATCGCATCAACCCAAACGCGCTATTTCAGCCGCGATATAGAATTACTAAGAGAATCGAAGCCTATCGATAAAAAGAGCTCACTCTTAGTCCTAAACCCATTTCTAGATACGAAGGGTTTACTTCGTGCGAATGGTCGGCTTGCTAATTCAAGCCTAACGTACAATGAACGCCACCCTATAATCATACCAGAGAGGTGTCCGTTTGCCACTTTATTTATTAGATATATCCACATACTAATGCTCCACGCCGAACATCGCCTCATGCAACATATGGTCCGCCAAAAGCTGTACATACCCCGACTGAAGCCCCAAATAAAGAAATGCATTTTCATGTGCAAAATCTGCACTATGCATAAGCAGAAAATGCGATCGCAGATTATGGCAGCACTTCCACCTGAACGCTGCAATTTTGCTCTGCCTTTCACCACTACAGGTGTAGATTTTGCTGGGCCTTTTATGATAAAAGGGATCCATGCTAAGGTCTCCTACCCTCATGAAAGGCTATGTGGCTGTTTTTGTCTGTTTCACGACAAAAGCAGTACACCTTGAGCTATGTACGAATCTGACGACGGAGGCTTTTCTTGCGGCTTTTGCTCGTTTCGTCGGACGACGAGGTTTTCCATCAAAAATCATGAGCGATAATGGTAAAACATTTATCGGAGCGCAAAGAGCTACCGAAAAACAGTTTGTGGACTTCACCAGACAAGTCTCACCGGAAATTGTCCAAAAATACGCTCCCCAAGGTATCAATTGGCAGTTTATCCCCCCAAGCGCCCCTCACATGGGCGGCTTATGGGAGTCAGCTGTAAAAAGCTTCAAAACTCATTTCAAGAAGCTAGCTGGCAACTATAAATTCAATTATGAAGAGTTCACGACACTCTTAACTAGAATTGAAGCCGTTCTTAACTCACGGCCTCTCGCTGCACTCTCGCAAGACCCCTCAGATTTTACTGCCCTCACGCCAGGGCATTTTCTTAAAGGAGCGCCCATTCTGGCCACACCTGAGCCAGGCATGGAGTCGCTTTCCTTATTAAACCGTTGGGAAAGAATTAAGATTCTCCATCACGACTTCAGTCGCCGATGGAAAGATGATTATTTAAAGGACCTCCACAGAAGGTACCGATGGAAAATCACCGAAAATGCGCCTAAGCTTGGAGATTGTGTCTTAATCAATGACGATTGTCTCCCCCCTACCGAATGGCGGCTTGGCCGCATAGAGAAGCTCTACCACGGCTCCGACGGTCATATTCGCGTAGTCGATCTCCGTACACAATCGGGAACGCTAACTAGACCGCTCGTTAAATTATGCTTTTTGCCAACCGCAGATAAAATCCAAACGTAACCGCAACCAATAAACAAAGAAATAAAGAAAAAAAAAAAAATTGTATGTATATGTATATATAATAGTAAACGCACCCACTATGTCGATCCGTACGACGACTCAATCCTGCCACATTACGTGCCACCACCCGGGTATATGATATATACACATATATATATGATAATTAAAAAAAAATCCTATTTCTTGACAGGTCGATATGGAAGCCGAGATGCCCAATACTCCAACGCCCTCTGTACGTTCGGCCGTGACTGTTCCGCGCCCTAAAGCTACCCCTGTAGCAGCGCCGCGAACAACCATAGTTCCCGCAGCCCACCGAGAGCTTCCGACAGCTCCGCGTAGAGACACGCAAGCCCGGTCTCCGGAACCAGCACCACTTCAGTGCGCGCTATGTCGCCGCCGACATCGATTGCCACATTGCGGTATATTCAAGGGGATGACGCCTCAGCAACGCCAGCAGGTCGCCCAGGCCCACGGGCATTGCTTAAACTGCCTGGCGCCTACCCATCTAACGCGCGAATGCACCACCGGGTATCAGTGCCAGGTGTGTATGGGTCACCATCACACCATGTTCCACCGCAATGCTGGACCCGACGTTGAGCGTCGTCATCCCCCTCGCGGCAGTACTGCCAGCCGACGACTCCCGCGACCGCAACCGCGAAGGCAAGCCTTCCCGTCGGAAGAGTCCCGCGCCTGGCGCCGTCATCACCATACCACCTCGCATCGGAGGCGCCATCCTAGGCCGCAGGCTCGTCGCAGGACAGGTCTCAGCAACGTTGTTGCAACACTGCAACAACTTCAGAGGTTACTAGGCTGAATACTCGCCTAGGGGGGCCAGGATGTACAAATGAGCATCCTCCCCCGGGCATCCACACACGCAACACTGACACGCACCTTCATCACACCCACGTCACAAACCAGCAAAACTTACATTCCACACCACACACCAGCTGATTCCACACACAAGCGAAAAGAAAAGGGGACCAAAAGGACAACTGCAACTCACTTCGCTTTTTTTCATGCTCCGCAGCAACAAGTACGCGTGGGCGCGCCAATTTTATAATAACGTTTCATCATCCTCGACATCCAGTCAAAAGTACGCGTGTGCGATCCGTTTTTTGGAACAGCGGTTTCATCATCCTCCAGTTTTTTCATTTTTATATATATTCAGTCGGAGTTGCGCGTGTGCGAACATCTTTAAACCTCCAGTTTTCCAACATTTATATATATATCCAGTCGGAGTTGCGCGTGTGCGAACATCTTTAAACCTCCAGTTTTCCAACATTTTTATATATCCAGTTTCATCCTAAGTCGGAATCCTCAGCCGACACTCATTTTGTAAAGTGTTTAAAATTGTACCTAAGATAAATACAAACGCAATATAATTATTTCCTTGTGCATATGCGTGCACTAGTGTAGATTCCATTTTTTTCATTTTGTTTCTAAGAAATTTGAGGTGCCTTGGAAAAAGTGAGGTTGTGGTTTTTATATACACATTTAGCAATCGATATCGAAATGCTTCAAATCATTAGTTTAACATATTAAGTTAATAAACATTTTTTAGCTTACTGAAGTCTACATAAAGCCTTAACGGTATAACGGCAGTGCATTTAGAAGAATTCCGTAATGTTTTAATTTTATATTTAGGTGTAAAGTCGATTTTCTTGTATTTACACATTTAGCAGTCGATATCGAAATGCTTCAAACCATTAGTTTAACATATTTAAAATAATAAACCTTCTTTAACGTATTGAAGTTGATACAAAGCCATGGCGGCATAATGACAGTACATTTGGAAGAATTCCGTAATCTTATATTTAGGTATAAAGTCCATTTTCTTGTATATACACATTTAGCAATCGATATCGAAATTCTTCAAATCATTAGCTTAACATATTTAAG
Organism: Bactrocera correcta; assembly: GCA_027475135.1. NCBI lineage: Eukaryota > Metazoa > Arthropoda > Insecta > Diptera > Tephritidae > Bactrocera > Bactrocera correcta. Next base: position 5,895,496 of record CM050324.1, on the reverse strand, counting down.
TTAATAAACCTTCTTTAACGCACTGAAGTCTACATAAAGCGTTAACGGCATAACGGCAGTGCATTTAGAAAAATTCCGTTATCTTATAGTTAGGTATAAATTCGATTTTCTTGTATATACATATTTGGCAAGCGATATCGAAATGCTTCAAATCATTAGTTTAACATATTTAAGTTAATTAACCTTCTTTAACGCACTGAGGTCTACATAAAGCTTAACGGTATAACGGCAGTGCATTTAGAAGAATTCCGTAATCTTTTATTTAAGTATAAAATCGATTTTCTTGTATATACACATTTAGCAATCAATATCGAAATGCTTCAAATAATTAGTTTAACATATTAAGTTAATAAACTTTTTTAGTTAACTGAAGTCTTCATAAAGCCTTAGCGGTATAACGGCAGTGCTTTTAGAAGAATTCCGTAGTGTTATAATTTTATATTTAAGTGTAAAGTCGATTTTCTTGTATTTACACATTTAGCAGTTGATATCGAAATGCTTCAAACCATTAGTTTAACATATTTAAAATAATTAACCTTCTTTAACGTATCGAAATTGATACAAAGCCATGGCGGCATAACGACAGTACATTTGGAAGAATTCCGTAGTCTTATATTCACGTATAAAGTCGATTTTCTTGTATATATGCATTAAGCAATCGATATCGAAATTCTTCAAATAACTGGTTTAACATATTTAAGTTAGTAAACCTTCTTTAACGAACTGAAGTTAATATAAAGCCATAACGGCATAACGGCATAACGGCAGTGCATTTAGAGGAATTACGTAATCTTATATTTAGGTATGAATTCGTTTTTCTTGTATATACTCATTTAGCAATCGATATCGAAATGCTTCAAATCATTAGTTTAACATATTTAAGTTAATAAACCATCTTTAACGCACTTAAGTCTACATAGAGCGTTAACGGCAGAACGGCAGTGCATTTAGAAAAATTCCGTTATCTTATATTTAGGTATAAATTCGATTTTCTTGTATATACACATTTAGCAAGCGATATCGAAATGCTTCAAATCATTAGTTTAGCATATTTAAGTTAATAAACCTTCTTTAACGCACTTAAGTCTACATATAGCGTTAACGGCAGAACGGCAGTGCATTTAGAAAAATTCCGTTATCTTATATTTAGGTATAAATTCGATTTTCTTGTATATACACATTTAGCAAGCGATATCGAAATGCTTCAAATCATTAGTTTAACATATTTAAGTTAATTAACCTTCTTTAACGTATTGAATTTGATAAAGAGCCATGGCGGCATAACGACAGTACATTTGGAAGAATTCCGTAGTCTTATATTCAGGTATAAAGTCGATTTTCTTGTATATATGCATTAAGCAATCGATATCAAAATTTTTCAAATAACTGGTTTAACATATTTAAGTTAGTAAACCTTCTTTAACGAACTG
>CM050324.1:5872290-5893066 GCA_027475135.1 Bactrocera correcta | reverse complement strand
ATGCCGTTAAGGCTTTTGTAGACTTCACTATGAAAAACAGGGTTAATTAACTTAAATATGTTAAACTAATGATTTGAAGCATTTCGATATCGATTGCTAAATGTGTATGTACAAAAAAATCGACTTTATACCTAAATATAAGATAACGGAATTCATATAAATATACTGCCGTTATGCCGTTATGGCTTTATGTAAACTTCAGTAAGATAAAGAAGGTTAATTAACTCAAATATGTCAAACCAGTTATCTGAAGCATTTCGATATCGATTGCGAAATGTATACATACAAGAAAATCGAATTTATACCTAAATATAAGATTACGGAATTCTTCCACATGTACTGCCGTTATGCCGCCATGGCTTTTTATCACCTTCAATACGTTAAAGAAGGTTAATTATTTTAAACATGTTAAACTAGTGGTTTGAAGCATTTCGATATCGATTGCTAAATGTGTAAATACAAGAAAACCGACTTTATACCTAAATATAAAATTATAACATTACGGAATTCCTCTAAATGCACTGCCATTATACCGTTAAGGCGTTATGTAGACTTCAGTAAGCTAAAAAATGTTTATTAACTTAATATATTAAACTAATGATTTGAAGTATTTCGATATCGATAGCAAAATGAGTATATACAAGAAAATCAATTTTATACCTATATATAAGATTACGGAATTCTTTTCATGCACTGCCGCTATGCCGCCATGGCTATATGCCAACTTCAGATCGTTAAAGAAGGTTTATTAACTTAAATATGTTAAACTAATGAGTTGAAGCATCTCGATATCGATTGCTAAATGTGTATATACAAGAAAATCGACTTTATACCTAAACATAAGATTACGGAACTCTTCTAAATGCACTGCCGTTTTGCCGTTATGGCTTTTTGTTAACTTCTGTTCGTTAAAGAAGGTTTATTAACTTTAATATGTTAAACTAATGATTTGAAGCATTTCGATATCGATTACTAAATGTGTATGTACAATAAAATCGACTTTACATATACCTAAATATAAGATTACGGAATTCTTCCAAATGTACTGTCGTTATGCCGCCATGGCTTTGTATCAACTTCAATACGTTAAAGAAGGTTAATTATTTTAAATATGTTAAACTAATGGTTTGAAGCATTTCGATATCGACTGCTAAATGTGTAAATACAAGAAAATCGACTTTACACCTAAATATAAAATTATAACATTACGGAAATCTTCTAAATGCACTGCCGTTATACCGTTAAGGCTTTATGTAGACTTCAGTAAGCTAAAAAAATGTTTATTAACTTAATATGTTAAACCAATGATTTGAAGCATTTCGATATCGATTGCTAAATGTGTATATACAAGAAAATCGACTTTATACCTAAATATAGGATAACGGAATTCTTCTAAATGCACTGCCGTTATGCCGTTAAGGCTTCATGTAGACTTCAGTGAGTTAAAGAAGGTTTATTAACTTAAATATGTTAAACTAATGGTTTGAAGCATTTCGATATCGATTGCCTAATGCATATATACAAGAAAATCGACTTTATACCTAATTATAAAATTATAACATTATGGAATTTTTCTAAATGCACTGCCGTTATGCCATTAGGGCTTTATGTAGACTTAAGTGCATTAAAGAAGGTTTATTAACTTAAATATGTTAAACTAATGATTTGAAGCATTTCGATATCGATTGCTAAATGTGTATACAAGAAAATAGAATTTATACCTAAATATAAGATTACGGAATTCTTCTACATCCACTACCGTTATGCCAACTTCAGATCGTTAAAGAAGGTTTATTAACTTAAATATGTTAAACTAATGAGTTGAAGCATTTCGATATCGATTGCGAAATGTGTATATACAAGAAAATCGATTTTATATCTAAATAAAGGATTACGGAATTCACCCAAATATACTGCCGTTATGCCGTTATGGCTTTATTTAAACTTCAGTAAGATAAAGAAGTTTAATTAACCTAATTATGCTAAATCAGTTATTTGCAGATTTTCGATATAGATTGCTAAATGTGTAAACCCAAAAAAAATCGACTTTGCACCTTAATAAAAAATTATAACATTACGGAATTCTTCTAAATGCACTGCCGTTATACCGTTAAGGCTTTATGTAGACTTCAGTAAGCTAAAAAATGTTTATTAACTTAATATGTTAAGCTAATGATTTGAAGCATTTCGATATCGATATCTAAATGTGTATATAAAAGAAAATCGACTTTATACCTAAATATAAGATTACGGAATTCTTCCAAATGCACTGCCGATATGCCTTTATATCAACTTCAATACGTTAAAGAAGGTTAATTAACTTAAATATGTTAAACTAATGATTTGAAGCATTTCGATATCGCTTGCCAAATATGTATATACAAGAAAATCGAATTTATACCTAAATATAAGACAACGGAATTTTTCTAAATGCACTGCCGTTATGCCGTTAACGCGTTATGTAGACTTCAGTGCGTTAAAGAAGGTTTATTAACTTAAATATGTTAAACTTATGATTTAAAGCATTTCGATATCGATTGCTAAATGTGTATATACAAGAAATTCGACTTTATACCTAAATATAAGATTGCGGAATTCTTCCAGATTTACTGTCATTATGCCGCCATGGCTTTGTATCAACTTCAATACGTTAAAGAAGGTTAATTATTTTAAATATGTTAAACTAATGGTTTGAAGCATTTTTATATCGCTTGCTAAATGAATATATACAAGAAAGTCGAATTTATACCTAAATATAAGATAACGGAATTCTTCTAAATGCAGTGCAGTTATACCGTCAAGGCTTTGTGTAGACTTCAGTAAGTTAAAGAAGGTTTATTAACTTAAATATGTTAAACTAATGATTTGAAGCATTTCGATATCGATTGCTAAATGTGTATACAAGAAAATAGAATTTATACCTAAATATAAGATTACGGAATTCTTCTACATCCACTACCGTTATGCCAACTTCAGATCGTTAAAGAAGGTTTATTAACTTAAATATGTTAAACTAATGAGTTGAAGCATTTCGATATCGATTGCGAAATGTGTATATACAAGAAAATCGATTTTATATCTAAATAAAGGATTACGGAATTCACCCAAATATACTGCCGTTATGCCGTTATGGCTTTATTTAAACTTCAGTAAGATAAAGAAGTTTAATTAACCTAATTATGCTAAACCAGTTATTTGCAGATTTTCGATATAGATTGCTGAATGTGTAAATCCAAAAAAATCGACTTTGCACCTTAATATAAAATTATAACATTACGGAATTCTTCTAAATGCACTGCCGTTATACCGTTAAGGCTTTATGTAGACTTCAGTAAGCTAAAAAATGTTTATTAACTTAATATGTTAAACTAATGATTTGAAGCATTTCGATATCTAAATGTGTATATAAAAGAAAATCGACTTTATACCTAAATATAAGATTACGGAATTCTTCCAAATGCACTGCCGATATGCCCTTATATCAACTTCAATACGTTAAAGAAGGTTAATTAGCTTAAATATGTTAAACTAATGGTTTGAAGCATTTCGATATCGATTGCTAAATGTGTAAATACAAGAAAATTGACTTTACATAGCTAAATATGTATATACAAGAAAATCGACTTTATACCTAAATATAAGATTATGGAATTCTTTTACGTGCACTGCAGTTATGCCTCCATGGCTATGAGCCCACTTCAGATCGTTAAAAAAGGTTTATTAACTTAAATATGTTAAACTAATGATTTGAAGCATTTCGATATCGCTTGCTTAATGTGTATATACAAGAAAATCGACTTTATACCTAAATATAAGATAACGGATTTCTTCTAAATGCACTGCCGTTATGCCGTTATGGCTTTATGTAGACTTCAGTGAGTTAAAGAAGGTTTATTAACTTAAATATATTAAACTAATGATTTGAAGCATTTCGCTATCGATAGCTAAATACGTATATACAAGAAAATCGACTTTATACCTAAATATAAGATTATGGAATTCTTTTACGTGCACTGCAGTTATGCCTCCATGGCTATGAGCCCACTTCAGATCGTTAAAAAAGGTTTATTAACTTAAATATGTTAAACTTATGATTTGAAGCATTTCGATATCGCTTGCTTAATGTGTATATACAAGAAAATCGACTTTATACCTAAATATAAAATTATAACATTATGGAATTCTTCTAAATGCACTGCCGTTATGCCATTAGGGCTTTATGTAGACTTAAGTGCGTTAAAGAAGGTTTATTAACTTAAATATGTTAAACTAATGATTTGAAGCATTTCGATATCGATAGCTAAATGTGTATATACAAGAAAATCGAATTTATACCTAAAAAATAAGATAACGGAATTCTTCTAAAGGCACTGCCGTTATACCGTTAAGGCTTTACGTAGACTTCAGTAAGCTAAAAAATGGTTATTAACTTAATATGTTAAACTAATGATTTGAAGCTTTTCGATATCGATAGCTAAATATGTATATACAAGAAAATCAAACTTAATACCTAAATATAAGATTATGGAATTCTTCTACGTGCACTGCATTTATGCCTCCATGGCTATATGCCCACTTCAGATCGTTAAAAAATTTTATTAACTTAGATATGTTAAACTAATGATTTGAAGCATTTCGATATCGCTTGCTAAATGTGTATATACAAGAAAATCGAATTTATACCTAAATATAAGATAACGGAATTTTTCTAAATGCACTGCCGTTATGCCGTTAACGCTCTATGTAGACTTCAGTGCGTTAAAGAAGGTTTATTAACTTAAATATGTTAAACTAATGATTTGAAGCATTTCGATATCGATTGCTAAATGTTTATATTCAAGAAAATCGACTTTATACCTAAATATAAGATTACGGAATACTTCCAAATGTACTGTCGTTATGCCGCCATGGCTTTGTATCAACTTCGATACGCTAAAGAAGGTTAATTATTTTAAATATATTAAACTAAAGGTTTGAAGCATTTCGATATCGACTGCTAAATGTGTAAATACAAGAAAATCGACTTTATACCTAAATATAAAATTACAACATTACGGAATTCTTCTAAATGCACTGCCGTTATACCGTTAAGGCTTTATGTAGACTTTAGTAAGCTAAAAAATGTTTATTATCTTAATATGTTAAACAAACGATTTGAAGCATTTCGATATCGATAGCTAAATATGTATATAAAAGAAAATCGACTTTATACCTAAATATAAGATTATGGAATTCTTCCACATCCACTGCCGTTATGCCATCTTCAGGTCGTTTAAGAAGTTTTATTAACTTAAATATTTTAAACTAATGAGTTGAAGCATTTCGATATCGATTGCTAAATGTGTATATACAAGAAAATCGAATTTATACCTAAATATAAGATAACGGATTTCTTCTAAATGCACTGCCGTTATGCCGTTATGGCTTTATGTAGACTTCAGTGAGTTAAAGAAGGTTCATTAACTTAAATATGTTAAACTAATGGTTTGAAGCATTTCGATATCGATTGCTTAATGCATATATACAAGAAAATCGACTTTATACCTAAATATAAGACTACGGAATTCTTCCAAAGGTACTGTCGTTATGCCGCCATGGCTCTTTATCAACTTCAATACGTTAAAAAAGGTTAATTAACTTAAATATGTTAAACTAATGGTTTGAAGCATTTCGATATCGACTGCTAAATGTGTAAATACAAGAAAATCGACTTTACACCTAAATATAAAATTATAACATTACGGAATTCTTCTAAATGCACTGCCCTTATACCGTTAAGGCTTTAAGTAGACTTTAGTAAGCTAAAAACTGTTTATTAACTTAATATGTTAAACTAATGATTTGAAGCGTTTCGATATCGATAGCTAAATATGTATTTACAAGAAAATCGACTTTATACCTAAATATAAGATTATGGAATTCTTCTACGTGCACTGCAGTTATGCCTCCATGGCTATATGCCCACTTCAGATCGTTTAAGGAGGTTTATTAACTTAAATATGTTAAACTAATGAGCTGAAGCATTTCGATATCGATTGCTAAATGTGTATATACAAGAAAATCGACTTTATACCTAAATATAAGATTACGGAATTCTTCCAAATGTACTGTCATTATGCCGCCATGGCTTTGTATCAACTTTAATACGTTAAAGAAGGTTAATTATTTTAAATATGTTAAACTAATGGTTTGAAGCATTTTGATATCGCTTGCTTAATGAATATATACAAGAAAGTCGAATTTATGCCTAAATATAAGATAACGGTATTCTTCTAAATGCAGTGCAGTTATACCGTCAAGGCTTTATGTAGACTTCAGTGCGTTTTAGAAGGTTTATTAACTTAAATATTTTAAACTAATGATTTGAAGCATTTCGATATCGATTGCTAAATGTGTATATACAAGAAAATCGACTTTATACCTAAATATAAGATTACGGAATTCTTCCAAATGTACTGTCGTTATGCCGCCATGGCTTTGTATCAACTTCAATACGTTAAAGAAGGTTAATTATTTTTAATATGTTAAACTAATGGTTTGAAGCATTTCGATATCGACTGCTAAATGTGTAAATACAAGAAAATCGACTTTACACCTAAATATAAAATTATAACATTACGGAATTCTTATAAATGCACTGCCGTTATACCGTTAAGGCTTTATGTAGACTTCAGTAAGCTAAAAAATGTTTATTAACTTAATATGTTAAACTAATGATTTGAAGCATTTCGATATCGATTGCTAAATGTGTATATACAAGAAAATCGACTTTATACCTAAATATAAGATAACGGAATTCTTCTAAATGCACTGCCGTTATGCCGTTAAGGCTTTATGTAGACTTCAGTGAGTTAAAGAAGGTTTATTAACTTAAATATGTTAAACTAATGGTTTGAAGCATTTCGATATCGATTGCTTAATGCATATATACAAGAAAATCGACTTTATACCTAAATATAAAATTATAACATTATGGAATTCTTCTAACTGCACTGCCGTTATGCCATTAGGGCTTTATGTAGACTTAAGTGCGTTAAAGAAGGTTTATTAACTTAAATATGTTAAACTAATGATTTGGAGCATTTCGATATCGATTGCTAAATGTGTATACAAGAAAATCCAATTTATACCTAAATATAAGATTACGGAATTCTTCTACATCCACTACCGTTATGCCAACTTCAGATCGTTAAAGAAGGTTTATTAACTTAAATATGTTAAACTAATGAGTTGAAGCATTTCGATATCGATTGCGAAATGTGTATATACAAGAAAATCGATTTTATATCTAAATAAAAGTTTACGGAATTCACCCAAATATACTGCCGTTTTGCCGTTATGGCTTTATTTAAACTTCAGTAAGATAAAGAAGTTTAATTAACCTAATTATGCTAAACCAGTTATTTGCAGATTTTCGATATAGATTGCTAAATGTGTAAATCCAAGAAAATCGACTTTACACCTTAATATAAAATTATAACATTACGGAATTTTTCTAAATGCACTGCCGTTATACCGTTAAGGCTTTATGTAGACTTCAGTAAGCTAAAAAATGTTTATTAACTTAATATGTTAAACTAATGATTGGAAGCATTTCGATATCGATAGCTAAATATGTATATTTAAGAAAATCGACTTTATACCTAAATATAAGATTATGGAATTCTGCTACGTGCACTGCAGTTATGCCTCCATGGCTATATGCCCACTTCAGTTTGTTAAAGAAGGTTTATTAACTTAAATATGTTAAACTAATGATTTGAAGCATTTCGATATCGATTGCTAAATGAGTATATACAAGAAAATCGAATTTATACCTAAATATAAGATAACGGAATTCTTCTAAATGTACTGCCGTTATGCCATTAGGGCTTTATGTAGACTTAAGTGCGTTAAAGAAGGTTTATTAACTTAAATATGTTAAACTAATGATTTGAAGCATTTCGATATCGATTGCTTAATGTGTATATACAAGAAAATCGAATTCATACCTAAATATAAGATTGCGTAATTCTTCTAAATGCACTGCCGTTATGCCGTTATGGCTTTATATTAACTTCAATTCGTTAAAGAAGGTTTATTAACTTAAATATGTTAAACCAGTTATTTGAAGCATTTCGATATCGAATGCTTAATGCATATATACAAGAAAATCGACTTTATACCTAAATAAAAGACTACGGAATTCTTCCAAATGTACTGTCGTTATGGCTTTATATTAACTTCAGTTCGTTAAAGAAGGTTAATTAACTTAAATATGTTAAACTGATGGTTTGAGGCATTTTGATATCGCTTGCTAAATGAATATATACAAGAAAGTCGAATTTATACCTAAATATAACATTACGGAATTCTTATAAATGCACTGCCGTTATGCCGTTAAGGCTTTATGTAGACTTCAGTAAGCTAAAAAATGTTTATTAACTTAAATATGTTAAACTAATGATTTGAAGCATTTCGATATCGATTGCTAAATGTGTATATACAAGAAAATCGACTTTATACCTAAATATAAGATTACGGAATTCTTCAAAATGTACTGTCATTATGCCGCCATGGCTTTGTATCAACTTCAATACGTTAAAGAAGGTTAATTATTTTAAATATGTTAAACTGATGGTTTGAGGCATTTTGATATCGCTTGCTAAATGAATATATACAAGAAAGTCGAATTTATACCTAAATATAAGATAACGGAATTCTTCTAAATGCAGTGCAGTTATACCGTCAAGGCTTTATGTAGACTTCAGTGCGTTAAAGAAGGTTTATTAACCTAAATATTTTAAACTAATGATTTGAAGCATTTCGATATCGATTGCTAAATGTGTATATACAAGAAAATCGACTTTATACCTAAATACAAGATTACGGAATTCTTCCAAATGTACTGTCGTTATGCCGCCATGGCTTTGTATCAACTTCAATACGTTAAAGAAGGTTTATTATTTTAAATATGTTAAACTAATGGTTTGAAGCATTTCGATATCGACTGCTAAATGTGTATTTTATTTTTATTTATTTATTTAGAAGAGAAATAAATATAAATAGTTATTCCACTTATATATATGTAAAGCACTGGCTGCTAGGGCCTTCGGCTTGATTAATATTTACAGATTAAGTTATTACCTTTTTTTTACTTACGACTAAAGCAACTTAAATATTAGTTTGTACTTCAGTTTCTTATATATTAAATAATTAATTTACATATGTGCATATATTTTACAAAGAGATTAATGTTATTGTCATCTGTCCGATCGAGTAAGTCAGATGGTTTGTTGTTACCAAAAATCAAGACTCTTTGTTGTTGTACGTGTGCGCAGTGATCGAGGATATGAAGTATTGTGAAATCTTCCGAGCCACATAAAGAGCATATGGGTTTGCTTGTACCATTCAACAGGTGTCTATGTGTCGCAAGTGTATGTCCAATCCTTATGCGTGTGTATGTTTTTATCTTTTTACATGTGGTTGTATTGGAATAATGTGGTTTTTGGCCTAATGGATTAGCAAGTTTATAATAGTGGTTATAGTGTCTCCAATCGTTTAGACAACGGACCGATATATGTTGCTTAACGTATTTCCTAATATCCTTTGTGGTGAAGTATCCTGACGTATGCAAAGGTTCTTTGTTTGCTTCTTTCGCTCGTTTGTCAGCCATTTCGTTTCCTTGAATTCCTGTGTGTCCAGGTATCCACATAATTTTGATAATATTTTTGTGTTGAAAAATAAGGTTTTTTATTTTTGTAATCAGGTAGGAATCATTTGATTGGTTAAAAATGGCATCTATGGCGGATTTACTGTCGCTGCAAATAATAGCTTTCTTTCCATTACTAGCGGCAAAACGAACCGCTTCCAATATTGCAGCTGTTTCGGCTGTAAATACCGAGCAGTACGAAGGCAAAACAAACGCAGCTAGGGTGACACCGTTCTTGTTTGTCAAAGCAAATGAGGTGCAGGTATCACTTTTAGATCCGTCTGTAAATATAAATTCCCAATCATTTCTATAAGGTTGAATAGTTTCTTTATATAGCTGAGCATATTCCATGTTACTGGTAAATTGCTTGCGATATTGTTGTGTAACACTGATGCAACTTGAAGATATTGTCATGGAAGGCGGAATTATTGAAGGTTCAACCACTGTAGGGCACGTAATTATCCCGAGTTCCTTGGAAATGGTTAAACAACGCATTATGGTGGTGGGTTTGTTGTATCTGCGTGGACATTGGAGAGTGCTATTTACATTCATGAGTGTTAACTCGTTTCTGCATAGTAGCAACTTTGGAATGAGTAGCTGTGTGTTATGTATGGTCCTTCGCTGAATATCTGGTAACCCGGATTCTTTTAAAATAGCTTTGATTGGTGATGTTGGGAAGGCACGAATGCTCCTTCTCGCTGCCGCATGGTAAGGTGCATTTAAGAGTTTGATGTGAGTTTTGGCACAGTGTCCGTATATTGCAAGTCCATAGTCAATTTTTGATAACAATAATGCTCTTGTCACATTAATGAGAGTGTTTGGGTGACACAAACAATTTTTTGATGATAAGTACTTTATAATGTTTAGTCTTAAAAATAAGTTTGATCGAATATATTTACAATGTTCTTTATAAGAAAGAGTCTTATCAAATATTAAGCCTAGAATTTTTAAGGTATGAGTGTGGGGAATTTGTGTATTTAAAAAGGTTAAGGTAGGAAATGAGCATTTATGTTTTCTACAAATATGAAATGTGGAGCTTTTGTTTAATGAAATTTTTACACCTGAAATTTCGGACCATTTGTTGACATCATTTAAAATTTTTATAAATGCATGATTAACTTGTCTTAAGTCTTTGATTTTTGTAAAGATCACGATGTCATCTGCGTAGATAAAGTGTTTTATTTGTGGGTTAGTGCTAATTATGGAACTGACTTTATTAAACGCAATGATGAAGAGAGTTGCCGAGAGTGGTGAACCCTGGGGTATACCATTGTTCAACTTGAAAACCTGTGATTGGCATTTATTGGCACATACGATAAATTTTCGTTGATATAAGAAAGATTTTATAAGGTTACACATTTTGTTTCCAATTTTCCATTGCTTAAGTTCACTGAGTACCATGTGAGCTCCAACCCTGTCGAAAGCTTTTTCTAAATCCAGGCTTAGAACTGAAACGTGATTACGGGATGTCAAGTTAGTGGAAGCGAAGTGTTCAAAGTGTAACAGGGGGTCTATTACTCCTAATCCTTTTTGAAACCCGAATTGGTGCGGACTTATGAGTCGATTTACTTTTGCATACCACATCAGTCTCGAGGAAATTATTTTTTCTAATGTCTTGGACATACAGGGTAAAAGGGAAATGGGTCTGTAGTCTCGATGCAGGAAGAAGGTTTATTAGGTTTAAGGATGGGAATGACTAAGGAAACTTTCCATTGTTGAGGATATATACCAGAGTTTAGTATTTTATTATAGAGGTTCACTAGTCTTTGTTTAAGCGAGGATGGGAGATTTTTTAAGATGGGATAGGATATTTTGTCTGCACCGGGTGTTTTTCCTTTTAAGGTCGAAAGTGTCGTATCGAATTCGTTAAGTGTAATATCAGCTTCAATATGAAGTGCATTTGGAGACGGTGACGAGTTAGAGTAGGTTTCATTTTCTATTCGTTTTTTAATTGCGTTAAATGTAGGAGGAATGTTTCAGAGGAATATGTAAATAGGTCCTGTAGGCGTGTTAATGTGGGATATACTGAATCTGTGTGTGGATCCTGTTAGCATTTTTATATCGGACCATATTTGTTTCAGCTTCGTATTTGGGTTTATATTGGCTGTTATATTTTCTAATGATTGCCTTTTAGCCAACCTTAACTCCTTTCTAAAGTTAGCATTAGCCTTTTTATATTCAATTAAATTATCGTCAGTTCTATTGTGTTTGAATGTTGCCCACAAAGACTTTTTCCTATTTCAGAGAATAGATAATAGATTAGACCAATACGGTAATCTTGCTGAAAACCTTTGGGTGTTATTTTGAGGAATGGTTAAATGAGCTGCGGAACGAATAATTGTCTTAATAGCAGATGCTTCAGCATTTACGTTTTCTCTAGAGCTCTTAGTATTGGATAAACTTGTAGAAATATTGATGAATTTTTCCCAGTCTGCCTTTTCGGTTAGAAATTTGGATCTTGGCTTAACATTGTACGTTTTAGGGATGGAGAGGGATGTTACTATGGGAAAGTGATCGCTACTGTGGAGGTCATCGATTGTATGAGAAAGGAGTTTGGGTGCTATTGTGGATGAGGCCAGGATAATGTCGGGATGTGTGAAGGTGTTATGTGTAGAGAAGTGAGTTGCTTTACCATCGTTTAGCACGATAAGATCATTTGAAATGACTAAATCTTCAATGATTTCGCCCCTTTTATTCACTGTCGAAGATCCCCACAATGGACTCCATGCATTGAAGTCTCCCATTATGATAATTGGAGTAGTAAACTGATTTATGATATTTACGAGTTCTCTATAAGTAAAATTTTGATGAGGTGGTATGTAGCAATTAATAATTGTAAATTTGAATCCAATTTCTATTTCAATAGCTAAACAAGAAATGTTGCTGACGATTGGAATTTGCTTATGATTTACAGATTTCTTGACGAAAACTGCAATTCCTTGTTTGGCGTATAAGTTTTGTGGGCTATTGTGGAAATAGCTATGGTATTTATTAGGTGGGTATACCTTTTTATTGTAAGGGGTGTGGGTTTCTTGGAGTGAAATAATTTCCGGACAAAATTCATTAATAAGGATATTTAAATCAGGGTAGTTATTAGGTAAGCCATTTATATTCCACTGTAAAATTCGCATTATTTACTCTATCATTTCATTATCTGTTGTCAGAGCGGGGAGTATTGTAGGTTGAGGTGAGTATATTGTAGGTGTTGTTAGTATAGGAGCTGTAAGGTGAGAAAGCAATGATGAGATCATTGCGTGGGCTTGAGAGTCATCGACTGATACTGTTGTTGTTGTGTTTGCTATATTTGCTGTGGTGAAATTGTTTTCGGTTATTTCTTTTTCTTGTGTTTTTTGATACATATTGTTGGTAGGTTTGTTGTTTGTAATAGAAGGAATATTTTCTGTAGAAGAGAATTTTGAGAGTTTGTTATTTTCTTTAAAGTTGTTGGTAGTATTTTTAGCTATACTAGCGAATGTAGCAGAGTTTTCACTGAGTGCAGGAGTGAACTGGGTTTTTTGTATTTTTATTGCTTCTCGCATGGAGCACTTTTTGTCAGTTTTTATTGTTATTATTTGTTTCATTTGTATAAATTTGGGACATGTTTTGTCAGAAGATGCGTGATTACCTGAACAGTTTATGCAAAAGGAGCGAGTGCAAGGGGATGGTTGGTGAGGGGGGAGAGCGCACTTGTCGCAAACAGCGACTTTAGTACATCGTTTTGTTGTATGACCTAAAAGTTGGCAGTTTTTGCACCTCATAGGGTTTGGATAGTATGGCCTTACCTTAGTTGTGTACCATGACACTTCAATTTTTTCAGGTAGGTGATATTTATCAAAGGTCAGGAGAACGACTCCACTAGGTACTGGCTTTTGATTAATGTATTTAGGGAATTTGAAAATTGATACAACTCCTTGTGGTTTTAAGTGTTCAATGATTTCATCGTCTGAGATTTCGTTGAGGCATGGTGCGTAAATTGTTCCTTTTGTGTAGTTAAGGTTGTTGTGAAGTTTTATTTCTACATCACATATGCCATATAAAGTTTTCGTTGATATGAATTTTTGAGCTATGTTGTTATTTTTAACTAATAATAAAAGTTTTCCGTCTCTAAGTTCTGATATGCTTATTATTTCGGTGCTTATATTTTTTAACGCTTTGTGCACAGCAAAACACGAATATTTGTTTATGGGTTTTTGAGAATTCGTTGCACTTAGCACTAAATATCTTTGGTTATCTTTTGTTGTTGGAGGAAGGCTTGGGAAATCGTTATTGGGAAATGCTTGAATTTTTTTTCTTTTTTATTTAGGACTTGTTGATAACAGAGAGAACCTGTTATCACCAAGTGAGTGTCCCCCTGGGGGCATGTTTCTTGTTGTTCACTATACTATAATATATACACTCTTTAACAGGCGCTTTAAATGAAAGTTATTGGAGTTAGAATGCACTTACGAAAAAGGTGTGGGAGAATAGCAAAAAACCACCAATAGCACAAAAACACAACCGTTCGCTTTGAGTGTCAGTCGATGACTGTGCTAAATGTGTAAATCCAAGAAAATCGACTTTCCACCTTAATATAAAATTATAACATTACGGAATTCTTCTAAATGCACTGCCGTTATACCGTTAAGGCTTTATGTAGACTTCAGTAAGCTAAAAAATGCTTATTAACTTAATATGTTAAACTAATGATTTGAAGCATTTCGATATCGATAGCTAAATATGTATATACAAGAAAATCGACTTTATACCTAAATATAAGATTATGGAATTCTTCTACATGCACTGCAGTTATGCCTCCATGGCTATATGCCCACTTCAGATCGTTAAAGAAGGTTTATTAACTTAAATATGTTAAACTAATGATTTGAAGCATTTCGATATCGATTGCTAAATGTGTATATACAAGAAAATCGAATTCATACCTAAATATAAGATTGCGTAATTCTTCTAAATGCACTGCCGTTATGCCGTTATGGCTTTATATTAACTTCAATTCGTTAAAGAAGGTTTATTAACTTAAATATGTTAAACCAGTTATTTGAAGCATTTCGATATCGAATGCTTAATGCATATATACAAGAAAATCGACTTTATACCTAAATATAAGACTACGGAATTCTTCCAAATGTACTGTCGTTATGGCTTTATATCAACTTCAATACGGTAAAGAAGGTTAATTAACTTAAATATGTTAAACTAATGATTTGAAGCATTTCGATATCGCTTGCCAAATATGTATATACAAGAAAATCGAATTTATACCTAAATATAAGATAACGGAATTTTTCTAAATGCACTGCCGTTACGCATTAACGCTTTATGTAGACTTCAGTGCGTTAAAGAAGGTTTATTAACTTAAACTTAAGGTTAATAGCCTTAAATATGTTAAACTATCGATTTGAAGCATTTCGTTATCGATTGCCTAATGTGTATATACAAGAAAATCGAATTTATACCTAAATATAAGATTACGAATTTCTTCTTAATGCACTGCCGTTATGCCGCAATGGCTTTATATCAACTTCAATAAGCTAAAGAAGGTTAACTTACTTAAACATGTTAAACTAATGAGTTGAAGCATCTCGATATCGATTGCTAAATGTGTATATACAACAAAATCGAATTTATACCTAAACATAAGATTACGGAATTCTTCTACATGCACTATCGTTATGCCGCCATGGCTTTATGTTAACTTCAGTGCGTTAAAGAAGCTTTATTAACTTAAGTATGTTAAAATAATGATTTGAAGTATTTCGATATCGATTGCTAAATGAGTATATACAAGAAAATCGACTTTATACCTAATTATAAGGTTACGTAATTCTTCTAAATGCACTGCCGTTATGCCGTTAAGGCTTTATGTAGACTTCAGTAAGATAAAGAGGGTTAATTACCTTAAATGTGTTAAAATAATGATTTGAAGCATTTCGATATCGATTGATAAATGTTTATATACAAGAAAATCGATTTTATACCTAGATATAGGACTACGGAATTCTTCTACATGCACTGCCGTTATGCCGCCATGGCTTTATGTAGACTTCAGTGCGTTAAAAAAGGTAATTTAACTTAAATATGTTAAACTAATGATTTGAAGCATTTCGATATCGATTGCTAAATGTGCTAGTACAAGAAACCTGACTTTATACCTAAACATAGGATAACGGAATTCTTCCAAATTACTGTCGTTATGCCGCCATGGCTTTATTTCACCTTCAATACGTTGAAGTTGGTTAATTAACATAAATATGTTAAACTAATGATTTGAAGCATTTCGATATCGACTGCTAAATAGGTAAATTCAAGAAAATCGATTTTATACCTTAATATAAGATTACGGAATTCTTCTAAATTCACTGGTTTATTATAAATTACTTGAAAATGTAAAACTAATGATTTGAAGCATTTCAGTATCGAATGCTAAATGTGTATATACAAGAAAATCGACTTTACATATACCTAAATATAAGATTACGGAATTCTTCCAAATGTACTGTCGTTATGCAGCCATGGTTTGTATCAACTACAATACGATAAAGAAGGTTAATTATTTTAAATATCTTAAACTAATGGTTTGAAACATTTCGATATCGACTGCTAAATGTGTAAATACAACAAAATCGACTTTATAACTAAATATAAAATTATAACATTACGGATTTCTTCTAAATGCACTGCCGTTATACCGTTAAGGCTTTATGTAGACCTCATTAAGCTAAAAAATGTTTATTAACTTAATATGTTAAACTAATGATTTGAAGCATTTCGATATCGATAGCTAAATGTGTATATACAAGAAAATCGACTTTATACCTGAATATAAGATTACGGATTTCTTCTACATGCACTGCCGTTATGCCGCCATGGCTTTATATCAACTTCAATATGTTAAAGAAGGTTAAATAACTTAAATGTGTTAAACTAATGATTTGAAACATTTCGATATCGCTTGCTAAATGTGTATATACAAGAAAATCGAATTTATACCTAAATATAAGATAACGGAATTCTTCTAAACGCACTGCCGTTATGCCGTTAAGGCTTTATGTAGACTTCAGTAAGAAAGAGGGGAATAATTAACTTAAATATGTTAAACTTATGATTTGAAGCATTTCGATATCGATTACTAAATATGTATATACAAGAAAATCGACTTTGTACCTAAATATAAGATTACGGAATTCTTTTAAATGCACTGCAGTTATACCGTTAAGGCTTTATGTAGACTTCAGTGCGTTAAAGAAGGTTTATTATAAATAACTTGAAAATGTAAAACTAATGATTTGAAGCATTTCGTTATCGATTGCTTAATGTGTATATACAAGAAAATCGAATTTATACCTAAATATAAGATTACGAATTTCTTCTTAATGCACTGCCGTTATGCCGCAATGGCTTTATATCAACTTCAATAAGCTAAAGAAAGTTAACTAACTTAAACATGTTAAACTAATGAGTTGAAGCATCTCGATATCGATTGCTAAATGTGTATATACAACAAAATCGAATTTATACCTAAACATAAGATTACGGAATTCTTCTACATGCACTATCGTTATGCCGCCATGGCTTTATGTTAACTTCAGTGCGTTAAAGAAGCTTTATTAACTTAAATATGTTAAAATAATGATTTGAAGTATTTCGATATCGATTGCTAAATGAGTATATACAAGAAAATCGACTTTATACTTAATTATAAGGTTACGTAATTCTTCTAAATGCACTGCCGTTATGCCGTTAAGGCTTTATGTAGACTTCAGTAAGATAAAGAGGGTTAATTAACTTAAATATGTTAAACTTATGATTTGAAGCATTTCGATATCGAGTGATAAATGTGTATATACAAGAAAATCGATTTTATACCTAGATATAAGATTACGGAATTCTTCTACATGCACTGCCGTTATGCCGCCATGGCCTTATGTCACCTTCGGTAGGTTAAAAAAGGTAATTTAACTTAAATATGTTAAACTAATGATTTGAAGCATTTCGATATCGATTGCTAAATGTGCTAGTACAAGAAACCTGACTTTATACCTAAACATAGGATAACGGAATTCTTCCAAATGCACTGCCGTTAATCCGCCATGGCTTTATGTCAATTTCAGTTCGTTAAAGTAGGTTTGTTAACTTAAATATGTTAAACTAATGATTTGAAGCATTTCGATATCGATTGCTAAATGTGTATATACAAGAAAATCGACTTTATACCTAAATATAAGATTACGTAATTCTTCTAAATGCACTGCCGTTATGCCGTTATGGCTTTATATTAACTTCAGTTCGTTAAAGAAGGTTTATTAACTTAAATATATTAAAATAAGGATTTGAAGCATTTCGATATCGATTGCTTAATGAGTATATACAAGAAAATCGACTTTATACCTAAATATAAGATTACGTAATTCTTCTAAATGCACTGCCGTTATGCCGTTAAGGCTTTATGTAGACTTCATGAAGATAAATAGGGTGAATTAACTTAAATATGTTAAACTAATGATCTCAAGCATTTCGATATCGATTGCTAAATGTGTTTATACAACAAATCGATTTTATACCTAAATATAAAATTACGGAATTCTTCTACATGCACCGCCGTTATGCCGCCATGGCTTCATGTCACTTTCGGTAGGTTAAAGAAGGTAATTTAATTTAAATGTGTTAAACTAATGATTTGAAGCATTTCGATATCGATTGCTAAATGTGCTAGTACAAAAAAATTTGACTTTATACCTAAACATAGGATAACGGAATTCTTCCAAATGCACTGCCGTTAATACGCCATGGCTTTATGTCAACTTCAGTTCATTAAAGTAGGTTTGTTAACTCAAATATGTTAAACTAATGATTTAAAGCATTTCGATATCGATTTCTAAATGCATATATACAAGAAAATCGACTTTATACCTAAATATAAGATTACGGAATTCTTCCAAATTACTGTCGTTATGCCGCCATGGCTTTATTTCACCTTCAATACGTTGAAGTTGGTTAATTAACATAAATATGTTAAACTAATGATTTGAAGCATTTCGATATCGATTGCTAAATAGGTAAATTCAAGAAAATCGACTTTATACCTTAATATAAGTTTACGGAATTCTTCTAAATTCACTGGTTTATTATAAATAACTTGAAAATGTAAAACTAATGATTTGAAGCATTTCAATATCGAATGCTAAATGTGTATATACAAGAAAACCGACTTTACCTATACCTAAATATAAGATAACGGAATTCTTCCAAATGCACTGTCGTTATGCAGCCATGGTTTGTATCAACTACAATACGATAAAGAAGGTTAATTATTTTAAAAATGTTAAACTAATGGTTTGAAACATTTCGATATCGACTGCTAAATGTGTAAATACAACAAAATCGACTTTATAACTAAATATAAAATTATAACATTACGGATTTCTTCTAAATGCACTGCCGTTATACCGTTAAGGCTTTATGTAGACCTCATTAAGCTTAAAAATGTTTATTAACTTAATATGTTAAACTAATGATTTGAAGCATTTCGATATCGATAGCTAAATGTGTATATACAAGAAAATCGACTTTATACCTGAATATAAGATTACGGAATTCTTCTACATGCACTGCCGTTATGCCGCCATGGCTTTATATCAACTTCAATATGTTAAAGAAGGTTAAATAACTTAAATATGTTAAACTAATGATTTGAAACATTTCGATATCGATTGCTAAATGTGTATATACAAGAAAATCGAATTTATACCTAACTATAAGATAACGGAATTCTTCTAAATGCACTGCCGTTATGCCGTTAAGGCTTTATGTAGACCTCAGTGAGTTAAAGAAGGTTTATTAACTTAAATATGTTAAACTAATGGTTTGAGTCATTTCGATATCGATTGCTGAATGCATATATACAAGAAAATCGAATTCATACCTAAATATAAGATTGCGTAATTCTTCTAAATGCACTGCCGTTATGGCTTTATATTAACTTCAATTCGTTAAAGAAGGTTTATTAACTTAAATATGTTAAACCAGTTATTTGAAGAAATTTCGATATCGAATGCTTAATGCATATATACAAGAAAATCGACTTTATACCTAAATATAAGACTACGGAATTCTTCCAAATGTACTGTCATTATGCCGCCATGGCTTTGTATCAACTTCAATACGTTAAAGAAGGTTAATTATTTTAAATATGTTAAACTAATGGTTTGAAGCATTTTGATATCGCTTGCTAAATGAATATATACAAGAAAGTCGAATTTATGCCTAAATATAAGATAACGGAATTTTTCTAAATGCACTGCAGTTATGCCTCCATGGCTATATGCCTACTGCAGATCGTTAAAGAAGGTTAATTAACTTAAATATGTTAAACTAATGATTTGAAGCATTTCGATATCGCTTGCTAAATGTGTATATACAAGAAAATCGACTTTATACCTAAATATAAAATTATAACATTATGGAATTCTTCTAAATGCACTGCCGTTATGCCATTAGGGCTTTATGTAGACTTAAGTGCGTTAAAGAAGGTTTATTAACTTAAATATGTTAAACTAATGATTTGAAGCATTTGGATATCGATAGCTAAATGTGTATATACAAGAAAATCGAATTTATACCTAAAAATAAGATAACGGAATTCTTCTAAATGCACTGCCGTTATGCTGTTAAGGCTTTATGTAGACTTCCGTGAGTTAAAGAAGGTTAATTAACTTAAATATGTTAAACTAATGATTTGAAGCATTTCGATATCGATAGCTAAATATGTATATATGTACAAGAAAATCGACTTTATACCTAAATATAAGATTATGGAATTCTTCTACGTGCACTGCAGTTATGCCTTCATGGCTATATGCCCACTTCAGATCGTTTAAGAAGGTTTATTAACTTAAATATGTTAAACTAATGAGCTGAAGCATTTCGATATCGATTGCTAAATGTGTATATACAAGAAAATCGACTTTATACCTAAATATAATATTACGGAATTCTTCCAAATGTACTGTCATTATGCCGCCATGGCTTTGTATCAACTTCAATACGTTAAAGAAGGTTAATTATTTTAAATATGTTAAACTAATGGTT
>CM050324.1:5855122-5871290 GCA_027475135.1 Bactrocera correcta | reverse complement strand
ATACAAACCATGGCTGCATAACGACAGTACATTTGGAAGAATTCCGTAATCTTATATTTAGGTATATGTAAAGTCGATTTTCTTGTATATACACATTAAGCATTCGATATTGAAATGCTTCAAATCATTAGTTTTACATTTTCAAGTTATTTATAATAAACCAGTGAATTTAGAAGAATTCCCGTAAACTTATATTAAGGTATAAAGTCGATTTTCTTGAATTTACCTATTTAGCAATCTATATCGAAATGCTTCAAATCATTAGTTTAACATATTTATGTTAATTAACCAACTTCAACGTATTGAAGGTGAAATAAAGTCATGGCGGGATAACGACAGTAATTTGGAAGAATTCCGTAATCTTATATTTAGGTATAAAGTCGATTTTCTTGTATATATGCATTTAGAAATCGATATCGAAATGCTTTAAATCATTAGTTTAACATATTTAAGTTAACAAACCTACTTTAACGAACTGAAGTTGACATAAAGCCATGGCGGATTAACGGCAGTGCATTTGGAAGAATTCCGTTATCCTATGTTTAGGTATAAAGTCAAATTTTTTTGTACTAGCACATTTAGCAATCGATATCGAAATGCTTCAAATCATTAGTTTAACACATTTAAATTAAATTACCTTCTTTAACCTACCGAAAGTGACATGAAGCCATGGCGGCATAACGGCGGTGCATGTAAAAGAATTCCGTAATTTTATATTTAGGTATAAAATCGATTTGTTGTATAAACACATTTAGCAATCGATATCGAAATGCTTCAAATCCTTATTTTAATATATTTAAGTTAATAAACCTTCTTTAACTCACTGAAGTCTACATAAAGCCCTAACGGCATAACGGCAGTGCATTTAGAAGAACTCCGTAATCTTATGTTTAGGTATAAATTCGATTTTGTTGTATATACACATTTAGCTATCGATATGGAAATGCTTCAAATCATTAGTTTAACATATTAAGTTAATAAAAATTTTTTAGCTTAATGAGGTCTACATAAAGCCTTAACGGTATAACGGCAGTGCATTTAGAAGAAATCCGTAATGTTATAATTTTATATTTAGGTATAAAGTCGATTTTGTTGTATTTACACATTTAGCAGTCGATATCGAAATGCTTCAAACAATTAGTTTAACATATTTAAAATAATTAATCTTCTTTTACGTATTGTAGTTGATACAAACCATGGCGGCATAACGACAGTACATTTGGAAGAATTCCGTAATCTTATATTTAGGTATATGTAAAGTCGATTTTATTGTACATACACATTTAGTAATCGATATCGAAATGCTTCAAATCATTAGTTTAACATATTAAAGTTAATAAACCTTCTTTAACGAACAGAAGTTAACAAAAAGCCATAGCGGCATAACGGCAGTGCATTTAGAAGAGTTCCGTAATCTTTTGTTTAGGTATAAAGTCGATTTTCTTGTATATACACATTTAGCAATCGATATCGAAATGCTTCAAATCATTAGTTTAACATATTTAAGTTAACAAACCTACTTTAAAGAACTGAAATTGACATAAAGCCATGGCGGATTAACGGAAGTGCATTTGGAAGAATTCCGTTATCCTATGTTTAGGTATAAAGTCAGGTTTCTTGTGCTAGCACATTTAGCAATCGATATCGAAATGCTTCAAATCATTAGTTTAACATATTTAAGTTAAATTACCTTTTTTAACCTACCGAAGGTGACATAAGGCCATGGCGGCATAACGGCAGTGCATGTAGAAGAATTCCGTAATCTTATATCTAGGTATAAAATCGATTTTCTTGTATATACACATTTATCACTCGATATCGAAATGCTTCAAATCATTAGTTTAACATATTTAAGTTAATTAATCCTCTTTATCTTACTGAAGTCTACATAAAGCCTTAACGGCATAACGGCAGTGCATTTAGAAGAATTACGTAACCTTGTAATTAAGTATAAAGTCGATTTTCTTGTATATACTCATTTAGCAATCGATATCGAAATACTTCAAATCATTATTTTAACATATTTAAGTTAATAAAGCTTCTTTAACGCACTGAAGTTAACATAAAGCCATGGCGGCATAACGATAGTGCATGTAGAAGAATTCCGTAATCTTATGTTTAGGTATAAATTCGATTTTGTTGTATATACACATTTAGCAATCGATATCGAGATGCTTCAACTCATTAGTTTAACATGTTTAAGTTAGTTAACCTTCTTTAGCTTATTGAAGTTGATATAAAGCCATTGCGGCATAACGGCAGTGCATTTAGAAGAAATTCGTAATCTTATATTTAGGTATAAATTCGATTTTCTTGTATATACACATTAAGCAATCGATAACGAAATGCTTCAAATCATTAGTTTTACATTTTCAAGTTATTTATAATAAACCTTCTTTAACGCACTGAAGTCTACATAAAGCCTTAACGGTATAACTGCAGTGCATTTAAAAGAATTCCGTAATCTTATATTTAGGTACAAAGTCGATTTTCTTGTATTTACATATTTAGTAATCGATATCGAAATGCTTCAAATCATAAGTTTAACATATTTAAGTTAATTATTCCCCTCTATCTTACTGAAGTCTACATAAAGCCTTAACGGCATAACGGCAGTGCGTTTAGAAGAATTCCGTTATCTTATATTTAGGTATAAATTCGATTTTCTTGTATATACACATTTAGCAAGCGATATCGAAATGTTTCAAATCATTAGTTTAACATATTTAAGTTATTTAACCTTCTTTAACATATTGAAGTTGATATAAAGCCATGGCGGCATAACGGCAGTGCATGTAGAAGAAATCCGTAATCTTATATTCAGGTATAAAGTCGATTTTCTTGTATATACACATTTAGCTATCGATATCGAAATGCTTCAAATCATTAGTTTAACATATTAAGTTAATAAACATTTTTTAGCTTAATTAGGTCTACATAAAGCCTTAACGGTATAACGGCAGTGCATTTAGAAGAAATCCGTAATGTTATAATTTTATATTTAGTTATAAAGTCGATTTTGTTGTATTTACACATTTAGCAGTCGATATCGAAATGTTTCAAACCATTAGTTTAACATATTTAAAATAATTAACCTTCTTTATCGTATTGTAGTTGATACAAACCATGGCTGCATAACGACAGTACATTTGGAAGAATTCCGTAATCTTATATTTAGGTATATGTAAAGTCGATTTTCTTGTATATACACATTTAGCATTCGATATTGAAATGCTTCAAATCATTAGTTTTACATTTTCAAGTTATTTATAATAAAACAGTGAATTTAGAAGAATTCCGTAATCTTATATTAAGGTATAAAATCGATTTTCTTGAATTTACCTATTTAGCAGTCGATATCGAAATGCTTCAAATCATTAGTTTAACATATTTATGTTAATTAACCAACTTCAACGTATTGAAGGTGAAATAAAGCCATGGCGGCATAACGACAGTAATTTGGAAGAATTCCGTTATCCTATGTTTAGGTATAAAGTCAGGTTTCTTGTACTAGCACATTTAGCAATCGATATCGAAATGCTTCAAATCATTAGTTTAACATATTTAAGTTAAATTACCTTTTTTAACGCACTGAAGTCTACATAAAGCCATGGCGGCATAACGGCAGTGCATGTAGAAGAATTCCGTAGTCTTATATCTAGGTATAAAATCGATTTTCTTGTATATAAACATTTATCAATCGATATCGAAATGCTTCAAATCATTATTTTAACACATTTAAGGTAATTAACCCTCTTTATCTTACTGAAGTCTACATAAAGCCTTAACGGCAGTGCATTTAGAAGAATTACGTAACATTATAATTAGGTATAAAGTCGATTTTCTTGTATATACTCATTTAGCAATCGATATCGAAATACTTCAAATCATTATTTTAACATATTTAAGTTAATAAAGCTTCTTTAACGCACTGAAGTTAACATAAAGCCATGGCGGCATAACGATAGTGCATGTAGAAGAATTCCGTAATCTTATGTTTAGGTATAAATTCGATTTTGTTGTATATACACATTTAGCAATCGATATCGAGATGCTTCAAATCATTAGTTTAACATATTAAAGTAATAAACCTTCTTTAACGAACAGAAGTTAACAAAAAGCCATAACGGCATAACGGCAGTTCATTTAGAAGAGTTCCGTAATCTTATGTTTAGGTATAAAGTCGATTTTCTTGTAAAGGGTGATTTTTTAAGAGCTTGATAACTTTTTTTAAAAAAAAAACGCATAAAATTTGCAAAATCTCATCGGTTCTTTATTTGAAACGTTAGATTGGTTCATGACATTTACTTTTTGAAGATAATTTCATTTAAATGTTGACCGCGGCTGCGTCTTAGGTGGTCCATTCGGAAAGTCCAATTTTGGGCAACTTTTTCGAGCATTTCGGCCGGAATAGCCCGAATTTCTTCGGAAATGTTGTCTTCCAAAGCTGGAATAGTTGCTGGCTTATTTCTGTAGACTTTAGACTTGACGTAGCCCCACAAAAAATAGTCTAAAGGCGTTAAATCGCATGATCTTGGTGGCCAACTTACGGGTCCATTTCTTGAGATGAATTGTTGTCCGAAGTTTTCCCTCAAAATGGCAATAGAATCGCGAGCTGTGTGGCATGTAGCGCCATCTTGTTGAAACCACATGTCAACCAAGTTCAGTTCTTCCATTTTTGGCAACAAAAAGTTTGTTAGCATCGAACGATAGCGATCGCCATTCACCGTAACGTTGCGTCCAACAGCATCTTTGAAAAAATACGGTCCAATGATTCCACCAGCGTACAAACCACACCAAACAGTGCATTTTTCGGGATGCATGGGCAGTTCTTGAACGGCTTCTGGTTGCTCTTCACCCCAAATGCGGCAATTTTGCTTATTTACGTAGCCATTCAACCAGAAATGAGCCTCATCGCTGAACAAAATTTGTCGATAAAAAAGCGGATTTTCTGCCAACTTTTCTAGGGCCCATTCACTGAAAATTCGACGTTGTGGCAGATCGTTCGGCTTCAGTTCTTGCACGAGCTGTATTTTATACGGTTTTACACCAAGATCTTTGCGTAAAATCTTCCATGTGGTCGAATAACACAAACCCAATTGCTGCGAACGGCGACGAATCGACATTTCACGGTCTTCAGCCACACTCTCAGAAACAGACGCAATATTCTCTTCTGTACGCACTGTACGCATTCGTGTGGTTGGTTTAATGTCCAATAAAGTAAACTGAGTGCGAAACTTGGTCACAATCGCATTAATTGTTTGCTCACTTGGTCGATTATGTAGACCATAAATCGGACGTAAAGCGCGAAACACATTTCGAACCGAACACTGATTTTGGTAATAAAATTCAATGATTTGCAAGCGTTGCTCGTTAGTAAGTCTATTCATGATGAAATGTCAAAGCATACTGAGCATCTTTCTCTTTGACACCATGTCTGAAATCCCACGTAATCTGTCAAATACTAATGCATGAAAATCCTAACCTCAAAAAAATCACCCGTTATATACACATTTAGCAATCGATATCGAAATGCTTCAAATCATTAGTTTAACATATTTAAGTTAACAAAACTACTTTAACGAACTGAAATTGACATAAAGCCATGGCGGATTAACGGCAGTGCATTTGGAAGAATTCCGTTATCCTATGTTTAGGTATAAAGTCAGGTTTCTTGTACTAGCACATTTAGCAATCGATATCGAAATGCTTCAAATCATTAGTTTAACATATTTAAGTTAAATTCCCTTTTTTTAACCTACCGAAGGTGACATAAAGCCATGGCGGCATAACGGCAGTGCATGTAGAAGAATTCCGTAATCTTATATCTAGGTATAAAATCGATTTTCTTGTATATACACACTTATCAATCGATATCGAAATGCTTCAAATCATTAGTTTAACATATTTAAGTTAATTAACCCTCTTTATCTTACTGAAGTCTACATAAAGCCTTAACGGCATAACGGCAGTGCATTTAGAAGAATTGCGTAACCTTATAATTAGGTATAAAGTCGATTTTCTTGTATATACTCATTTAGCAATCGATATCGAAATACTTCAAATCATTATTTTAACATATTTAAGTTAATAAACCTTCTTTAACGCACTGAAGTCTACATAAAGCGTTAATGCATAACGGCAGTGCATTTAGAAAAATTCCGTTATCTTATATTTAGGTATAAATTCGATTTTCTTGTATATACATATTTGGCAAGCGATATCGAAATGCTTCAAATCATTAGTTTAACATATTTAAGTTAATTAACCTTCTTTACCGTATTGAAGTTGATATAAAGCCATAACGACAGTACATTTGGAAGAATTCCGTAGTCTTATATTTAGGTATAAAGTCGATTTTCTTGTATATATGCATTAAGCATTCGATATCGAAATGCTTCAAATAACTGGTTTAACATATTTAAGTTAATAAACCTTCTTTAACGAATTGAAGTTAATATAAAGCCATAACGGCATAACGGCAGTGCATTTAGAAGAATTACGCAATCTTATATTTAGGTATGAATTCGATTTTCTTGTATATACACATTTAGCAATCGATATCGAAATGCTTCAAATCATTAGTTTAACATATTTAAGTTAATAAACCTTCTTTAACGATCTGAAGTGGGCATATAGCCATGGGGGCATAACTGCAGTGCACGTAGAAGAATTCCATAATCTTATATTTAGGTATAAAGTCGATTTTCTTGTATATACATATTTAGCTATCGATATCGAAATGCTTCAAATCATTAGTTTAACATATTAAGTTAATAAGCATTTTTTAGCTTACTGAAGTCTACATAAAGCCTTAACGGTATAACGGCAGTGCATTTAGAAGAATTCCGTAATGTTATAATTTTATATTAAGGTGGAAAGTCGATTTTTTTGGGATTTACACATTTAGCACAGTCATCGACTGACACTCAAAGCGAACGGTTGTGTTTTTGTGCTATTGGGGGTTTTTTTGCTATTCTCCCACACCTTTTTCGTAAGTGCATTCTAACTCCAATAACTTTCATTTAAAGCGCCTGTTAAAGAGTGTATATATTATAGTATAGTGAACAACAAGAAACATGCCCCCAGGGGGACACTCTCTTGGTGATAACAGGTTCTCTCTGTTATCAACAAGGCCTAAATCAAAAAGAAAAAAAATTCAAGCATTTCCCAATAACGATTTCCCAAGCCTTCCTCCAACAACAAAAGATAACCCAAGATATTTAGTGCTAAGTGCAACGAATTCTCAAAAACCCATAAACAAATATTCGTGTTTTGCTGTGCACAAAGCGTTAAAAAATATAAGCACCGAAATAATAAGCATATCAGAACTTAGAGACGGAAAACTTTTATTATTAGTTAAAAATAACAACATAGCTCAAAAATTCATATCAACGAAAACTTTATATGGCATATGTGATGTAGAAATAAAACTTCACAACAACCTTAACTACACAAAAGGAACAATTTACGCACCATGCCTCAACGAAATCTCAGACGATGAAATCATTGAACACTTAAAACCACAAGGAGTTGTATCAATTTTCAAATTCCCTAAATACATTAATCAAAAGCCAGTACCTAGTGGAGTCGTTCTCCTGACCTTTGATAAATATCACCTACCTGAAAAAATTGAAGTGTCATGGTACACAACTAAGGTAAGGCCATACTATCCAAACCCTATGAGGTGCAAAAACTGCCAACTTTTAGGTCATACAACAAAACGATGTACTAAAGTCGCTGTTTGCGACAAGTGCGCTCTCCCCCCTCAACAACCATCCCCTTGCACTCGCTCCTTTTACATAAACTGTTCAGGTAATCACGCATCTTCTGACAAAACATGTCCCAAATTTATACAAATGAAACAAATAATAACAATAAAAACTGACAAAAAGTGCTCCATGCGAGAAGCAATAAAAATACAAAAAACCCAGTTCACTCCTGCACTCAGTGAAAACTCTGCTACATTCGCTAGTATAGCTAAAAATACTACCAACAACTTTAAAGAAAAAAACAAACTCTCAAAATTCTCTTCTACAGAAAATATTCCTTCTATTACAAACAACAAACCTACCAACAATATGTATCAAAAAACACAAGAAAAAGAAATAACCGAAAACAATTTCACCACAGCAAATATAGCAAACACAACAACAACAGTATCAGTCGATGACTCTCAAGCCCACGCAATGATCTCATCATTGCTTTCTCACCTTACAGCTCCTATACTAACAACACCTACAATATACTCACCTCAACCTACAATACTCCCCGCTCTGACAACAGATAATGAAATGATAGAGTAAATAATGCGAATTTTACAGTGGAATATAAATGGCTTACCTAATAACTACCCTGATTTAAATATCCTTATTAATGAATTTTGTCCGGAAATTATTTCACTCCAAGAAACCCACCCCCCTTACAATAAAAAGGTATACCCACCTAATAAATACCATAGCTATTTCCACAATAGCCCACAAAACTTATACGCCAAACAAGGAATTGCAGTTTTCGTCAAGAAATCTGTAAATCATAAGCAAATTCCAATCGTCAGCAACATTTCTTGTTTAGCTATTAAAATAGAAATTGGATTCAAATTTACAATTATTAATTGCTACATACCACCTCATCAAAATTTTACTTATAGAGAACTCGTAAAAATCATAAATCAGTTTACTACTCCAATTATCATTGTGGGGATCTTCGACAGTGAATAAAAGGGGCGAAATCATTGAAGATTTAGTCATTTCAAATGATCTTATCGTGCTAAACGATGGTAAAGCAACTCACTTCTCTACACATAACACCTTCACACATCCCGACATTATCCTGGCCTCATCCACAATAGCACCCAAACTCCTTTCTCATACAATCGATGACCTCCACAGTAGCGATCACTTTCCCATAGTCACATCCCTCTCCATCCCTAAAACGTACAATGTTAAGCCAAGATCCAAATTTCTAACCGAAAAGGCAGACTGGGAAAAATTCATCAATATTTCTACAAGTTTATCCAATACTAAGAGCTCTAGAGAAAACGTAAATGCTGAAGCATCTGCTATTAAGACTATTATTCGTTCCGCAGCTCATTTAACCATTCCTCAAAATAACACCCAAAGGTTTTCAGCAAGATTACCGTATTGGTCTAATCTATTATCTATTCTCCGAAATAGGAAAAAGTCTTTGTGGGCAACATTCAAACACAATAGAACTGACGATAATTTAATTGAATATAAAAAGGCTAATGCTAACTTTAAAAAGGAGTTAAGGTTGGCTAAAAGGCAATCATTAGAAAATATAACAGCCAATATAAACCCAAATACGAAGCCGAAACAAATATGGTCCGATATAAAAATGCTAACAGGATCCACACACAGATTCAGTATATCCCACATTAACACGCCTACAGGACCTATTTACACATCCCAAGAAATCGCGGAAAAATTTGCAGAAACATGGTCATCATATTCCTCTGAAACAAACTTTCCTCCTACATTTAACGCAATTAAAAAACGAATAGAAAATGAAACCTACTCTAACTCGTCACCGTCTCCAAATGCACTTCATATTGAAGCTGATATTACACTTAACGAATTCGATACGACACTTTCGACCTTAAAAGGAAAAACACCCGGTGCAGACAAAATATCCTATCCCATCTTAAAAAATCTCCCATCCTCGCTTAAACAAAGACTAGTGAACCTCTATAATAAAATACTAAACTCTGGTATATATCCTCAACAATGGAAAGTTTCCTTAGTCATTCCCATCCTTAAACCTAATAAACCTTCTTCCTGCATCGAGAACTACAGACCCATTTCCCTTTTACCCTGTATGTCCAAGACATTAAAAAAAATAATTTCCTCGAGACTGATGTGGTATGCAAAAGTAAATCGACTCATAAGTCCGCACCAATTCGGGTTTCAAAAAGGATTAGGAGTAATAGACCCCCTGTTACACTTTGAACACTTCGCTTCCACTAACTTGACATCCCGTAATCACGTTTCAGTTCTAAGCCTGGATTTAGAAAAAGCTTTCGACAGGGTTGGAGCTCACATGGTACTCAGTGAACTTAAGCAATGGAAAATTGGAAACAAAATGTTTAACATTATAAAATCTTTCTTATATCAACGAAAATTTATCGTATGTGCCAATAAATGCCAATCACAGGTTTTCAAGTTGAACAATGGTATACCCCGGGGTTCACCGCTCTCGGCAACTCTCTTCATCATTGCGTTTAATAAAGTCAGTTCCATAATTAGCACTAACCCACAAATAAAACACTTTATCTACGCAGATGACATCGTGATCTTTACAAAAATCAAAGACTTAAGACAAGTTAATCATGCATTTATAAAAATTTTAAATGATGTCAACAAATGGTCCGAAATTTCAGGTGTAAAAATTTCATTAAACAAAAGCTCCACATTTCATATTTGTAGAAAACATAAATGCTCATTTCCTACCTTAACCTTTTTAAATACACAAATTCCCCACACTCATACCTTAAAAATTCTAGGCTTAATATTTGATAAGACTCTTTCTTATAAAGAACATTGTAAATATATTCGATCAAACTTATTTTTAAGACTAAACATTATAAAGTACTTATCATCAAAAAATTGTTTGTGTCACCCAAACACTCTCATTAATGTGACAAGAGCATTATTGTTATCAAAAATTGACTATGGACTTGCAATATACGGACACTGTGCCAAAACTCACATCAAACTCTTAAATGCACCTTACCATGCGGCAGCGAGAAGGAGCATTCGTGCCTTCCCAACATCACCAATCAAAGCTATTTTAAAAGAATCCGGGTTACCAGATATTCAGCGAAGGACCATACATAACACACAGCTACTCATTCCAAAGTTGCTACTATGCAGAAACGAGTTAACACTCATGAATGTAAATAGCACTCTCCAATGTCCACGCAGATACAACAAACCCACCACCATAATGCGTTGTCTAACCATTTCCAAGGAACTCGGGATAATTACGTGCCCTACAGTGGTTGAACCTTCAATAATTCCGCCTTCCATGACAATATCTTCAAGTTGCATCAGTGTTACACAACAATATCGCAAGCAATTTACCAGTAACATGGAATATGCTCAGCTATATAAAGAAACTATTCAACCTTATAGAAATGATTGGGAATTTATATTTACAGACGGATCTAAAAGTGATACCTGCACCTCATTTGCTTTGACAAACAAGAACGGTGTCACCCTAGCTGCGTTTGTTTTGCCTTCGTACTGCTCGGTATTTACAGCCGAAACAGCTGCAATATTGGAAGCGGTTCGTTTTGCCGCTAGTAATGGAAAGAAAGCTATTATTTGCAGAGACAGTAAATCCGCCATAGATGCCATTTTTAACCAATCAAATGATTCCTACCTGATTACAAAAATAAAAAACCTTATATTTCAACACAAAAATATTATCAAAATTATGTGGATACCTGGACACACAGGAATTCAAGGAAACGAAATGGCTGACAAACGAGCGAAAGAAGCAAACAAAGAACCTTTGCATACGTCAGGATACCTCACCACAAAGGATATTAGGAAATACGTTAAACAACATATATCGGTCTGTTGTCTAAACGATTGGAGACACTATAACCACTATTATAAACTTGCTAATCCATTAGGCCAAAAACCACATTATTCCAATACAACCACATGTAAAAAGATAAAAACATACACACGCATAAGGATTGGACATACACTTGCGACACATGGACACCTGTTGAATGGTACAAGCAAACCCATATGCTCTTTATGTGGCTCGGAAGATTTCACAATACTTCATATCCTCGATCACTGCGCACACGTACAACAACAAAGAGTCTTGATTTTTGGTAACAACAAACCATCTGACTTACTCGATCGGACAGATGACAATAACATTAATCTCTTTGTAAAATATATGCACATATGTAAATTAATTATTTAATATATAAGAAACTGAAGTACAAACTAATATTTAAGTTGCTTTAGTCGTAAGTAAAAAAAAGGTAATAACTTAATCTGTAAATATTAATCAAGCCGAAGGCCCTAGCAGCCAGTGCTTTACATATATATATAAGTGGAATAACTATTTATATTTATTTCTCTTCTAAATAAATAAATAAAAATAAAATACACATTTAGCAGTCGATATCGAAATGCTTCAAACCATTAGTTTAACATATTTAAAATAATAAACCTTCTTTAACGTATTGAAGTTGATACAAAGCCATGGCGGCATAACGACAGTACATTTGGAAGAATTCCGTTATCTTATTTTTAGGTATAAATTCGATTTTCTTGTATATACACATTTAGCTATCGATATCGAAAAGCTTCAAATCATTAGTTTAACATATTTAAGTTAATAAACCTTCTTTAACGCACTTAAGTCTACATAAAGCCCTAATGGCATAACGGCAGTGCATTTAGAAGAATTCCATAATGTTATAATTTTATATTTAGGTATAAAGTCGATTTTCTTGTATATACACATTTAGCAAGCGATATCGAAATGCTTCAAATCATTAGTTTAACATATTTAAGTTAATTAACCTTCTTTAACGATCTGCAGTAGGCATATAGCCATGGAGGCATAACTGCAGTGCATTTAGAAAAGTTCCGTTATCTTATATTTAGGTATAAATTCGATTTTCTTGTATATACATATTTGGCAAGCGATATCGAAATGCTTCAAATCATTAGTTTAACATATTTAAGTTAATTAACCTTCTTTAACGTATTGAAGCTGATATAAAGCCATAACGACAGTACATTTGGAAGAATTCCGTAGTCTTATATTTAGGTATAAAGTCGATTTTCTTGTATATATGCATTAAGCATTCGATATCGAAATGCTTCAAATAACTGGTTTAACATATTTAAGTTAATAAACCTTCTTTAACGAATTGAAGTTAATATAAAGCCATAACGGCATAACGGCAGTGCATTTAGAAGAATTACGCAATCTTATATTTAGGTATGAATTCGATTTTCTTGTATATACACATTTAGCAATCGATATCGAAATGCTTCAAATCATTAGTTTAACATATTTAAGTTAATAAACCTTCTTTAACGCACTTAAGTCTACATAAAGCCCTAATGGCATAACGGCAGTGCACGTAGAAAAATTCCATAATCTTATATTTAGGTATAAATTCGATTTTCTTGTATATACATATTTAGCTATCGATATCGAAATGCTTCAAATCATTAGTTTAACATATTAAGTTAATAAACATTTTTTTGCTTACTGAAGTCTACATAAAGCCTTAACGGTATAACGGCAGTGCATTTAGAAGAATTCCGTAATGTTATAATTTTATATTAAGGTGTAAAGTCGATTTTCTTGGATTTACACATTTAGCAATTTATATCGAAAATCTGCAAATAACTGGTTTAGCATAATTAGGTTAATTAAACTTCTTTATCTTACTGAAGTTTATTTTGGTGAATTCCGTAATCTTTTATTTAGATATAAAATCGATTTTCTTGTATATACACATTTCGCAATCGATATCGAAATGCTTCAACTCATTAGTTTAACATATTTAAGTTAATAAACCTTCTTTAACGATCTGAAGTTGGCATAACGGTAGTGGATGTAGAAGAATTCCGTAATCTTAATTTAGGTATAAATTCGATTTTCTTGTATACACATTTAGCAATCGATATCGAAATGCTTCAAATCATTAGTTTAACATATTTAAGTTAATAAACCTTCTTTAACGCACTTAAGTCTACATAAAGCCCTAATGGCATAACGGCAGTGCATATTTATATTTAGGTATAAATTCGATTTTCTTGTATATACATATTTAGCTATCGATATCGAAATGCTTCAAATCATTAGTTTAACATATTAAGTTAATAAACATTTTTTAGCTTACTGAAGTCTACATAAAGCCTTAACGGTATAACGGCAGTGCATTTAGAAGAATTCCGTAATGTTATATTTTTATATTAAGGTGTAAAGTCGATTTTCTTGGATTTACACATTTAGCAATCTATATCGAAAATCTGCAAATAACTGGTTTAGCATAATTAGGTTAATTAAACTTCTTTATCTTATTGAAGTTTATTTTGGTGAATTCCGTAATCTTTTATTTAGATATAAAATCGATTTTCTTGTATATACGCATTTCGATATCCATATCGAAATTCTTGAAATCATTAGTTTAACATATTAAGTTAATAAACATTTTTTAGCTTACTGAAGTCTAAATAAAGCCTTAGCGGTATAACGGCAGTGCCGTAATGTTATAGTTTTATATTTAGGTATAAATTCGATTTTCTTGTATATACAAATTTAGCAAGCGATATCGAAATGCTTCAAATCATTAGTTTAACATATTTAAGTTAATAAACCTTCTTTAACGATCTGTAGTTGGCATAACGGTAGTGGATGTAGAAGAATTCCGTAATCTTAATTTAGGTATAAATTCGATTTTCTTGTATACACATTTAGCAATCGATATCGAAATGCTTCAAATCATTAGTTTAACATATTTAAGTTAATAAACCTTCTTTAACGCACTTAAGTCTACATAAAGCCCTAATGGCATAACGGCAGTGCAGCTAGAAAAATTCCATAATGTTACAATTTTATATTTAGGTATAAAGTCGATTTTCTTGTATATATGCATTCAGCAATCGATATCGAAATGCTTCAAACCATTAGTTTAACATATTTAAGTTAATAAACCTTCTTTAACTCACTGAGGTCTACATAAAGCCTTAACGGCATAACGGCAGTGCATTTAGAAGAATTCCGTTATCTTATAGTTAGGTATAAATTCGATTTTCTTGTATATACACATTTAGCAATCGATATCGAAATGCTTCAAATCATTAGTTTAACATATTAAGTTAATAAACATTTTTTAGCTTACTGAAGTCTACATAAAGCCCTAATGGCATAACGGCAGTGCATTTAGAAGAATTCCATAATGTTATAATTTTATATCTAGGTATAAAGTCGATTTTCTTGTATATATGCATTAAGCAATCGATATCGAAATGCTTCAAATCATTAGTTTAACATATTTAAGTTAATAAACCTTCTTTAACGCACTTAAGTCTACATAAAGCCCTAATGGCATAACGGCAGTGCAGCTAAAAGAATTCCATAATGTCATAATTTTATATTTAGGTATAAAGTCGATTTTCTTGTATATACACATTAAGCAATCGATATCGAAATGCTTCAAACCATTAGTTTAACATATTTAAGTTAATAAACCTTCTTTAACTCACTGAGGTCTACATAAAGCCTTAACGGCATAACGGCAGTGCATTTATAAGAATTCCGTAATGTTATAATTTTATATTTAGGTGTAAAGTCGATTTTCTTGTATTTACACATTTAGCAGTCGAAATCAAAATGCTTCAAACCATTAGTTTAACATATTTAAAATAATTAACCTTCTTTAACGTATTGAAGTTGATACAAAGCCATGGCGGCATAATGACAGTACATTTGGAAGAATTCCGTTATCTTATGGTTAGGTATAAATTCGATTTTCTTGTATATACACATTTAGCAATCGATATCGAAATGCTTCAAATCATTAGTTTAACATATTAAGTTAATAAACATTTTTTAGCTTACTGAAGTCTACATAAAGCCTTAACGGTATAACGGCAGTGCATTTATAAGAATTCCGTAATGTTATAATTTTATATTTAGGTGTAAAGTCGATTTTCTTGTATTTACACATTTAGCAGTCGATATCAAAATGCTTCAAACCATTAGTTTAACATATTTAAAATAATTAGCCTTCTTTAACGTATTGAAGTTGATACAAAGCCATGGCGGCATAACGACAGTACATTTGGAAGAATTCCGTAATCTTATATTTAGGTATAAAGTCGATTTTCTTGTATATACACATTTAGCAATCGATATCGAAATGCTTCAAATCATTAGTTTAAAATATTTAAGTTAATAAACCTTCTTTAACGCACTGAAGTTTACATAAAGCCTTGACGGTATAACTGCACTGCATTTAGAAGAATACCGTTATCTTTTATTTAGGCATAAATTCGACTTTCTTGTATATATTCATTTAGCAAGCGATATCAAAATGCTTCAAACCATTAGTTTAACATATTTAAAATAATTAACCTTCTTTAACGTATTGAAGTTG
>CM050324.1:5835132-5854122 GCA_027475135.1 Bactrocera correcta | reverse complement strand
AGTAAGCTAAAAAATGTTTATTAACTTAATATGTTAAACTAATGATTTGAAGCATTTCGATATCGATAGCTAAATATGTATATACTAGAAAATCGAATTTATACCTAACCATAAGATAACGGAATTCTTCTAATTCACAGCCGTTATGCCGTTAAGGCTTTATGTAGACCTCAGTGAGTTAAAGAAGGTTTATTAACTTAAATATGTTAAACTAATGGTTTGAAGCATTTCGATATCGATTGCTGAATGCATATATACAAGAAAATCGACTTTATACCTAAATATAAAATTATGACATTATGGAATTCTTTTAGCTGCACTGCCGTTATGCCATTAGGGCTTTATGTAGACTTAAGTGGGTTAAAGAAGGTTTATTATTAGTTTAAATATGTTAAACTAATGATTTGAAGCATTTCGATATCGATTGCTTAATGCATATATACAAGAAAATCGACTTTATACCTAGATATAAAATTATAACATTATGGAATTCTTCTAAATGCACTGCCGTTATGCCATTAGGGCTTTATGTAGACTTCAGTAAGCTTAAAAGTGTTTATTAACTTAATATGTTAAACTAATGATTTGAAGCATTTCGATATCGATTGCTAAATTTGTATATACAAGAAAATCGAATTTATACCTAACTATAAGATAACGGAATTCTTCTAAATGCACTGCCGTTATGCCGTTAAGGCTTTATGTAGACCTCAGTGAGTTAAAGAAGGTTCATTAACTTAAATATGTTAAACTAATGGTTTGAAGCATTTCGATATCGATTGCTGAATGCATATATTCAAAAAAATCGACTTTTTACCTAAATATAAAATTATAACTTTATGGAATTCTTCTAGCTGCACTGCCGTTATGCCATTAGGGCTTTATGTAGACTTAAGTGCGTTAAAGAAGGTTTATTAACTTAAATATGTTAAACTAATGATTTGAAGCATTTCGATATCGATTGCTAAATGTGTATACAAGAAAATCGAATTTATACCTAAATTAAGATTACGGAATTCTTCTACATCCACTACCGTTATGCCAACTTCAGATCGTTAAAGAAAGTTTATTAACTTAAATATGTTAAACTAATGAGTTGAAGCATTTCGATATCGATTGCGAAATGTGTATATACAAGAAAATCGATTTTATATCTAAATAAAAGATTACGGAATTCACCAAAATAAACTTCAGTAAGATAAAGAAGTTTAATTAACCTAATTATGCTAAACCAGTTATTTGCAGATTTTCGATATAGATTGCTAAATGTGTAAATCCAAGAAAATCGACTTTACACCCTTTAAAATAAAATTATAACATTACGGAATTCTTCTAAATGCACTGCCGTTATACCGTTAAGGCTTTATGTAGACTTCAGTAAGCTAAAAAATGTTTATTAACTTAATATGTTAAACTAATGATTTGAAGCATTTTGATATCGATTGCTAAATGTGTATATACAAGAAAATCGAATTTAAACCTAACTATAAGATAACGGAATTCTTCTAAATGCACTGCCGTTATGCCGTTAAGGCTTTATGTAGACCTCAGTGAGTTAAAGAAGGTTTATTAACTTAAATATGTTAAACTAATGGTTTGAAGCATTTCGATATCGATTGCTGAATGCATATATACAAGAAAATCGACTTTATACCTAAATATAAAATTATAACATTATGGAATTCTTCTAGCTGCACTGCCGTTATGCCATTAGGGCTTTATGTATACTTAAGTGCGTTAAAGAAGGTTTATTAACTTAAATATGTTAAACTAATGATTTGAAGCATTTCGATATCGATTGCTAAATGTGTATACAAGAAAATCGAATTTATACCTAAATTAAGATTACGGAATTCTTCTACATCCACTACCGTTATGCCAACTTCAGATCGTTAAAGAAGGTTTATTAACTTAAATATGTTAAACTAATGAGTTGAAGCATTTCGATATCGATTGCGAAAAGTGTATATACAAGAAAATCGATTTTATATCTAAATAAAAGATTACGGAATTCACCAAAATAAACTTCAGTAAGATAAAGAAGTTTAATTAACCTAATTATGATAAACCAGTTATTTGCAGATTTTCGATATAGATTGCTAAATGTGTAAATCCAAGAAAATCGACTTTACACCTTAATATAAAATTATAACATTACGGAATTCTTCTAAATGCACTGCCGTTATACCGTTAAGGCTTTATGTAGACTTCAGTAAGCTAAAAAATGTTTATTAACTTAAATATGTTAAACTAATGATTTGAAGCATTTCGATATCGATTGCTAAATGTGTATATACAAGAAAATCGAATTCATACCTAAATATAAGATTGCGTAATTCTTCTAAATGCACTGCTGTTATGCCGTTATGGCTTTATATTAACTTCAATTCGTTAAAGAAGGGTTTTTTAACTTAAATATGTTAAACCAGTTATTTGAAGTATTTCGATATCGAATGCTTAATGCATATATACAAGAAAATCGACTTTATACCTAAATATAAGACTACGGAATTCTTCCAAATGTACTGTCGTTATGGCTTTATATCAGCTTCAATACGTTAAAGAAGGTTAATTAACTTAAATATGTTAAACTAATGATTTGAAGCATTTCGACATCGCTTGCCAAATATGTATATACAAGAAAAACGAATTTATACCTAAATATAAGATAACGGAATTTTTCTAAATGCACTGCAGTTATGCCTCCATGGCTATATGCCCACTGCAGATCGTTAAAGAAGGTTAATTAACTTAAATATGTTAAACTAATGATTTGAAGCATTTCGATATCGCTTGCTAAATGTGTATATACAAGAAAATCGACTTTATACCTAAATATAAAATTATAACATTATGGAATTCTTCTAAATGCACTGCCGTTATGCCATTAGGGCTTTATGTAGACTTAAGTGCGTTAAAGAAGGTTTATTAACTTAAATATGTTAAACTAATGATTTGAAGCATTTCGATAGCGATAGCTAAATGTGTATATACAAGAAAATCGAATTTATACCTAAAAATAAGATAACGGAATTCTTCTAAATGCACTGCCGTTATGCCGTTAAGGCTTTATGTAGACTTCCGTGAGTTAAAGAAGGTTAATTAACTTAAATATGTTAAACTAACGATTTGAAGCATTTCGATATCGATAGCTAAATATGTATATATGTACAAGAAAATCGACTTTATACCTAAATATAAGACAACGGAATTC
Organism: Bactrocera correcta; assembly: GCA_027475135.1. NCBI lineage: Eukaryota > Metazoa > Arthropoda > Insecta > Diptera > Tephritidae > Bactrocera > Bactrocera correcta. Next base: position 5,850,908 of record CM050324.1, on the reverse strand, counting down.
TTCTACGTGCACTGCAGTTATGCCCTCATGGCTATATGCCCACTTCAGATCGTTTAAGAAGGTTTATTAACTTAAATATGTTAAACTAATGAGCTGAAGCATTTCGATTTCGATTGCTAAATGTGTATATACAAGAAAATCGACTTTATACCTAAATATAAGATTACGGGAAATTTTTCCAAATGTACTGTCATTATGCCGCCATGGCTTTGTATCAACTTCAATACGTTAAAGAAGGTTAATTATTTTAAATATGTTAAACTAATCGTTTGAAGCATTTTGATATCGCTTGCTAAATGAATATATACAAGAAAGTCGAATTTATGCCTAAATATAAGATAACGGTATTCTTCTAAATGCAGTGCAGTTATACCGTCAAGGCTTTATGTAGACTTCAGTGCGTTAAAGAAGGTTTATTAACTTAAATATTTTAAACTAATGATTTGAAGCATTTCGATATCGATTGCTAAATGTGTATATACAAGAAAATCGACTTTACACCTAAATATAAAATTATAACATTACGGAATTCTTATAAATGCACTGCCGTTATACCGTTAAGGCTTTATGTAGACTTCAGTAAGCTAAAAAAATGTTTATTAACTTAATATGTTAAACTAATGATTTGAAGCATTTCGATATCGATTGCTAAATGTATATATACAAGAAAATCGACTTTATTCTTCTAAATGCACTGCCGTTATGCCGTTAAGGCTTTATGTAGACTTCAGTGAGTTAAAGAAGGTTTATTAACTTAAATATGTTAAACTAATGGTTTGAAGCATTTCGATATCGATTTCTTAATGCATATATACAAGAAAATCGACTTTATACCTAAATATAAAATTATAACATTATGGAATTCTTCTAACTGCACTGCCGTTATGCCATTAGGGCTTTATGTAGACTTAAGTGCGTTAAAGAAGGTTTATTAACTTAAATATGTTAAACTAATGATTTGAAGCATTTCGATATCGATTGCTAAATGTGAATACAAGAAAATCGAATTTATACCTAAATATAAGATTACGGAATTCTTCTACATCCACTACCGTTATGCCAACTTCAGATCGTTAAAGAATGTTTATTAACTTTAATATGTTAAACTAATGATTTGAAGCAGTTCGATATCGATTGCGAAATGTGTATATACAAGAAAATCGATTTTATATCTAAATAAAAGATTACGGAATTCACCCAAATATACTGCCGTTTTGCCGTTATGGCTTTATTTAAACTTCAGTAAGATAAAGAAGTTTAATTAATCTAATTATGCTAAACCAGTTATTTGCAGATTTTCGATATAGATTGCTAAATGTGTAAATCCAAGAAAATCGACTTTACACCTTAATATAAAATTATAACATTACGGAATTCTTCTAAATGCACTGCCGTTATACCGTTAAGGCTTTATGTAGACTTCAGTAAGCTAAAAAATGTTTATTAACTTAATATGTTAAACTAATGATTGGAAGCATTTCGATATCGATAGCTAAATATGTATATACAAGAAAATCGACTTTATACCTAAATATAAGATTATGGAATTCTTCTACGTGCACTGCAGTTATGCCTCCATGGCTATATGCCCACTTCAGATCGTTAAAGAATGTTTATTAACTTAAATATGTTAAACTAATGATTTGAAGCATTTCGATATCGATTGCTAAATGTGTATATACAAGAAAATCGAATTTATACCTAAATATAAGATTATGGAATTCTTCTAAATGCACTGCCGTTATGCCATTAGGGCTTTATGTAGACATAAGTGCGTTAAAGAAGGTTTATTAACTTAAATATGTTAAACTAATGATTTGAAGCATTTCGATATCGATTGCTAAATGTGTATATACAAGAAAATCGAATTCATACCTAAATATAAGATTGCGTAATTCTTCTAAATGCACTGCCGTTATGCCGTTATGGCTTTCTATTAACTTTAATTCGTTAAAGAAGGTTTATTAACTTAAATATGTTAAACCAGTTATTTGAAGCATTTCGATATCGAATGCTTAATGCATATATACAAGAAAATCGACTTTATACCTAAATATAAGACTACGGAATTCTTCCAAATGTACTGTCGTTATGGCTTTATATCAACTTCAATACGTTAAAGAAGGTTCATTAACTTAAATATGTTAAACTAATGATTTGAAGCATTTCGATATCGCTTGCCAAATATGTATATACAAGAAAATCAAATTTATACCTAAATATAAGATAACGGAATTTTTCTAAATGCACTGCCGTTATGCCGTTAAGGCTTTATGTAGACTTCAGTAAGCTAAAAAATGTTTATTAACTTAAATATGTTAAACTAATGATTTGAAGCATTTCGATATCGATTGCTAAATGTGTATATACAAGAAAATCGACTTTATACCTAAATATAAGATTACGGAATTCTTCCAATCCTACTGTCATTATGCCGCCATGGCTTTGTATCAACTTCAATACGTTAAAGAAGGGTTTAAATTTTTTTAAATATGTTAAACTGATGGTTTGAGGCATTTTGATATCGCTTGCTAAATGAATATATACAAGAAAGTCGAATTTATACCTAAATATAAGATAACGGAATTCTTCTAAATGCAGTGCAGTTATACCGTCAAGGCTTTATGTAGACTTCAGTGCGTTAAAGAAGGTTTATTAACCTAAATATTTTAAACTAATGATTTGAAGCATTTCGATATCGATTGCTAAATGTGTATATACAAGAAAATCGACTTTATACCTAAATACAAGATTACGGAATTCTTCCAAATGTACTGTCGTTATGCCGCCATGGCTTTGTATCAACTTCAATACGTTAAAGAAGGTTTATTATTTTAAATATGTTAAACTAATGGTTTGAAGCATTTCGATATCGACTGCTAAATGTGTATTTTATTTTTATTTATTTATTTAGAAGAGAAAAAAATATAAATAGTTATTCCACTTATATATATGTAAAGCACTGGCTGCTAGGGCCTTCGGCTTGATTAATATTTACAGATTAAGTTATTACCTTTTTTTTACTTACGACTAAAGCAACTTAAATATTAGTTTGTACTTCAGTTTCTTATATATTAAATAATTAATTTACATATGTGCATATATTTTACAAAGAGATTAATGTTATTGTCATCTGTCCGATCGAGTAAGTCAGATGGTTTGTTGTTACCAAAAATCAAGACTCTTTGTTGTTGTACGTGTGCGCAGTGATCGAGGATATGAAGTATTGTGAAATCTTCCGAGCCACATAAAGAGCATATGGGTTTGCTTGTACCATTCAACAGGTGTCCATGTGTCGCAAGTGTATGTCCAATCCTTATGCGTGTGTATTTTTTTATCTTTTTACATGTGGTTGTATTGGAATAATGTGGTTTTTGGCCTAATGGATTAGCAAGTTTATAATAGTGGTTATAGTGTCTCCAATCGTTTAGACAACAGACCGATATATGTTGTTTAACGTATTTCCTAATATCCTTTGTGGTGAGGTATCCTGACGTATGCAAAGGTTCTTTGTTTGCTTCTTTCGCTCGTTTGTCAGCCATTTCGTTTCCTTGAATTCCTGTGTGTCCAGGTATCCACATAATTTTGATAATATTTTTGTGTTGAAAAATAAGGTTTTTTATTTTTGTAATCAGGTAGGAATCATTTGATTGGTTAAAAATGGCATCTATGGCGGATTTACTGTCGCTGCAAATAATAGCTTTCTTTCCATTACTAGCGGCAAAACGAACCGCTTCCAATATTGCAGCTGTTTCGGCTGTAAATACCGAGCAGTACGAAGGCAAAACAAACGCAGCTAGGGTGACACCGTTCTTGTTTGTCAAAGCAAATGAGGTGCAGGTATCACTTTTAGATCCGTCTGTAAATATAAATTCCCAATCATTTCTATAAGGTTGAATAGTTTCTTTATATAGCTGAGCATATTCCATGTTACTGGTAAATTGCTTGCGATATTGTTGTGTAACACTGATGCAACTTGAAGATATTGTCATGGAAGGCGGAATTATTGAAGGTTCAACCACTGTAGGGCACGTAATTATCCCGAGTTCCTTGGAAATGGTTAAACAACGCATTATGGTGGTGGGTTTGTTGTATCTGCGTGGACATTGGAGAGTGCTATTTACATTCATGAGTGTTAACTCGTTTCTGCATAGTAGCAACTTTGGAATGAGTAGCTGTGTGTTATGTATGGTCCTTCGCTGAATATCTGGTAACCCGGATTCTTTTAAAATAGCTTTGATTGGTGATGTTGGGAAGGCACGAATGCTCCTTCTCGCTGCCGCATGGTAAGGTGCATTTAAGAGTTTGATGTGAGTTTTGGCACAGTGTCCGTATATTGCAAGTCCATAGTCAATTTTTGATAACAATAATGCTCTTGTCACATTAATGAGAGTGTTTGGGTGACACAAACAATTTTTTGATGATAAGTATTTTATAATGTTTAGTCTTAAAAATAAGTTTGATCGAATATATTTACAATGTTCTTTATAAGAAAGAGTCTTATCAAATATTAAGCCTAGAATTTTTAAGGTATGAGTGTGGGGAATTTGTGTATTTAAAAAGGTTAAGGTAGGAAATGAGCATTTATGTTTTCTACAAATATGAAATGTGGAGCTTTGTTTAATGAAATTTTTACACCTGAAATTTCGGACCATTTGTTGACATCATTTAAAATTTTTATAAATGCATGATTAACTTGTCTTAAGTCTTTGATTTTTGTAAAGATCACGATGTAATCTGCGTAGATAAAGTGTTTTATTTGTGGGTTAGTGCTAATTATGGAACTGACTTTATTAAACGCAATGATGAAGAGAGTTGCCGAGAGTGGTGAACCCTGGGGTATACCATTGTTCAACTTGAAAACCTGTGATTGGCATTTATTGGCACATACGATAAATTTTCGTTGATATAAGAAAGATTTTATAATGTTAAACATTTTGTTTCCAATTTTCCATTGCTTAAGTTCACTGAGTACCATGTGAGCTCCAACCCTGTCGAAAGCTTTTTCTAAATCCAGGCTTAGAACTGAAACGTGATTACGGGATGTCAAGTTAGTGGAAGCGAAGTGTTCAAAGTGTAACAGGGGGTCTATTACTCCTAATCCTTTTTGAAACCCGAATTGGTGCGGACTTATGAGTCGATTTACTTTTGCATACCACATCAGTCTCGAGGAAATTATTTTTTCTAATGTCTTGGACATACAGGGTAAAAGGGAAATGGGTCTGTAGTTCTCGATGCAGGAAGAAGGTTTATTAGGTTTAAGGATGGGAATGACTAAGGAAACTTTCCATTGTTGAGGATATATACCAGAGTTTAGTATTTTATTATAGAGGTTCACTAGTCTTTGTTTAAGCGAGGATGGGAGATTTTTTAAGATGGGATAGGATATTTTGTCTGCACCGGGTGTTTTTCCTTTTAAAGTCGAAAGTGTCGTATCGAATTCGTTAAGTGTAATATCAGCTTCAATATGAAGTGCATTTGGAGACGGTGACGAGTTAGAGTAGGTTTCATTTTCTATTCGTTTTTTAATTGCGTTAAATGTAGGAGGAAAGTTTGTTTCAGAGGAATATGATGACCATGTTTCTGCAAATTTTTCCGCGATTTCTTGGGATGTGTAAATAGGTCCTGTAGGCGTGTTAATGTGGGATATACTGAATCTGTGTGTGGATCCTGTTAGCTTTTTTTATATCGGACCATATTTGTTTCGGCTTCGTATTTGGGTTTATATTGGCTGTTATATTTTCTAATGATTGCCTTTTAGCCAACCTTAACTCCTTTTTAAAGTTAGCATTAGCCTTTTTATATTCAATTAAATTATCGTCAGTTCTATTGTGTTTGAATGTTGCCCACAAAGACTTTTTCCTATTTCGGAGAATAGATAATAGATTAGACCAATACGGTAATCTTGCTGAAAACCTTTGGGTGTTATTTTGAGGAATGGTTAAATGAGCTGCGGAACGAATAATAGTCTTAATAGCAGATGCTTCAGCATTTACGTTTTCTCTAGAGCTCTTAGTATTGGATAAACTTGTAGAAATATTGATGAATTTTTCCCAGTCTGCCTTTTCGGTTAGAAATTTGGATCTTGGCTTAACATTGTACGTTTTAGGGATGGAGAGGGATGTGACTATGGGAAAGTGATCGCTACTGTGGAGGTCATCGATTGTATGAGAAAGGAGTTTGGGTGCTATTGTGGATGAGGCCAGGATAATGTCGGGATGTGTGAAGGTGTTATGTGTAGAGAAGTGAGTTGCTTTACCATCGTTTAGCACGATAAGATCATTTGAAATGACTATATCTTCAATGATTTCGCCCCTTTTATTCACTGTCGAAGATCCCCACAATGATAATTGGAGTAGTAAACTGATTTATGATATTTACGAGTTCTCTATAGGTAAAATTTTGATGAGGTGGTATGTAGCAATTAATAATTGTAAATTTGAATCCAATTTCTATTTCAATAGCTAAACAAAAAATGTTGCTGACGATTGGAATTTGCTTATGATTTACAGATTTCTTGACGAAAACTGCAATTCCTTGTTTGGCGTATAAGTTTTGTGGGCTATTGTGGAAATAGCTATGGTATTTATTAGGTGGGTATACCTTTTTATTGTAAGGGGTGTGGGTTTCTTGGAGTGAAATAATTTCCGGACAAAATTCATTAATAAGGATATTTAAATCAGGGTAGTTATTAAGTAAGCCATTTATATTCCACTGTAAAATTCGCATTATTTACTCTATCATTTCATTATCTGTTGTCAGAGCGGGGAGTATTGTAGGTTGAGGTGAGTATATTGTAGGTGTTGTTAGTATAGGAGCTGTAAGGTGAGAAAGCAATGATGAGATCATTGCGTGGGCTTGAGAGTCATCGACTGATACTGTTGTTGTTGTGTTTGCTATATTTGCTGTGGTGAAATTGTTTTCGGTTATTTCTTTTTTTTGTGTTTTTTGATACATATTGTTGGTAGGTTTGTTGTTTGTAATAGAAGGAATATTTTCTGTAGAAGAGAATTTTGAGAGTTTGTTTTTTTCTTTAAAGTTGTTGGTAGTATTTTTAGCTATACTAGCGAATGTAGCAGAGTTTTCACTGAGTGCAGGAGTGAACTGGGTTTTTTGTATTTTTATTGCTTCTCGCATGGAGCACTTTTTGTCAGTTTTTATTGTTATTATTTGTTTCATTTGTATAAATTTGGGACATGTTTTGTCAGAAGATGCGTGATTACCTGAATAGTTTATGCAAAAGGAGCGAGTGCAAGGGGATGGTTGGTGAGGGAGGAGAGCGCACTTGTCGCAAACAGCGACTTTAGTACATCGTTTTGTTGTATGACCTAAAAGTTGGCAGTTTTTGCACCTCATAGGGTTTGGATAGTATGGCCTTACCTTAGTTGTGTACCGTGACACTTCAATTTTTTCAGGTAGGTGATATTTATCAAAGGTCAGGAGAACGACTCCACTAGGTACTGGCTTTTGATTAATGTATTTAGGGAATTTGAAAATTGATAAAACTCCTTGTGGTTTTAAGTGTTCAATGATTTCATCGTCTGAGATTTCGTTGAGGCATGGTGCGTAAATTGTTCCTTTTGTGTAGTTAAGGTTGTTGTGAAGTTTTATTTCTACATCACATATGCCATATAAAGTTTTCGTTGATATGAATTTTTGAGCTATGTTGTTATTTTTAACTAATAATAAAAGTTTTCCGTCTCTAAGTTCTGATATGCTTATTATTTCGGTGCTTATATTTTTTAACGCTTTGTGCACAGCAAAACACGAATATTTGTTTATGGGTTTTTGAGAATTCGTTGCACTTAGCACTAAATATCTTGGGTTATCTTTTGTTGTTGGAGGAAGGCTTGGGAAATCGTTATTGGGAAATGCTTGAATTTTTTTTTTTTTTGATTTAGGACTTGTTATAACATTACGGAATTCTTCTAAATGCACTGCCGTTATACCGTTAAGGCTTTATGTAGACTTCAGTAAGCTAAAAAATGCTTATTAACTTAATATGTTAAACTAATGATTTGAAGCATTTCTATATCGATAGCTAAATATGTATATACAAGAAAATCGACTTTATACCTAAATATAAGATTATGGAATTCTTCTACGTGCACTGAAGTTATGCCTCCATGGCTATATGCCCACTTCAGATCGTTAAAGAAGGTTTATTAACTTAAATATGTTAAACTAATGATTTGAAGCATTTCGATATCGATTGCTAAATGTGTATATACAAGAAAATCGAATTCATACCTAAATATAAGATTGCGTAATTCTTCTAAATGCACTGCCGTTATGCCGTTATGGCTTTATATTAACTTCAATTCGTTAAAGAAGGTTTATTAACTTAAATATGTTAAACCAGTTATTTGAAGCATTTCGGTATCGAATGCTTAATGCATATATACAAGAAAATCGACTTTATACCTAAATATAAGACTACGGAATTCTTCCAAATGTACTGTCGTTATGGCTTTATATCAACTTCAATACGGTAAAGAAGGTTAATTAACTTAAATATGTTAAACTAATGATTTGAAGCATTTCGATATCGCTAGCCAAATATGTATATACAAGCAAATCGAATTTATACCTAAATATAAGATAACGGAATTTTTCTAAACGCACTGCCGTTATGCATTAACGCTTTATGTAGACTTCAGTGCGTTAAAGAAGGTTTATTAACTTAAACTTAAGGTTAATAGCCTTAAATATGTTAAACTATCGATTTGAAGCATTTCGTTATCGATTGCTTAATGTGTATATACAAGAAAATCGAATTTACACCTAAATATAAGATTACGAATTTCTTCTAAATGCACTGCCGTTATGCCGCAATGGCTTTATATCAACTTCAATAAGCTAAAGAAGGTTAACTAACTTAAACATGTTAAACTAATGACTTGAAGCATCTCGATATCGATTGCTAAATGTGTATATACAACAAAATCGAATTTATACCTAAACATAAGATTACGGAATTCTTCTACATGCACTATCGTTATGCCGCCATGGCTTTATGTTAACTTCAGTGCGTTAAAGAAGCTTTTTTAACTTAAATATGTTAAAATAATGATTTGAAGTATTTCGATATCGATTGCTAAATGAGTATATACAAGAAAATCGACTTTATACCTAATTATAAGGTTACGCAATTCTTCTAAATGCACTGCCGTTATGCCGATAAGGCTTTATGTAGACTTCAGTAAGATAAAGAGGGTTAATTAACTTAAATATGTTAAACTAATGATTTGAAGCATTTCGATATCGATTGATAAGTGTGTATATACAAGAAAATCGATTTTATACCTAGATATAAGATTACGGAATTCTTCTACATGCACTGCTGTTATGCCGCCATGGCTTTATGTCACCTTCGGTAGGTTAAAAAAGGTAATTTAACTTAAATATGTTAAACTAATGATTTGAAGCATTTCGATATCGATTGCTAAATGTGCTAGTACAAGAAACCTGACTTTATACCTAAACATAGGATAACGGAATTCTTCCAAATGCACTGCCGTTAATCCGCCATGGCTTTATGTCAATTTCAGTTCGTTAAAGTAGGTTTGTTAACTTAAATATGTTAAACTAATGATTTGAAGCATTTCGATATCGATTGCTAAATGTGTATATACAAGAAAATCGACTTTACACCTAAACATAAGATTACGGAACTCTTCTAAATGCACTGCCGTTATGCCGTTATGGCTTTTTGTTAACTTCTGTTCGTTAAAGAAGGTTTATTAACTTTAATATGTTAAACTAATGATTTGAAGCATCTCGATATCGATTGCTAAATGTGTATATACAACAAAATCGAATTTATACCTAAACATAAGATTACGGAATTCTTCTACATGCACTATCGTTATGCCGCCATGGCTTTATGTTAACTTCAGTGCGTTAAAGAAGCTTTATTAACTTAAATATGTTAAAATAATGATTTGAAGTATTTCGATATCGATTGCTAAATGAGTATATACAAGAAAATCGACTTTATACCTAATTATAAGGTTACGCAATTCTTCTAAATGCACTGCCGTTATGCCGATAAGGCTTTATGTAGACTTCAGTAAGATAAAGAGGGTTAATTAACTTAAATATGTTAAACTAATGATTTGAAGCATTTCGATATCGATTGATAAGTGTGTATATACAAGAAAATCGATTTTATACCTAGATATAAGATTACGGAATTCTTCGACATGCACTGCTGTTATGCCGCCATGGCTTTATGTCACCTTCGGTAGGTTAAAAAAGGTAATTTAACTTAAATATGTTAAACTAATGATTTGAAGCATTTCGATATCGATTGCTAAATGTGCTAGTACAAGAAACCTGACTTTATACCTAAACATAGGATAACGGAATTCTTCCAAATGCACTGCCGTTAATCCGCCATGGCTTTATGTCAATTTCAGTTCGTTAAAGTAGGTTTGTTAACTTAAATATGTTAAACTAATGATTTGAAGCATTTCGATATCGATTGCTAAATGTGTATATACAAGAAAATCGACTTTATACCTAAACATAAGATTACGGAACTCTTCTAAATGCACTGCCGTTATGCCGTTATGGCTTTTTGTTAACTTCTGTTCGTTAAAGAAGGTTTATTAACTTTAATATGTTAAACTAATGATTTGAAGCATCTCGATATCGATTGCTAAATGTGTATATACAACAAAATCGAATTTACACCTAAACATAAGATTACGGAATTCTTCTACATGCACTATCGTTATGCCGCCATTGCTTTATGTTAACTTCAGTGCGTTAAAGAAGCTTTATTAACTTAAATATGTTAAAATAATGATTTGAAGTATTTCGATATCGATTGCTAAATGAGTATATACAAGAAAATCGACTTTATACCTAATTATAATGTTACGTAATTCTTCTAAATGCACTGCCGTTATGCCGTTAAGGCTTTATGTAGACTTCAGTAAGATAAAGAGGGTTAATTACCTTAAATGTGTTAAAATAATGATTTGAAGCATTTCGATATCGATTGATAAATGTTTATATACAAGAAAATCGATTTTATACCTAGATATAAGACTACGGAATTCTTCTACATGCACTGCCGTTATGCCGCCATGGCTTTATGTAGACTTCAGTGCGTTAAAAAAGGTAATTTAACTTAAATATGTTAAACTAAAGATTTGAAGCATTTCGATATCGATTGCTAAATGTGCTAGTACAAGAAACCTGACTTTATACCTAAACATAGGATAACGGAATTCTTCCAAATTACTGTCGTTATGCCGCCATGGCTTTATTTCACCTTCAATAAGTTGAAGTTGGTTAATTAACATAAATATGTTAAACTAATGATTTGAAGCATTTCGATATCGACTGCTAAATAGGTAAATTCAAGAAAATCGATTTTATACCTTAATATAAGATTACGGAATTCTTCTAAATTCACTGGTTTATTATAAATAACTTGAAAATGTAAAACTAATGATTTGAAGCATTTCAATATCGAATGCTAAATGTGTATATACAAGAAAATCGACTTTACATATACCTAAATATAAGATTACGGAATTCTTCCAAATGTACTGTCGTTATGCAGCCATGGTTTGTATCAACTACAATACGATAAAGAAGGTTAATTATTTTAAAAATGTTAAACTAATGGTTTGAAACATTTCGATATCGACTGCTAAATGTGTAAATACAACAAAATCGACTTTATAACTAAATATAAAATTATAACATTACGGATTTCTTCTAAATGCACTGCCGTTATACCGTTAAGGCTTTACGTAGACCTCATTAAGCTAAAAAATGTTTATTAACTTAATATGTTAAACTAATGATTTGAAGCATTTCGATATCGATAGCTAAATGTGTATATACAAGAAAATCGACTTTATACCTGAATATAAGATTACGGATTTCTTCTACATGCACTGCCGTTATGCCGCCATGGCTTTATATCAACTTCAATATGTTAAAGAAGGTTAAATAACTTAAATATGTTAAACTAATGATTTGAAACATTTCGATATCGCTTGCTAAATGTGTTATACAAGAAAATCGAATTTATACCTAAATATAAGATAACGGAATTCTTTTAAACGCACTGCCGTTATGCCGTTAAGGCTTTATGTAGACTTCAGTAAGATAGAGGGGAATAATTAACTTAAATATGTTAAACTTATGATTTGAAGCAAAATCGAATTTATACCTAAACATAAGATTACGGAATTTTTCTACATGCACTGCCGTTATGCCGCCATGGCTTTATGTTAACTTCAGTGCGGTAAAGAAGCTTTATTAACTTAAATATGTTAAACTAATGATTTGAAGCTTTTCGATATCGATTGCTTAATGCATACATATATACAAGAAAATCGACTATATACCTAAATATAAGATTACGGAATTCTTCTACGTGCACTGCCGTTATGCCGCCATGGCTTTAAGACAACTTCAGTGCGTTGAAGAAGGTTTATTAACTTAAATATTTTAAACTAATGAATTGAAGCATCTCGATATCGCATGCTAAATGTGTATATACAAGAAAATCGACTTTATACCTAAATATAAGATTACGGAATTTTTCTACAAGCACTGCCGTTATGCCGCCATGGCTTTATGTTAACTTCAGTGCGGTAAAGAAGCTTTATTAACTTAAATATGTTAAACAAATGATTTGAAGCATTTCGATATCGATTGCTTAATGAGTATATGCAAGAAAATCGAATTCATACTTAAATATAAGATTACGTAATTCTTCTAAATGCACTGCCGTTATGGCTTTATATTAACTTCAGTTCGTTAAAGAAGGTTTATTAACTTAAATATGTTAAACCAGTTATTTGAAGCATTTCGATATCGATTGCTTAATGCATATATACAAGAAAATCGACTTTATACCTAAATATGAGATTACGGGAAATTTTTCAAAATGTACTGCCGTTATGCCGTTATGGCTTTTGTAAAGAAGGTTAATTATTTAAATATGTTAAGCTAATGGTTTGAAGCATTTCGATATCGACTGCTAAATGTGTAAATACAAGAAAATCGACTTTATACCTAAATATAAAATTATAACATTATGGAATTCTTCTAAATGCACTGCCGTTATGCCATTAGGGCTTTGTGTAGACTTAAGTGCGTTAAAGAAGGTTTATTAACTTAAATATGTTAAACTAATGATTTGAAGCATTTCGATATCGATTGCTAAACGTGTATATACAAGAAAATCGAATTTATACCTAAATATAAGATTACGGAATTCTTCTACATTCACTACCGTTATGCCAACTTCAGATCGTTAAAGAAGATTTATTAACTTAAATATGTTAAACTATTGAGTTGAAGCATTTCGATATCGATTGCGAAATGTGTATATACAAGAAAATCGATTTTATATCTAAATAAAAGATTACGGAATTCACCCAAATATACTGCCTTTAGGCAGTTGTGGCTTTATTTAAACTTCAGTAAGATAAAGAAGTTTAATTAACCTAATTATGCTAAACCAGCTATTTGCAGATTTTTGATGTATATTGCTAAATGTGTAAATCCAAGAAAATCTACTTTACACCTTAATATAAAATTATAACATTTCGGAATTCTTCTAAATGCAATGCCGTTATACCGTTAAGGCTTTATGTAGACTTACGGAATTCTTCCAAATGTACTGTCATTATGTCGCCATGGCTTTTTATCAACTTCAATACGTTAAAGAAGGTTTAAATTTTTTTAAATATGTTAAACTGATATTTTAAAGCATTTTGATATCGCTTGCTAAATGAATATATACAAGAAAGTCGAATTTATACCTAAATATAAGATAACGGAATTCTTCTAAATGCAGTGAAGTTATACCGTCAAGGCTTTATGTAGACTTCAGTGCGTTAAAGAAGGTTTATTAACTTAAATATTTTAAACTAATGATTTGAAGCATTTCGATATCGATTGCTAAATGTGTATATACCAGAAAATCCACTTTATACCTAAATATAAGATAACGGAATTCTTCCAAATGTACTGTCGTTATGCCGCCATGGCTTTGTATCAACTTCAATACGTTAAGGAAGCTTTATTATTTTAAATATGTTAAACTAATGGTTTGAAGCATTTCGATATCGACTGCTAAATGTGTATATACAAGAAAATCGACTTTATACCTAAATATAAGATAACGGAATTCTTCAAATGCACTGCCGTTATGCCGTTAAGGCTTTTTGTAGACTTCAGTAAGCTAAAAAATGTTTATTAACTTAATATGTTAAACTAATGATTTGAAGCATTTCGATATCGATTGCTTAATATGTATATACAAGAAAATCGACTTTATACCTAAATATTAGATTACGGAATTCTTCTACATCCACTGCCGTTATGCAACTTCAGATTGTTAAAGAAGGTTTATTAACTTAATAAGTTAAACTAATGATTTGAAGCATTTCGATATCGATTGCTAAATGTGTATATACAAGAAAATCAACTTTATACCCAAATATAAGATAATGGAATTCTTCTAAATGCGCTGCCGTTATGCCGTTAAGGCTTTATGTAGACTTCAGTGAGTTAAAGAAGGTTTATTAACTTAAATATGTTAAACTAATGGTTTGAAGCTCTTCTATATCGATTGCTTAATGCATATATACAAGAAAATCGACTTTATACCTAACTATAAAATTATAACATTATGGAATTCTTCTAAATGCACTGCCGTTATGCCATTAGGGCTTTATGTAGACTTCAGTAAGCTAAAAAATGTTTATTAACTTAATATGTTAAACTAATGATTTGAAGCATTTCGATATCGATTGCTAAATGTGTATATACAAGAAAATCGACTTTATACCTAAATATAAAATTATAACATTATGGAATTCTTCTAAATGCACTGCCGTTATGCCATTAGGGATTTATGTAGACATAAATGCGTTAAAGAAGGTTTATTAACTTAAATATGTTAAACTAAAGATTTGAAGCATTTCGATATCGATTGCTAAATGTGTATATACAAGAAAATCGAATTTTTACCTAAAAATAAGATAACGGAAATTTTTCTAAATGCACTGCCGTTATGCCGTTAAGGCTTTATGTAGACTTCAGTGAGTTAAAGAAGGTTTATTAACTTAAATATGTTAAACTAATGATTTGGCGCATTTCGATATCGATTGCTTAAAGCATATATACAAGAAAATCAACTTTATACCTAAATATAAGATAACGGAATTCTTCTAAATGCACTGCCGTTATGCCGTTAAAGGGTTTATGTAGACTTCAGTAAGCTATAAAATGTTTATTAACTTAATATGTTAAACTAATGATTTGAAGCATTTCGATATCGATATCTAAATGTGTATATACAAGAAAATTGACTTTATACCTAAATATAAGACTACGGAATTCTTCCCAAAAGTACTGTCGTTATGCCGCCATGGCTGTTTATCAACTTCAATACTTTAAAGAAGGTTAATTATTTTAAATATGTTAAACTAATGGTTTGAAGCATTTCGATATCGATTGCTAAATGAGTATATACAGGAAAATCGACTTTATACCTAAAAATAAAATTATAACATTATGGAATTCTTCTAAATGCACTGCCGTTATGCCATTAGGGATTTATGTAGACATAAGTGCGTTAAAGAAGGTTTATTAACTTAAATATGTTAAACTAATGATTTGAAGCATTTCGATATCGATTGCTAAATGTGTATATACAAGAAAATCGAATTTATACCTAAATATAAGATAACGGAATTCTTCTAAATGCACTGCCGTTATGCCGTTAAGGCTTT
>CM050324.1:5815122-5834632 GCA_027475135.1 Bactrocera correcta | reverse complement strand
AAGTCGATTTTCTTGAATTTACATATTTCGCAATCGATATCGAAATGCTTCAAACCATTAGCTTATCATATTTAAATAACTAACCTTCCTTACAGAAGCCATAACGGCATAACGGCAGTATATTTGGGTAATTTCCGTAATCTTTTATTTAGGTATAAAATCGATTTTCTTGTATATACACATTTAGCAATCGATATCGAAATGCTTCAGCTCATTAGTTTAACATATTTAAGTTAATAAACCTTCTTTAACTTTCATAACTGCAGTGCACGCAGAAGAATTCCATAACCTTATATTTAGGTATAAAGTCGATTTTCTTGTATATACATATTTAGCTATCGTTATCGAAATGCTTCAAATCATTAGTTTAACATATTAAGTTAATAAACATTTTTTAGCTTACTGAAGTCTACATAAAGCATTAACGGTATAACGGCAGTGCATTTAGAAGAATTCCGTAATGTTATAATTTTATATTTAGGTGTAAAGTCGATTTTCTTGTATTTACACATTTAGCAGTCGATATCGAAATGCTTCAAATAACTGGTTTAACGTATTTAAGTTAATAAACCTTCTTTAACGAACTGCAGTTTATACAAAGCCATGGCGGCATAACGACAGTACATTTGGAAGAATTCCGTAATCTTATATTTAGGTATAAAGTCGATTTTCTTGTATATACACATTTAGCAATCGATATCGAAATGCTTCAAGTTATTAGTTTAACATATTTAAGTTAATAAACCTTCTTTAACGCACTGAAGTCTACATAAAGTGTTAACGGCATAACGGCAGTGCATTTAGAAAAATTCCGTTATCTTATATTTAGGTAAAAGTTCGATTTTCTTGTATATACATATTTGGCAAGCGATATCGAAATGCTTCAAATCATTAGTTTAACATATTTAAGTTAATTAACCTTCTTTAACGTATTGAAGTTTATTTAAAGCAATAACGGCAGTGCATTTGGAAGAATTCCGTAACCTAATATTTAGGTATAAAGTCGATTTTCTTTTATATACACATTTAGATATCGATATCGAAATGCTTCAAATCATTGGTTTAACATATTAAGTTAATAAATATTTTTTAGCTTACTGAAGTCTACATAAAGCCTTAACGGTATAACGGCAGTGCATTTAGAAGAATTCCGTAATGTTTTAATTTTATATTTAGGTATAAATTCGATTTTCTTGTATATACACATTTAGCAATCGATATCGAAATGCTTCAAATCATTAGTTTAACATATTTAAGTTAATTAACCTCCTTTAACGTATTGAAGTTGATAAAGAGCCATGGCGGCATAACGACAGTACATTTGGAAGAATTCCGTAGTCTTATATTTAGGTATGAATTCGATTTTCTTGTATATACATATTTGGCAAGCGATATCGAAATGCTTCAAATCATTAGTTTAACATAATTAAGTTAATTAACCTTCTTTAACGAATTGAAGTTGACATAAAGCCATGGCGGCATAACGACAGTACATTTGGAAGAATTCCGTAATCTTATATTTAGGTATAAAGTCGATTTTGTTCAATATACGCATTTAGCAATCGATATCGAAATGCCTCAAATCACTAGTTTAACATATTTTAGTTAATAAACCTTCTTTAACGCACTGAAGTCTACATAAAGCCTTAACGCTATAACTGCACTGCATTTAGAAGAATTCCGTTATCTTATATTTAGGTATAAATTCGAATTTCTTGTATATACACATTTAGCAATCGATATCGAAATGCTTCAAATCATTAGTTTAACATAATTAAGTTAATTAACCTTCTTTAACGTATTGAAGTCTATATAAAGCCATAACGGCAGTGCATTTGGAAGAATTCCGTAATCTTATATTTAGGTATGTAGTCGAGTTTCTTGGATTTACACATTTAGCAATCGATATCAAAAATCTTCAAATAACTGGTTTAGCATATTTAGGTTAATTAACTTTCTTTATCTTACTAAAGTTTAAATAAAGCCATAACGGCAGTATATTTGAGTGAATTCCGTAACCTTTTATTTAGGTATAAAATCGATTTTCTTGTATATACATATTTGGCAAGCGATATCGAAATGCTTCAAATCATTAGTTTAACATATTTAAGTTAATTAACTTTCTTTAACGTATTGCAGTTGATATAAAGCCATAACGGCAGTGCATTTGGAAGAATTCCGTAATCTTATATTTAGGTATAAAGTCGATTTTCTTTTATATACGCATTTCGATATCCATATCGAAATGCTTGAAATCATTAGTTTAACATATTAAGTTAATAAACATTTTTTAGCTTACTGAAGTCTAAATAAAGCCTTAGCGGTATAACGGCAGTGCCGTAATGTTATAATTTTATATTTAGGTATAAATTCGATTTTCTTGTATATACAAATTTAGCAAGCGATATCGAAATGCTTCAAATCATTAGTTTAGCATATTTAAGTTAATTAACCTTCTTTAACGTATTGAAGTTGATAAAGAGCCAAGGCGGCATAACGACAGTACATTTGGAAGAATTCCGTAGTCTTATATTTAGGTATAAATTCGATTTTCTTGTATATATGCATTAAGCAATCGATATCGAAATGCTTCAAATAACTGGTTTAACATATTTAAGTTAATCAACCTTCTTTAACGAACTGAAGTCAATATAAAGCCATAACGGCATAACGGCAGTGCGTTTGGAAGAATTCCGTAGTCTTATATTTAGGTATGAATTCGATTTTCTTTTACATACACATTTAGCTATCGATATCGAAATGCTTCAAAATCATTAGTTTAACATATTAAGTTAATAAACATATTTTAGCTTACTGAAGTCTACATAAAGCCTTAACGGTATAACGGCAGTGCATTAAGAAGAATTCCGTAATGTAATAATTTTATATTTAGGTGTAAAGTACATAGATTTTCTTGTATATACTCATTTAGCAGTCAATATCGAAATGCTTCAAATAACTAGTTTAACATATTTAAGTTAATTAACCTTCTTTAACGAACTGAAGTTAATATAAAGCCATAACGGCAGTGCATTTAGAAGAATTACGTAATCTTATATTTAGGTATAAAATCGATTTTCTTGTATATACACATTTAGCAATCGATTTCTAAATGCTTTAGCTCATTAGTTTAACATATTTAAGTTAATAAACCTTCTTTAACTTTCATAACTGCAGTGCACGCAGAAGAATTCCGTAATCTTATATTTAGGTATGTAGTCGATTTTCTTGGATTTGCATATTTAGCAATCGATATCGAAAATCTTCAAATAACTGGTTTAGCATATTTAGGTTAATTAACCTTCTTTATCTTACTGAAGTCTAAATAAAGCCATAACGGCATAACGGCAGTATATTTGAGTGAATTCCGTAATCTTTTATTTAGGTATAAAATCGATTTTCTTGTATATACACATTTAGCAATCGATATCGAAATGCTTCAAATCATTAGTTTAACATATTTAAGTTAATTAACCTTCTTTAACGTATTGAAGTTGATATAAAGCCATGGCGGCATAACAACAGCACATTTGGAAAAATTCCGTAGTCTTATATTTAGGTACAAAGTCGATTTTCTTGTATTTTCTCATTTAGCAGTCGATATCGAAATGCTTCAAATAAC
This sequence comes from Bactrocera correcta, assembly GCA_027475135.1. NCBI lineage: Eukaryota > Metazoa > Arthropoda > Insecta > Diptera > Tephritidae > Bactrocera > Bactrocera correcta. The sequence goes on along the minus strand of CM050324.1, from coordinate 5,831,010 downwards.
TGGTTTAACATATTTAAGTTAATTAACCTTCTTTAACGAACTGAAGTTAATATAAAGCCATAACGGCAGTGCATTTAGAAGAATAATGTAATCTTATATTTAGGTATGAATTCGATTTTCTTATATATACACATTTAGCAATCGATATCGAAATGCTTTAACTCATTAGTTTAACATATTTAAGTTAATAAACCTTCTTTAACTTTCATAACTGCAGTGCATTTAGAAGAATTCCGTAATGTTATAATTTTATATTTAGGTATAAGCCGATTTTCTTGTATTTGCACACTTAGCAATCGATATCGAAATGCTTCAAACCATTAGTTTAACATATTTAAAATAATTAACCTTCTTTAACGTAATGAAGTTGATACAAAGCCATGGAGGCATAATGATAGTAGGATTGGAAGAATTCCGTAATCTTATATTTAGGTATAAAGTCGATTTTGTTCAATATACGCATTTAGCAATCGATATCGAAATGCTTCAAATCACTAGTTTAACATATTTAAGTTAATAAACCTTCTTTAACGCACTGAAGTCTACATAAAGCGTTAACGGCATAACGGCAGTGCATGTAGAATAATTCCGTTATCTTGTATTTAGGTATAAATTCGATTTTCTTGTATATACATATTTGGCAAGCGATATCGAAATGCTTCAAATCATTAGTTTAACATATTTAAGTTAATTAACCTTCTCTAACGTATTGCAGTTGATATAAAGCCATAACGGCAGTGCATTTGGAAGAATTCCGTAATCTTATATTTAGGTATAAAGTCGATTTTCTTTTATATACACATTTCGATATGGATATGTCGAATATTTCGATATCCATATCGAAATTCTTGAAATCATTAGTTTAACATATTAAGTTAATAAACATTTTTTAGCTTACTGAAGTCTAAATAAAGCCTTAGCGGTATAACGGCAGTGCCGTAATGTTATAATTTTATATTTAGGTATAAATTCGATTTTCTTGTATATACAAATTTAGCAAGCGATATCGAAATGCTTCAAATCATTAGTTTAACATATTTAAGTTAATTAACCTTCTTTAACGTATTGAAGTTGATAAAGAGCCATGGCGGCATAACGACAGTACATTTGGAAGAATTCCGTAGTCTTATATTTAGGTATAAATTCGATTTTCTTGTATATATGCATTAAGCAATCGATATCGAAATGCTTCAAATAACTGGTTTAACATATTTAAGTTAATCAACCTTCTTTAACGAACTGAAGTTAATATAAAGCCATAACGGCATAACGGCAGTGCGTTGGAAGAATTCCGTAGTCTTATATTTAGGTATGAATTTGATTTTCTTTTACATACACATTTAGCTATCGATATCGAAATGCTTCAAATCATTAGTTTAACATATTAAGTTAATAAACATTTTTTAGCTAACTGAAGGCTACATAAAGCCTTAACGGTATAACGGCAGTGCATTTAGAAGAATTCCGTATTTTTTAATTTTATATTTAGGTATTAATTCGATTTTCTTGTATATACACATTTAGCAATCGATATCGAAATGCTTCAAACCATTAGTTTAACATATTTAAAATAATTAACCTTCTTTAACGTATTGAAGTTGATACAAAGCCATGGCGGCATAATGACAGTACATTCGGAAGAATTCCGTAATCTTATATTTAGGTATAAAGTCGATTTTCTTGTACATACACATTTTGCAATCGATATCGAAATGCTTCAAATCATTAGTTTAACATATTTAAGTTAATTAACCTTCTTTAACGTATTGAAGTTGATATAAGCCATGGCGGCATAACAACAGCACATTTGAAAAATTCCGTAATCTTATATTTAGGTACAAAGTCGATTTTCTTGTATAAGTTAACACACCATAGTAGCCAACAACAAAGGAACAAGAGTAACAACACGCTTCCGGACAACATTTCAACTCCACCGAAATCGCTGACGATGCGTCTGGGGCTGAGCGTGCGAAAATTATTTTTCCAACGATATTGCTGACGAAGCGCTCAACGAGTTGCGCGTGACAACAACAAACACCTATCGCTGCTACTGCGCTGGCAAGTCACGTGGCAGAGCGTGTGTTATTCAGACAGGTATTTAGGCGTAGTCGCCGCTACAATAACTTTAAGACGGTTCAGTTGTATTTACTCGCTCAGCCTTTACGGCTGCCCTTGCTCCAAGCAAGGGAAATAAAGAAAATCATGAATTAAACAACCGGTCTTGTAATTGGCGCCCAACGTGGGGCCACAACAAAATCCTTGTAAAGGATAATTTCGTGGCCACGGTGCTCGGACGCACGCCAAGCCGAGGCGTAGCCATCGAGGGACTAAACTAACAACCATCGAGGGACTAAACTAACAGCCATCGAGGGACTAAACTAACAACCATCGAGGGACTAAACTAACAACCATCGAGGGACTAAACTATTACTATTATTACAATATGAAAGAATCTATGTAAGTAGAGTGCTCGATATATTGACATATTCATTGAATTAAAGCATCAGCTTAAAAAATAGTAATATAAATATTAATTTAAGTAAAAATTGTTTTAATTTGAAAATAAAAATTTTTAAAGTGAATAAAAAGTAAAAGGAATATCAAGTAGCATGGACGAAAATATTCTTCGCGCCGTGCTGGGTGCCGCTGTGCGGACAGCAACGGAGCAGACGAGACGAGACTTCCAAACGACTATTGACAAACTTACCGCTAGGTTAACACTAATCGAAAGACCTGTTCAGGTAGAGGAGTATAGGGAGATTGCAATTTACCGCAGTACAAACATATCATTCACCACCTGAATTTGACCATTTACGAGAACATAGCCGAAGAAACGTATAATCTTCTTGAGAATTTCCCGCAGTCTCACATTAGGAAAACCGTTCAACTGGACATAGACCGCATATTACGATTAATAGATTCATTAAAAATTCATCACCGACAATTCCGTAGCATAAACTTTCTTGGCACCGCTCTCAAATACGTAGCTGGAACTCCCGATTTCGATGACTTTAACCAACTTCAAACATGGGCAGAAATCCCTGATTGAAGCAAACGAGCAACAGATTTGCATTCATAGCCAGCTCAAAGTTAAAATTAACCAGTTAACCGACACCGTAAACAAATTGATTAGCTCGACCAAACAGCATGAGATTGACACTGGACATCTTTTTGACTTGATATCAGCAAGAAACAGAGCGTTAATAGACGAAATAGAATCAGCTCTTTATTCCGTCACTTTGGGTAAGATACAATTAATTAACCCAATATTGTTAAATAGTGATGAGGTTAAAAATTTACTAACTAACGAGCACTCTACAGGTATTACAATAAGCGATTTACTAACAGTCTGAAAAATTAAAAATTTTGCAAAATTATAATAACATATATTTCGTAATTAAATACCCAATGGTAGAACAAAATTGTAAGAAAATTAGGATTAAAACCAGTTGTAAAAAATTTTAAGTCAATTATGATAGAGACCAGTGTAGTATCTAAATGCAACAATACATATAAACAACTAGCGAAGTTTTAAAAATTCTTTATCAATAATATTTTGTCAAATGTCAAACATGAATAGCTCTTGCGTGTTGAATCTGTTAACCAGCGCCTACCGCCCTGCCAGACTATTACAGCTGATCATATCGAACCGGTGGAAGAAATTGACGACGGTTTAATTATTATAAATGATAAATTGGTTGAAGTTCGCGAGGGAAACTCCCCGCCAGTAATTTTGAATGGGACATTCATGATAAAGTTCACAGAGAATGCTACCATCAATGGCACTACGTACACCAACTGGAGGAAGATTGTGCGCGCGCATCCCGGGGGCCGCACCCGCACAATTTGTGAACCTGACAAATCATACCTCACTCTTGTCACTTCCTTACCTGCACAACATTAACCAAAAAATCTGCGACACATTGCATCATTGAGGGGGCTTGTCGAAGCACAGTCGTCTCAGTGGCTTATAGCCTACACCTTAGCAATAGTATTTTTATTGTTTGCATATCAGCCTACATAATCTACAAAGTACGGAAGCGCAGTGCTAATATTGCAATATTGAGCAGCGTTCTTAAGGGATCCGTGGACGTCCCCTCTTCTAGCGGGGGAGTAGTTAACACACCATAGTAGCCAACAACAAAGGAACAAGAGTAACAACACGCTTCCGGACAACATTTCAACTCCACCGAAATCGCTGACGATGCGTCTGGGGCTGAGCGTGTGAAAATTATTTTTCCAACGATATTGACTGACGAAGCGCTCAACGAGTTGCGCGTGACAACAACAAACACCTATCGCTGCTACTGCGCTGGCAAGTCACTTGGCAGAGCGTGTGTTATTCAGACAGGTATTTAGGCGTAGTCGCCGCTACAATAACTTTAAGACGGTTCAGTTGTATTTACTCGCTCAGCCTTTACGGCTGCCCTTGCTCCAAGCAAGGGAAATAAGAAAAATCATGAATTAAACAACCGGTCTTGTAATTTATATACACATTTAGCTATCGATATCGAAATGCTTCAAATCATTAGTTTAACTTATTAAGTTAATAAACATTTTTTAGCTTACTGAAGTCTACATAAAGCCTTAACGGTATAACGGCAGTGCATTTAGAAGAATTCCGTATTTTTTAATTTTATATTTAGGTATAACTTCGATTTTCTTGTATATACACATTTAGCAATCGATATCGAAATGCCTCAACTCATTAGTTTAACATATTTAAGTTAATAAACCTTCTTTAACTTTCATAACTGCAGTGCATTTAGAAGAATTCCGTAATGTTATAATTTTATATTTAGGTATAAGCCGATTTTCTTGTATTTGCACACTTAGCAATCGATATCGAAATGCTTCAAACCATTAGTTTAACATATTTAAAATAATTAACCTTCTTTAACGTATTGAAGTTGATACAAAGCCATGGAGGCATAATGATAGTAGGATTGGGAAGAATTCCGTAATCTTATATTTAGGTATAAAGTCAATTTTCTTGTATATACGCATTTAGCAATCGATATCGAAATGCTTTAAATTATTAGTTTAACATATTTAAGTTAATAAACCTTCTTTAACGCACTGAAGTAGACATAAAGCGTTAACGGCATAACGGCAGTACATGTAGAATAATTCCGTTAACTTATATTTAGGTATAAATTCGATTTTCTTGTATATACATATTTGGCAAGCGATATCGAAATGCTTCAAATCATTAGTTTAACATATTTAAGTTAATTAACCTTCTTTAAACGTATTGCAGTTGATATAAAGCCATAACGACAGTGCATTTGGAAGAATTCCGTAATCTTAAATTTAGGTACAAAGTCGATTTTCTTTTAGATACACATTTAAATATCCATATCGAAATGCTTGAAATCATTAGTTTAACATATTAAGTTAATAAACATTTTTAGCTTACTGAAGTCTACATAAAGCCTTAGCGGTATAACGGCAGTGCATTTAGAAGAATTCCGTAATGTTATAATTTTATATTTAGGTATAAAGTCGATTTTCTTGTATATATGCATGAAGCTTTCGATATCGAAATGCTTCAAATAACTGGCTTAACATATTTAAGTTAATAAACCTTCTTTAACGAACTGAAGTTAATATAAAGCCATAACGGCAAAACGGCAGTGCATTTAGAAGAATTACGTAATCTTATGTTTAGGTATAAAGTCGATTTTCTTTTATATACACATTTAGATATCGATATCGAAATGCTTCAAATCATTAGTTTAACATATTAAGTTAATAAACATTTTTTAGCTTATTGAAGTCTACATAAAGCCTTAACGGCATAACGGCAGTGCCTTTAAAAGAACTCCGTTATCTTATATTTAGGTATAAAGTCGATTTTTTGTATATACGCATTTAGCAATCGATATCGAAATGCTTCAAAACGTTAGTTTAACATATTAACATATTAAGTTAATAAATATTTTTTAGCATACTGAAGCGTACATAAAGCCATGACGGTATAACGGCAGTGCATTTAGAAGAATTCCGTAACGTTATAATTTTATATTTAGGTATAAAGTCGATTTTCTTGTATATACATTTCGCAATCGATATCGAAATGCTTCAGGTAACTGGTTTAACATATTTAATTTAATAAACCTCCTTTAGCGAACTGAAGTTGACAAAAAGCCATAACGCGGCACTGCATTTGGAAGAATTCCGTAGTCTTATATTTAGGCATAAAGTCGATTTTCTTGTATATACACAATTAGCAATCGATATCGAAATGCTTCAAATCATTAGTTTAACATATTTAAGTTAATTAACCTTCTTTAACGAACGGAAGTTGGCATAAAGCCATGGCGGCATAACGGCAGTGCATGTAGAAGAATTCCGTAATCTTATATTTAGGTATAAAGTCGATTTTCCTGTATATACACATTTAGCAATTGATAACGAAATGCTTCAAATCATTAGTTTAACATATTTAAGTTAATTAACCTTATTTTCTTACTGAAGTTTACGTAAAGCCATGGCAGCATAACGGGAGTGCATTTATAAGAATTCTGTAATCTTTATTTAGGTATAAAGTCGATTTTCTTGTATATGCACATTTAGCAATCGATATCGAGATGCTTCAAATCATTAGTTTAACATATTTAAGTTAATTAACCTTCTTTATCTGACAGAAGTTTACGTAACGCCATAACGGTATAACGCCAGTGCATTTGGAAGAATTCTGTAAACTTATATTTAGGTATAATGTCGATTTTGTTATATATACACATTTAGCAATCGATATCGAGATGCTTCAATTCATTAGTTTAACATATTTAAGTTAATTAACCTTCTTTATCTGACAGAAGTTTACGTAACGCCATAACGGTATAACGCCAGTGCATTTGGAAGAATTCTGTAAACTTATATTTAGGTATAAAGTCGATTTTGTTGTATATACACATTTAGCAATCGATATCGATGTGGTTCAACTCATTAGTATAAATTATTGGTTAGATAATCTAAAGAGCTCTCAGGAAAGTCTTCAATCTTTCTTCTACTCCTACCAGGAGCTTTGCTAAAGTTAAAACAAAAATGTGACTATTGCCAAGCAATGGTAGGAGTAGAAGAACAACCACCTCGTTCCAATAGTTTAGCCGCTAGAGCGTTAGCAAAGTTGAAACAAAAATGTGACTATTGCCAAGCCAATGGTATATGCTAATGCTCTAGCGACTAAACTATTGGAACGAGATGAGTCAAACATTAAGCATTGGTTAGATAATTTAAAGAGCTCTCAGGAAAGTCCCCAATTTTTCTTCTACTCCTACCATTGGCTTGGCAATAGTCACATTTTTGTTTCAACTTTGCAAACGCTCTAGCGGCTAAACTATTGGAACGAGGAGGGTCAAACATTAAGCATTGGTTAGATAATTTAAAGAGCTCTCAGGAAAGTCCCCAATTTTTCTTCTACTCCTACCATTGGCTTGGCAATAGTCACATTTTTGTTTCAACTTGCTAACGCTCTAGCGGCTAAACTATTGGAACGAGGTGGGTCAAACATAAAGCATTGGTTAGATAATTTAAAGAGCTCTCAGGAAAGTCTTCAATCTTTCTTCTACTCCTATCAGGGGCTTGGCAATAGGTCACATTTTGGTGTCAACTTTGCTAACGCTCTGAGGCTAAACTATTGGAACGAGGTGGGTCAAACATAAAGCATTGGTTAGATAATTTAAAGAGCTCTCAGTAACGTCTTCAATTCTTCTTGTACTTCTACCAGGGGCTTGGCAATAGTCACATTTTTGTTTCAACTTTGCTAATGCTCTAGCGACTAAACTATTGGAACGAGATGGGTCAAACATTAAGCATTGGTTAGATAATTTAAAGAGCTCTCAGGAAAGTCTTCAATCTTTCTTTTAGTCCTACTCACATTTTGTTTCAACTTTGCTAACGCTCTGAGGCTAAACAATTTGAACGAGGTGGGGTCAAACATAAAACATTGGTAAGATAATTTAAAGAGCTCCCAGGAAAGTCCCCAATTTTTCTTCTACTCCTATCAGGGGCTTGGCAATAGTCACATTTTTGTTTTCAACTTTGCTAACGCTCTAGCGGCTAAACTATTGGAACGAGGTGGGTCAAACATAAAGCATTGGTTAGATAATTTAAAGAGCTCTCAGTAACGTCTTCAATCCTTCTTGTACTCCTACCAGGGCTTGGCAATAGTCACATTTTTGTTTCAACTTTGCTAATGCTCTAGCGACTAAACTATGTGGAACGAGATGGGTCAAACATTAAGCATTGGTTAGATAATTTAAAGAGCTCTCAGGAAAGTCTTCACTCTTTCTTCTACTCCTATCAGGGGATTGGCAATAGTCACATTTTTGTATCAACTTTGTTAACGCTCTGAGGCTAAACTATTGGAACGAGGTGAGGCAAACATAAAGCATTATTAAGATAATTTAAAGAGCTCTCAGGAAAGTCCCCAATTTTTTTTCTACTCCTATCAGGGGCATGGCAATAGTCACATTTTTGTTTCAACTTTGCTAACGCTCTAGCGGCTAAACTATTGGAGCAAGGTGGGTAAAACGTAAGCATTGGTTAGATAATTTAAAGAGCTCTCAGGAAAGTCTTCAATCTTTCTTCTACTCCTACGAAGGGCTTAGGCAATAGTCACATTTTTGTTTCAAATTTGTTAACGCTCTAAGGTTAAACTATTGGAACGAGGTGGGTCAAACATAAAGCATTGGTTAGATAATTTAAAGAGCTCTCAGGAAAGTCTTCAATCTTTCTTCTACTCCTTTTATTGGCTTGGCAATAGTCACATTTTTGTTTCAACTTAGATAACGCTCTGAGGCTAAACAATTTGATCGAGGTGGGTCAAACATAAAACATTGGTTAGATTAATTTAGGTGGGTCAAACATTAAGCATTTTTTAGATAATTTAAAGAGCTCTCAGGAAAGTCTTCAATCTTTCTTCTACTCCTATCAGGGGCTTGGCAATAGTCACATTTTTTGTATCAACTTTGTTAATGCTCTAGCGACTAAACTATTGGAACGAGATGGGTCAAACATTAAGCATTGGTTAGATAATTTAAAGAGCTCTCAGGAAAGTCTTCAATCTTTCTTTTAGTCCTACTCACATTTTTGTTTCAACTTTGCTAACGCTCTGAGGCTAAACAATTTGAACGAGGTGGGTCAAACATAAAACATTGGTAAGATAATTTAAAGAGCTCCCAGGAAAGTCCCCAATTTTTCTTCTACTCCTATCAGGGGCTTGGCAATAGTCACATTTTTGTTTCAACTTTGATAACGCTCTGAGGCTAAGCTATTGGAACGAGGTGTGTCAAACATAAAGCATTGGTTAGATAATTTAAAGAGCTCTCAGGAACGTCTTCAATCTTTCTTTTAGTCCTACTCACATTTTTGTTTCAACTTTGCTAACGCTCTGAGGCTAAACAATTTGAACGAGGTGGGTCAAACAAAAAACATTGGTAAGATAATTTAAAGAGCTCTCAGGAGAGTCCCCAATTTTTCTTCTATTTCTTCCAAGGGTTTGGCAATAGTCACATTTTTGTTTCAACTTTGATAACGCTCTGAGGCTAAACTATTAGAAAGAGGTGGGTCAAACATAAAGCATTGGTAAGATAAATTAAAAAGCATATCGATTGCTAAATGTGCTAGTACAAGAAACTTGACTTTATACCTAAACATAGGATAACGGAATTCTTCCAAATGCACTGCCCGTTAATCCGCCATGGCTTTATGTCAACTTCAGTTCTTTAAAGAAGGTTTGAAAAACTTAAATATGTTAAACTAATGATTTGAAGCATTTCGATATCGATTTCTAAATGCATATATACAAGAAAATCGACTTTATGCACTGCAGTTATACTGTTAAGGCTTTATGTAGACTTCAGTGTGTTAAAGAAGGTTTATTATAAATAACTTGAAAATGTAAAACTAATGATTTGAAGCATTTCGATATCGATTGCTAAATGTGTATATACAAGGAAATCGACTTTACATATACCTAAATATAAGATTACGAAATTCTTCCAAATGTACTGTCGTTATGCCCTTAAGGCTTTATGTAGACTTCAGTAAGATAGAGGGGAATAATTAACTTAAATATGTTAAACTTATGATTTGAAGCATTTCGATATCGATTGCTAAATGTATAAATACAATAAAATCGACTTTGTACCTAAATATTAGATTACGCCATTCTTTTAAATGCACTGCAGTTATACCGTTAAGGCTTTTTGTAAACTTCAGTGCGTTAAAGAAGGTTTATTATAAATAACTGGAAAATGTAAAAACTAATGATTTGAAGCATTTCGATATAGATTGCTATATGTGTATGTACAACAATATCCACTTTATACCTAAATAAAAGATAACGGAATTCTTCTACATGCACTGCCGTTATGCCGTTAAGGCTTTTGTAGACTTCAGTATGAAAAAGAGGGTTAATTAACTTAAATATGTTAAACCTAATATTTTGAAGCATTTCGATATCGATTGCTAAATGAGTATATACAAGAAAATCGACTTTATACCTAAATATAAGATTATGGAATTCTTCTAACTGCAATGCCGTTATACCGCCATGGCTTCATGTCACCTTCGGCAGGTTAAAGAAGGTAATTTAACTTAAATATGTTAAACTAATGATTTGAAGCATTTCGATATCGATTGCTAAATGTACAAGAAACTTGACTTTATACCTAAACATAGGATAACGGAATTCTTCCAAATGCACTGCCGTTAATCCGCCATGGCTTTATGTCAACTTCAGTTCGTTAAAGAAGGTTTGTTAACTTAAATATGTTAAACTAATGATTTGAATCATTTCGATATCGATTGCTAAATATGTAAATACAAGAAAATCGACTTTATACCTTAATATAAGATTACGGAATTCTTCTAAATGCACTGCAGTTATACCGTTAAAGCTTTATGTAGACTTCAGTGCGTTAAAGAAAGTTTATTAACTTAAATATGTTAAACTAATGATTTGAAGCATTTCGATATCGATAGCTAAATGTGTATATACAAAAAAAATCAACTTTATACCTAAATATAATATTACGGAATTCTTCTACATGCACTGCCGTTATGCCATCATGGCTATATGCAAACTTCTGATCATTAAAGAAGGTATATTAACTTAAATATGTTAAACTAATGAGTTGAACCATCTCGATATCGATTGCTAAATGTGTATACACAAAAAATCGACTTTATTCCTAAATATAAGATTATTGAATTCTTGCAAATGCACTGCCGTTATAACGTTATGGCTTTATGTAAACTTCAGTAAGAAAAAGAAGGATAATTAACTTAAATATGTTAAACTAATGATTTGAAGCATTTCGATATCGATTACTAAATGTGTATATACAAGAAAATCGACTTTATACCTAAATATAAGATTACGGAATTGTTCCAAATGTACTGTCGTTATGCCGCCATGGCTTTGTATCACCTTCAATACGTTAAAGAAGGTTTATTAACTTAAATATGTTAAACTAATGATCTGAAGCATTTCGATATCGATTGCTAAATATGTAAATACAAGAAAATCGACTTTATACCTTAATATAAGATTACGGAATTTTTCTAAATGCACTGCAGTTATACCGTTAACGCTTTATGTTAACTTCAGTGCGTTAAAGAAGGTTTATTAAAAATAACTTGAAATGTAAAACTAATGATTTGAAGCATTTCGATATCGCTTGCTAAATGTGTATATACAAGAAAATCGAATTTATACCTAAATATAAAGTTATAACATTACGGAATTCTTCTAAATGCACTGCCGTTATACCGTTAAGGCTTTACGTAGACTTTAGTAAGCTAAAAAATGTTTATTAACTTAATATGTTAAACTAATGATTTCAAGCATTTCGATATGGATATCTAAATGTGTATATAAAAGAAAATCGACCTTATACCTAAATATAAGATTACGGAATTCTTCCAAATGCACTGCCGTTATGGCTTTATATCAACTGCAATACGTTAAAGAAGGTTAATTAACTTAAATATGTTAAACTAATGATTTGAAGCATTTCGATATCGATTACTAAATGTGTATATACAAGAAAATCGACTTTATACCTAAATATAAGATTACGGAATTGTTCCAAATGTACTGTCGTTATGCCGCCATGGCTTTGTATCACCTTCAATACGTTAAAGAAGGTTTATTAACTTAAATATGTTAAACTAATGATTTGAAGCATTTCGATATCGATTGGTAAATATGTAAATACAAGAAAATCGACTTTATACCTTAATATAAGATTACGGAATTCTTCTAAATGCACTGCAGTTATACCGTTAAGGCTTTATGTTAACTTCAGTGCGTTAAAGAAGGTTTATTAAAAATAACTTGAAAATGTAAAACTAATGATTTGAAGCATTTCGATATCGCTTGCTAAATGTGTATATACAAGAAAATCGAATTTATACCTAAATATAAAATTATAACATTACGGAATTCTTCTAAATGCACTGCCGTTATACCGTTAAGGCTTTACGTAGACTTTAGTAAGCTAAAAAATGTTTATTAACTTAATATGTTAAACTAATGATTTCAAGCATTTCGATATGGATATCTAAATGTGTATGTACAACAAAATCGACCTTATACCTAAATATAAGATAACGGAATTCATATAAATATACTGCCGTTATGCCGTTATGGCTTTATGTAAACTTCAGTAAGATAAAGAAGGTTAATTAACTTAAATATGCTAAACCAGTTATTTGAATCATTTCGATAACGATTGCAAAATGTGTATGTACAAGAAAATCGACTTTATACCTAAATATAAGACTACGGAATTCTTTCAAACGCACTGTCGTTATGCCGTTATGGCTTTATATTAACTTCAGTTTGTTAAAGAAGGTTGATTAACTTAAATATGTTAAACCAGTTATTTGAAGCTTTTCGATATCGATTGCTTAATGCATATATACAAGAAAATCGACTTTATACCTAAATATAAGACTACGGAATTCTTCCAAATGTACTGTCGTTATGCCGCCATGGCTCTTTATCAACTTCAATACGTTAAAGAAGGTTAATTAACTTAAATATGTTAAACTAATGAATTGAAGCATCGCGATATCGATTGCTAAATGTGTAGATACAACAAAATCGACTTTATACCTATATATAAAATTATAACATTACGGATTTCTTCTAAATGCACTGCCGTTATACCGTTAAGGCTTTATGTAGACCTCATTAAGCTAAAAAATGTTTATTAACTTAATATGTTAAACTAATGATTTGAAGCATTCCGATATCGACTGCTAAATGTGTAAATACAACAAAATCGACTTTATACCTAAATATAAGATTACGGAATTCTTCCAATCCTACTGTCATTATGCCGCCATGGCTTTGTTTCAACTTCAATACGTTAAAGAAGGTTAATTATTTTAAATATGTTAAACTAATGGTTTGAAGAATTTCGATATCGATTGCTAAATGTGCAAATACAAGAAAATCGACTTTATACCGAAATATAAAGTTATAACATTACGGAATTCTTCTAAATGCACTGCCGTTATACCGTTAAGGCTTTATGTAGACCTCATTAAGCTAAAATATGTTTATTAATTTAATATGTTAAACAAATGATTTGAAGCATTCCGATATCGACTGCTAAATGTGTAAATACAACAAAATCGACTTTATACCTAAATATAAAATTATAACATTACGGATTTCTTCTAAATGCACTGCCGTTATACCGTTAAGGCTTTATGTAGACCTCATTAAGCTAAAAAATGTTTATTAACTTAATATGTTAAACTAATGATTTGAAGCATTTCGATATCGATAGCTAAATGTGTATATACAAGAAAATCGACTTTATACCTGAATATAAGATTACGGAATTCTTCTACATGCACTGCCGTTATGCCGCCATGGCTCTATGTTAACTTCAGTGCGTTAAAGAAGGTTTATTATAAATAACTTGAAAATGTAAAACTAATGATTTGAAGCATTTCGATATAGATTGCTATATGTGTATGTACAACAATATCCACTTTATACCTTAATAAAAGATAACGGAATTCTTCTACATGCACTGCCGTTATGCCGTTAAGGCTTTTGTAGACTTCAGTATGAAAAAGAGGGTTAATTAACTTAAATATGTTAAACTAATATTTTGAAGCATTTCGATATCGATTGCTAAATGAGTATATACAAGAAAATCGACTTTATACCTAAACATAAGATTATGGAATTCTTCTAACTGCAATGCCGTTATGCCGCCATGGCTTCATGTCACCTTCGGTAGGTTAAAGAAGGTAATTTAACTTAAATATGTTAAACTAATGATTTGAAGCATTTCGATATCGATTGCTAAATGTACAAGAAACTTGACTTTATACCTAAACATAGGATAACGGAATTCTTCCAAATGCACTGCCGTTAATCCGCCATGGCTTTATGTCAACTTCAGTTCGTTAAAGAAGGTTTGTTAACTTAAATCGAGACTATATACCTTAATATAAGATTACGGAATTCTTCTAAATGCACTGCAGTTATACCGTTTAAGCTTTATGTAGACTTCAGTGCGTTAAAGAAGGTTTATTAACTTAAATATGTTAAACTAATGATTTGAAGCATTTCGATATCGATAGCTAAATGTGTATATACAAGAAAATTAACTTTATACCTAAATATAAGATTACGGAATTCTTCTACATGCACTGCCGTTATGCCATCATGGCTATATGCAAACTTCTGATCATTAAAGAAGGTATATTAACTTAAATATGTTAAACTAATGAGTTGAACCATCTCGATATCGATTGCTAAATGTGTATACACAAAAAATCGACTTTATTCCTAAATATAAGATTACGGAATTCTTCCAAATGCACTGCTGTTATACCGTTATGGCTTTATGTAAACTTCAGTAAGATAAAGAGGAATATACACATTAAGCAATCGATAACGAAATGCTTCAAATCGATAGTTTAACATATTTAAGGTTATTAACCTTCTTTATCTTACTGAAGTTTACATAAAGCCATAACGGTATAACGGCAGTGCATTTAGAAGAATTCCGTAATCTTATATTTAGGTATAAAGGCGATTGTGTTGTATATATACATTTAGCAATCGATATCGAGATGCTTCAAATCATTAGTTTAACATATTTAAGTTAATAAACCTTCTCTAACGATCTGAAGTTGGCATATAGCCATGGCGGCATAGCGGCAGTGCATGAAAAGAATTCCGTAATCTTATATATAGGTATAAAATTGATTTTCTTGTATATACTCATTTAGCTATCGATATCGAAATGCTTCTAATCATTAGTTTAATATATTAAGTTAATAAACATTTTTTAGCTTACTGAAGTCTACATAAAGCCTTAACGGTATAATGGCAGTGCATTTAGAAGAATTCCGTAATGTTATAATTTTATATTTAGGTATAAAGTCGATTTTCTTGTATTTACACATTTAAAATAATTAACCTTCTTTAACGTAATGAAGGTGATAAAAAGCCATGGCGGCATAACGACAGTACGTGTGGAAGAATTCCGTTATCTTATATTTAGGTATAAATTCGATTTTCTTGTATGTATACATTTCGCAATAGATATCGAAATGCTTCAGATAACTGGTTTAACATATTTGAGTTAATTAACCCTCTTTTTCATACTGAAGTCTACAAAAGCCTTAACGGCATAACGGCAGTGCATTTAGAAGAATTTTATAATCTTATATTTAGGTATAAAGTCGATTTTCTTGTATATACTCATTTAGCAATCGATATCGAAATGCTTCAAATCATTAGTTTTACATTTTCAAGTTATTTATAATAAACCTTCTTTAACGCACTGAAGTCTATATAAAGCCTTAACGGTATAACTGCAGTGCATTTAAAAGAAT
>CM050324.1:5791274-5814122 GCA_027475135.1 Bactrocera correcta | reverse complement strand
GTGTATATACAAGAAAATCGAATTTATACCTAAATATAAAATTATAACATTACGGAATTCTTCTAAATGCACTACCGTTATACCGCTAAGGCTTTTGCAGACTTCAGTAAGAAAAAGAGGGTTAGGTAACTTAAATATGTTAAACTAATGATTTGAAGCATTTCGATATCGATTGCTAAATGTGTATGTACAACAAAATCGACTTTATACCTAAATTTAAGATAACGGAATTTATATAAATATACTGCCGTTATGCCGTTATGGCTTTATGTAAACTTCAGTAAGATAAAGAAGGTTAATTAACTAAAATATGCTAAACCAGTTATTTGAATCATTTCGATATCGATTGCAAGATGTGTATTTATAAGAAAATCGACTTTATGCCTAAATATAAGACTACGGAATTCTTCCAAACGCACTGCCGTTATGCCGTTATGGCTTTATATTAACTTCAGTTCGTTAAAGAAGGTTTATTAACTTAAATATGTTAAACCAGTTATTTGAAGCATTTTGATATCGATTGCTTAATGCATATATACAAGAAAATCGACTTTATACCTAAATATAAGACTACGGAATTCTTCCAAATGTACTGTCGTTATGCCGCCATGGCTTTGTATCAACTTCAATACGTTAAAGAAGGTTAATTAACTTAAATATGTTAAACTAAAGATTTGAAGCATTTCGATATCGCTTGCTAAATGTGTATATACAAGAAAATCGAATTTATACCTAAATATAAAATTATAACATTACGGAATTCTTCTAAATGCACTGCCGTTAGGCTTTCGAAAAGACTACGCGCGACCGCTTTTGTTACAAAAGATGGCGCGCCCGCTTGAGGGTTAAATATGTTAAACTAATGGTTTGAAGCATTTCGATATCGACTGCTAAATGTGTAAATACAACAAAATCGACTTTATACCTAAATATAAAATTATAACATTACGGATTTCTTCTAAAAGCACTGCCGTTATACCGTTAAGGCTTTATGTAGACCTCATTAAGCTAAAAAATGTTTATTAACTTAATATGTTAAACTAATGATTTGAAGCATTTCGATATCGATAGCTAAATGTGTATATACAAGAAAATCGACTTTATACCTGACTACAAGATTACGGAATTCTTCTACATGCACTTCCGTTATGCCGCCATGGCTTTATATCAACTTCAATATGTTAAAGAAGGTTAAATAACATAAATATGTTAAACTAATGATTTGAAACATTTCGATATCGCTTGCTAAATGAGTATATACAAGAAAATCGAATTCATACCTAAATATAAGATAACGGAATTCTTCTAAACGCACTGCCGTTATGCCGTTAAGGCTTTATGTAGACTTCAGTAAGATAGAGGGGAATAATCAACTTAAATATGTTAAACTTATGATTTGAAGCATTTCGATATCGATTGCTAAATATGTAAATACAAAAAAATCGACTTTGTACCTAAATATAAGATTACGAAATTCTTTTAAATGCACTGCAGTTATACCGTTAAGGCTTTATATAGACTTCAGTGCGTTAAAGAAGGTTTATTATAAATAACTTGAAAATGTAAAACTAATGATTTGAAGCATTTCGATATCGATTCGATTTTCGATATCGATTGTTATGCCGCCATGGCTTTATGACAACTTCAGTTCGTTGAAGAAGGTTTATTAACTTAAATATGTTAAACTAATGAATTGAAGCATCGCGATATCGATTGCTAAATGTGTATATACAAGAAAATCGGCTTTATACCTAAATATAAAATTATAACATTACGGAATTCTTCTAAATGCACTGCCATTATACCGTTAAGGCTTTATGTAGACTTCAGTAAGCTAAAAAATGTTTACTAACTTAATATATTAAACTAATGATTAGAAGCATTTCGATATCGATAGCAAAATGAGTATATACAAGAAAATCAATTTTATACCTATATATAAGATTACGGAATTCTTTTCATGCACTGCCGCTATGCCAACTTCAGATCGTTAGAGAAGGTTTATTAACTTAAATATATTAAATTAATGATTTGAAGCATCTCGATATCGATTGCTAAATGTATATATACAACACAATCGCCTTTATACCTAAATATAAGATTACGGAATTCTTCTAAATGCACTGCCGTTATACCGTTATGGCTTTATGTAAACTTCAGTAAGATAAAGAAGGTTAATAACCTTAAATATGTTAAACTATCGATTTGAAGCATTTCGTTATCGATTGCTTAATGTGTATATTCAAGAAAATCGAATTTATACCTAAATAAAAGATTACGAATTTCTTCTAAATGCACTGCCGTTATGCCGCCATGGCATTATATCAACTTCAATAAGTTAAGGAAGTTTAACTAACTTAAATATGTTAAAATAATGATTTAGAACATTTCGATATCGCTTGCTAAATGTGTATATACAAGAAAATCGAATTTATACCTAAATATAAGATAACGGAATTCTTCTAAATGCACTGCCGATATGCCGCCATGGCTTTAAGCCAACTTCAGATCGTTGAAGAAGGTTTATTCACTTAAATATGTTAAAATAATGATTTGAAGTATTTCGATATCGAGTGCTAAATGGGAATATACAATAAAATCGACTTTATACCTAATTATAAGGTTATGTAATTCTTCTAAATGCACTGCCGTTATGCCGTTAAGGCTTTATGTAGACTTCAGTAAGATAAAGAGGGTTAATTAGCTTAAATATGTTAAACTAATGATTTGAAGCATTTCGATTTCGATTGATAAATGTGTATATACAAGAAAATCGATTTTATACCTAGATATAAGATTACGGAATTCTTCTAAATGCACTGCCGTTATGCCGTTAAGGCTTTATGTAGACTTCAGTAAGATAAAGAGGGTTAATTAGCTTAAATATGTTAAACTAATGATTTGAAGCATTTCGATATCGATTGATAAATGTGTATATACAAGAAAATCGACTTTATACCTAAAAATAAGATTACGGAATTCTTCTACATGCACTGCCGTTATGCCGCCATGGCTTAATGACAACTTCAGTGCGTTGAAGAAGGGTTGTTAACTTAAATATGTTAAACTAATGATTTGAAGCTTCTCGATATCGATTGCTAAATGTGTATATACAAGAAAATCGACTCCATACCTAAATATAAGATTACGGAATTCTTCCAAATGCACTGCCGTTATGCCGCCATGGCTTTATGACAACTTCAGTTCGTTGAAGAAGGTTTATTAACTTAAATATGTTAAACTAATGAATTGAAGCATCGCGATATCGATTGCTAAATGTGTAGATACAACAAAATCGACTTTATACCTATATATAAAATTATAACATTACGGATTTCTTCTAAATGCACTGCCGTTATACCGTTAAGTCTTTATGTAGACCTCATTAAGCTAAAAAATGTTTATTAACTTAATATGTTAAACTAATGATTTGAAGCATTTCGATATCGATAGCTAAATGTGTATATACAAGAAAATCGACTTTATACCTGAATATAAGACTACGGAATTCTTCTACATGCACTTCCGTTATGCCGCCATGGCTTTATATCAACTTCAATATGTTAAAGAAGGTTAAATAACTTAAATATGTTAAACTAATGATTTGAAACATTTCGATATCGCTTGCTAAATGCGTATATACAAGAAAATCGAATTTATACCTAAATATGAGATTATAAAATTCTTCAAAATGCACTGCCGTTATGCCGTTAAGGCTTTTGTAGACTTCAGTTTGAAAAAGAGGGTTAATTAACTTAAATATGTTAAACTAATGATTTGGAGCATTTCGATATCGATTGCTAAACGTGTATGTACAAAAAAATCGACTTTATACCTAAATATAAGATAACGGAATTCATATAAATATACTGCCGTTATGCCGTTATGGCTTCATGTAAACTTCAGTAAGATAGAGAAAGTTAATTAACTCAAATATGTTAAACCAGTTATCTGAAGCATTTCGATATCGATTGCGAAATGTATACATACATACATAAATATAAGATTACGGAATTCTTCCACATGTACTGTCGTTATGCCGCCATGGATTTTTATCACCTTCAATACGTTAAAGAAGGTTAATTATTTTAAATATGTTAAACTAGTGGTTTGAAGCATTTCGATATCGATTGCTAAATGTGTAAATACAAGAAAATCGACTTTATACCTAAATATAAAATTATAACATTACGGAATTCGTCTAAATGCACTGCCATTTACCGTTAAGGCTTTATGTAGACTTCAGTAAGCTAAAAAATGTTTATTAACTTAATATATTAGACTAATGATTTGAAGCATTTCGATATCGATAGCAAAATGAGTATATACAAGAAAATCAATTTCATACCTATATAAAAGATTATAGAATTCTTTTCATGCACTGCCGCTATGCCGCCATGGCTATATGCCAACTTCAGATCGTTAAAGAAGCTTTATTAACTTAAATATGTTAAAATAATGATTTGAGGTATTTCGATATCGAGTGCTAAATGAGTATATACAAGAAAATCGACTTTATACCTAATTATAAGGTTACGTAATTCTTCTAAATGCACTGCCGTTATGCCGTTAAGGCTTTATGTAGACTTCAGTAAGATAAAGAGGGTTAATTAACTTAAATATGTTAAACTAATGATTTGAAGCATTTCTATATCGATTGATAAATGTGTATATACAAGAAAATCGATTTTATACCTAGATATGACATTACGAAATTCTTCTACATGCACTGCCGTTATGCCGCCACGGCTTTATGTCACCTTCGGTAGGTTAAAAAAGGTAATGTAACTTAAATATGTTATATTTAGGTATGAATTCGATTTTCTTGTATATACATATTTGGCAAGCGATATCGAAATGCTTCAAATCATTAGTTTAACATATTTAAGTTAATTAACCTTCTTTAACGTATTGAAGTTGATATAAAGCCATAACGGCAGTGCATTTGGAAGAATTCCGTAATCTTATAGTTAGGTATGTAGTCGAGTTTCTTGGATTTACACATTTAGCAATCGATATCGAAAATCTTCAAATAACTGGTTTAGCATATTTAGGTTAATTAACCCTCTTTATCTTACTGAAGTTTACATAAAGCCATAACGGTATAACAGCAGTGCATTTGGAAGAATTCCGTAATCTTATATTTAGGAATAAAGTCGATTTTTTGTGTATACACATTTAGCAATCGATATCGAGATGGTTCAACTCATTAGTTTAACATATTTAAGTTAATATACCTTCTTTAATGATCAGAAGTTTGCATATAGCCATGATGGCATAACGGCAGTGCATGTAGAAGAATTCCGTAATCTTATATTTAGGTATAAAGTTAATTTTCTTGTATATACACATTTAGCTATCGATATCGAAATGCTTCAAATCATTAGTTTAACATATTTAAGTTAATAAACCTTCTTTAACGCACTGAAGTCTACATAAAGCTTTAACGGTATAACTGCAGTGCATTTAGAAGAATTCCGTAATCTTATATTAAGGTATATAGTCTCGATTTAAGTTAACAAACCTTCTTTAACGAACTGAAGTTGACATAAAGCCATGGCGGATTAACGGCAGTGCATTTGGAAGAATTCCGTTATCCTATGTTTAGGTATAAAGTCAAGTTTCTTGTACATTTAGCAATCGATATCGAAATGCTTCAAACCATTAGTTTAACATATTTAAGTTAAATTACCTTCTTTAACCTACCGAAGGTGACATGAAGCCATGGCGGCATAACGGCATTGCAGTTAGAAGAATTCCATAATCTTATATTTAGGTATAAAGTCGATTTTCTTGTATATACTCATTTAGCAATCGATATCGAAATGCTTCAAAATATTAGTTTAACATATTTAAGTTAATTAACCCTCTTTTTCATACTGAAGTCTACAAAAGCCTTAACGGCATAACGGCAGTGCATGTAGAAGAATTCCGTTATCTTTTATTTAGGTATAAAGAGGATATTGTTGTACATACACATATAGCAATCTATATCGAATTGCTTCAAATCATTAGTTTTACATTTTCAAGTTATTTATAATAAACCTTCTTTAACGCACTGAAGTTAACATAGAGCCATGGCGGCATAACGGCAGTGCATGTAGAAGAATTCCGTAATCTTATATTCAGGTATAAAGTCGATTTTCTTGTATATACACATTTAGCTATCGATATCGAAATGCTTCAAATCATTAGTTTAACATATTAAGTTAATAAACATTTTTTAGCTTAATGAGGTCTACATAAAGCCTTAACGGTATAACGGCAGTGCATTTAGAAGAAATCCGTAATGTTATAATTTTATATTTAGGTATAAAGTCGATTTTGTTGTAATTACACATTTAGCAGTCGATATCGGAATGCTTCAAATCATTTGTTTAACATATTAAATTAATAAACATATTTTAGCTTACTGAAGTCTACATAAAGCCTTAACGGTATAACGGCAGTGCATTTAGAAGAATTCCGTAATGTTATAATTTTATATTTCGGTATAAAGTCGATTTTCTTGTATTTGCACATTTAGCAATCGATATCGAAATTCTTCAAACCATTAGTTTAACATATTTAAAATAATTAACCTTCTTTAACGTATTGAAGTTGAAACAAAGCCATGGCGGCATAATGACAGTAGGATTGGAAGAATTCCGTAATCTTATATTTAGGTATAAAGTCGATTTTCTTGTATATACACATTTAGCAATCGATATCGAAATGCTTTAAATCATTAGTTTAACATATTTAAGTTAATAAAACTTCTTTAACGCACTGAAGTCTACATATAGCGTTAACGGCATAACGGCAGTGCATGTAGAAGAACTCCGTTATCTTATATTTAGGTATAAATTCGATTTTCTTTTATATACACACTTCGATATCCATATCGAAATGCTTGAAATCATTAGTTTAACGTATTAAGTTAATAAACTTTTTTTAGCTTACTGAAGTCAAAATAAAGCCTTAGCGGTATAACGGCAGTGCCGTAATGTTATAATTTTATATTTAGGTATAAATTCGATTTTCTTGTATATACAAATTTAGCAAGCGATATCGAAATGCTTCAAATCATTAGTTTAACATATTTAAGTTAATTAACCTTCTTTAACGTATTGAAGTTGATAAAGAGCCATGGCGGCATAACGACAGTACATTTGGAAGAATTCCGTAGTCTTATATTTAGGTATAAAGTCGATTTTCTTGTATATATGCATTAAGCAATCGATATCGAAAAGCTTCAAATAACTGGTTTAACATATTTAAGTTAATCAACCTTCTTTAACAAACTGAAGTTAATATAAAGCCATAACGGCATAACGACAGTGCGTTTGAAAGAATTCCGTAGTCTTATATTTAGGTATAAAGTCGATTTTCTTGTACATACACATTTTGCAATCGTTATCGAAATGATTCAAATAACTGGTTTAGCATATTTAAGTTAATTAACCTTCTTTATCTTACTGAAGTTTACATAAAGCCATAACGGCATAACGGCAGTATATTTATATGAATTCCGTTATCTTATATTTAGGTATAAGGTCGATTTTGTTGTACATACACATTTAGCAATCGATATCGAAATGCTTCAAATCATTAGTTTAACATATTTAAGTTAAATTACCTTCTTTAACCTACCGAAGGTGACATGAAGCCATGGCGGTATAACGGCATTGCAGTTAGAAGAATTCCATAATCTTATATTTAGGTATAAAGTCGATTTTCTTGTATATACTCATTTAGCAATCGATATCGAAATGCTTCAAAATATTAGTTTAACATATTTAAGTTAATTAACCCTCTTTTTCATACTGAAGTCTACAAAAGCCTTAACGGCATAACGGCAGTGCATGTAGAAGAATTCCGTTATCTTTTATTTAGGTATAAAGTGGATATTGTTGTACATACACATATAGCAATCTATATCGAAATGCTTCAAATCATTAGTTTTACATTTTCCAGTTATTTATAATAAACCTTCTTTAACGCACTGAAGTTTACAAAAAGCCTTAACGGTATAACTGCAGTGCATTTAAAAGAATGGCGTAATCTAATATTTAGGTACAAAGTCGATTTTATTGTATTTATACATTTAGCAATCGATATCGAAATGCTTCAAATCATAAGTTTAACATATTTAAGTTAATTATTCCCCTCTATCTTACTGAAGTCTACATAAAGCCTTAAGGGCATAACGACAGTACATTTGGAAGAATTCCGTAATCTTATATTTAGGTATATGTAAAGTCTATTTTCTTGTATATACACATTTAGCAATCGATATCGAAATGCTTCAAATCATTAGTTTTACATTTTCAAGTTATTTATAATAAACCTTCTTTAACACACTGAAGTCTACATAAAGCCTTAACAGTATAACTGCAGTGCATAAAGTCGATTTTCTTGTATATATGCATTTAGAAATCGATATCGAAATGCTTCAAATCATTAGTTTAACATATTTAAGTTATCAAACCTTCTTTAAAGAACTGAAGTTGACATAAAGCCATGGCGGATTAACGGCAGTGCATTTGGAAGAATTCCGTTATCCTATGTTTAGGTATAAAGTCAAGTTTCTTGTACTAGCACATTTAGCAATCGATATGCTCTTTAATTTATCTTACCAATGCTTTATGTTTGACCCACCTCTTTCTAATAGTTTAGCCTCAGAGCGTTATCAAAGTTGAAACAAAAATGTGACTATTGCCAAACCCTTGGAAGAAATAGAAGAAAAATTGGGGACTCTCCTGAGAGCTCTTTAAATTATCTTACCAATGTTTTTTGTTTGACCCACCTCGTTCAAATTGTTTAGCCTCAGAGCGTTAGCAAAGTTGAAACAAAAATTTGAGTAGGACTAAAAGAAAGATTGAAGACGTTCCTGAGAGCTCTTTAAATTATCTAACCAATGCTTTATGTTTGACACACCTCGTTCCAATAGCTTAGCCTCAGAGCGTTATCAAAGTTGAAACAAAAATGTGACTATTGCCAAGCCCCTGATAGGAGTAGAAGAAAGATTGAAGACTTTCCTGAGAGCTCTTTAAATTATCTAAAAAATGCCTAATGTTTGACCCACCTAAATTATCTAACCAATGTTTTATGTTTGACCCACCTCGTTCAAATTGTTTAGCCTCAGAGCGTTATCTAAGTTGAAACAAAAATGTGACTATTGCCAAGCCAATGAAAGGAGTAGAAGAAAGATTGAAGACTTTCCTGAGAGCTCTTTAAATTATCTAACCAATGCTTTATGTTTGACCCACCTCGTTCCAATAGTTTAACCTTAGAGCGTTAACAAATTTGAAACAAAAATGTGACTATTGCCAAGCCCTTCGTAGGAGTAGAAGAAAGATTGAAGACTTTCCTGAGAGCTCTTTAAATTATCTAACCAATGCTTAACGTTTTACCCACCTTGCTCCAATAGTTTAGCCGCTAGAGCGTTAGCAAAGTTGAAACAAAAATGTGACTATTGCCATGCCCCTGATAGGAGTAGAAAAAAAAATTGGGGACTTTCCTGAGAGCTCTTTAAATTATCTTAATAATGCTTTATGTTTGCCTCACCTCGTTCCAATAGTTTAGCCTCAGAGCGTTAACAAAGTTGATACAAAAATGTGACTATTGCCAATCCCCTGATAGGAGTAGAAGAAAGAGTGAAGACTTTCCTGAGAGCTCTTTAAATTATCTAACCAATGCTTAATGTTTGACCCATCTCGTTCCAATAGTTTAGTCGCTAGAGCATTAGCAAAGTTGAAACAAAAATGTGGACTATTGCCAAGCCCCTGGTAGGAGTACAAGAAGGATTGAAGACGTTACTAAGAGCTCTTTAAATTATCTAACCAATGCTTTATGTTTGACCCACCTCGTTCCAATAGTTTAGCCGCTAGAGCGTTAGCAAAGTTGAAACAAAAATGTGACTATTGCCAAGCCCCTGATAGGAGTAGAAGGAAAAATTGGGGACTTTCCTGGGAGCTCTTTAAATTATCTTACCAATGTTTTATGTTTGACCCCACCTCGTTCAAATTGTTTAGCCTCAGAGCGTTAGCAAAGTTGAAACAAAAATGTGAGTAGGACTAAAAGAAAGATTGAAGACTTTCCTGAGAGCTCTTTAAATTATCTAACCAATGCTTAATGTTTGACCCATCTCGTTCCAATAGTTTAGTCGCTAGAGCATTAGCAAAGTTGAAACAAAAATGTGACTATTGCCAAGCCCCTGGTAGGAGTACAAGAAGGATTGAAGACGTTACTGAGAGCTCTTTAAATTATCTAACCAATGCTTTTATGTTTGACCCCACCTCGTTCCAATAGTTTAGCCGCTAGAGCGTTAGCAAAGTTGAAACAAAAATGTGACTATTGCCAAGCCAATGGTAGGAGTAGAAGAAAAATTGGGGACTTTCCTGAGAGCTCTTTAAATTATCTAACCAATGCTTAATGTTTGACCCTCCTCGTTCCAATAGTTTAGCCGCTAGAGCGTTTGCAAAGTTGAAACAAAAATGTGACTATTGCCAAGCCAATGGTAGGAGTAGAAGAAAAAATTGGGGACTTTCCTGAGAGCTCTTTAAATTATCTAACCAATGCTTAATGTTTTGACTCATCTCGTTCCAATAGTTTAGTCGCTAGAGCATTAGCATATACCATTGGCTTGGCAATAGTCACATTTTTGTTTCAATTTTGCTAACGCTCTAGCGGCTAAACTATTGGAACGAGGTGGTTGTTCTTCTACTCCTACCATTGGCTTGGCAATAGTCACATTTTTGTTTTAACTTTAGCAAAGCCCCTGGTAGGAGTAGAAGAAAGATTGAAGACTTTCCTGAGAGCTCTTTAGATTATCTAACCAATAATTTATACTAATGAGTTGAACCACATCGATATCGATTGCTAAATGTGTATATACAACAAAATCGACTTTTATACCTAAATATAAGTTTACAGAATTCTTCCAAATGCACTGGCGTTATACCGTTATGGCGTTACGTAAACTTCTGTCAGATAAAGAAGGTTAATTAACTTAAATATGTTAAACTAATGAATTGAAGCATCTCGATATCGATTGCTAAATGTGTATATATAACAAAATCGACATTATACCTAAATATAAGTTTACAGAATTCTTCCAAATGCACTGGCGTTATACCGTTATGGCGTTACGTAAACTTCTGTCAGATAAAGAAGGTTAATTAACTTAAATATGTTAAACTAATGATTTGAAGGCATCTCGATATCGATTGCTAAATGTGTATATACAAGAAAATCGACTTTATACCTAAATAAAAGATTACAGAATTCTTATAAATGCACTCCCGTTATGCCGCCATGGCTTTACGTAAACTTCAGTAAGAAAATAAGGTTAATTAACTTAAATATGTTAAACTAATGATTTGAAGCATTTCGTTATCAATTGCTAAATGTGTATATACAGGAAAATCGACTTTATACCTAAATATAATATTACGGAATTCTTCTACATGCACTGCCGTTATGCCGCCATGGCTTTATGCCAACTTCCGTTCGTTAAAGAAGGTTAATTAACTTAAATATGTTAAACTAATGATTTGAAGCATTTCGATATCGATTGCTAATTGTGTATATACAAGAAAATCGACTTTATGCCTAAATATAAGACTACGGAATTCTTCCAAATGCAGTGCCGTTATGGCTTTTTGTCAACTTCAGTTCGCTAAAGGAGGTTTATTAAATTATATATGTTAAACCAGTTACCTGAAGCATTTCGATATCGATTGCGAAATGTATATACAAGAAATCGACTTTACACCTAAATATAAAATTTATAACGTTACGGAATTCTTCTAAATGCACTGCCGTTATACCGTCATGGCTTTATGTACGCTTCAGTATGCTAAAAAATATTTATTAACTTAATATGTTAATATGTTAAACTAACGTTTTGAAGCATTTCGATATCGATTGCTAAATGCGTATATACAAAAAATCGACTTTATACCTAAATATAAGATAACGGAGTTCTTTTAAATGCACTGCCGTTATGCCGTTAAGGCTTTATGTAGACTTCAATAAGCTAAAAAATGTTTATTAACTTAATATGTTAAACTAATGATTTGAAGCATTTCGATATCGATATCTAAATGTGTATATAAAAGAAAATCGACTTTATACCTAAACATAAGATTACGTAATTCTTCTAAATGCACTGCCGTTTTGCCGTTATGGCTTTATATTAACTTCAGTTCGTTAAAGAAGGTTTATTAACTTAAATATGTTAAGCCAGTTATTTGAAGCATTTCGATATCGAAAGCTTAGTGCATATATACAAGAAAATCGACTTTATACCTAAATATAAAATTATAACATTACGGAATTCTTCTAAATGCACTGCCGTTATACCGCTAAGGCTTTATGTAGACTTCAGTAAGCTAAAAATGTTTATTAACTTAATATGTTAAACTAATGATTTCAAGCATTTCGATATGGATATTTAAATGTGTATCTAAAAGAAAATCGACTTTGTACCTAAATTTAAGATTACGGAATTCTTCCAAATGCACTGTCGTTATGGCTTTATATCAACTGCAATACGTTAAAGAAGGTTAATTAACTTAAATATGTTAAACTAATGATTTGAAGCATTTCGATATCGCTTGCCAAATATGTATATACAAGAAAATCGAATTTATACCTAAATATAAGATAACGGAATTATTCTACATGTACTGCCGTTATGCCGTTAACGCTTTATGTCTACTTCAGTGCGTTAAAGAAGGTTTATTAACTTAAATATGTTAAACTAATAATTTAAAGCATTTCGATATCGATTGCTAAATGCGTATATACAAGGAAAATTGACTTTATACCTAAATATAAGATTACGGAATTCTTTCAATCCTACTATCATTATGCCTCCATGGCTTTGTATCAACTTCAATACGTTAAAGAAGGTTAATTATTTTAAATATGTTAAACTAATGGTTTTGAAGCATTTCGATATCGATTGCTAAGTGTGCAAATACAAGAAAATCGGCTTATACCTAAATATAAAATTATAACATTACGGAATTCTTCTAAATGCACTGCAGTTATGAAAGTTAAAGAAGGTTTATTAACTTAAATATGTTAAACTAATGAGTTGAGGCATTTCGATATCGATTGCTAAATGTGTATATACAAGAAAATCGAAGTTATACCTAAATATAAAATTAAAAAAATACGAATTGTTCTAAATGCACTGCCGTTATACCGTTAAGGCTTTATGTAGACTTCAGTAAGCTAAAAAATGTTTATTAACTTAATAAGTTAAACTAATGATTTGAAGCATTTCGATATCGATAGCTAAATGTGTATATAAATTACAAGACCGGTTGTTTAATTCATGATTTTCTTTATTTCCCTTGCTTGGAGCAAGGGCAGCCGTAAAGGCTGAGCGAGGTAAATACAACTGAACCGTCTTAAAGTTATTGTAGCGGCGACTACGCCTAAATACCTGTCTGAATAACACACGCTCTGCCAAGTGACTTGCCAGCGCAGTAGCAGCGATAGGTGTTTGTTGTTGTCACGCGCAACTCGTTGAGCGCTTCGTCAGCAATATCGTTGGAAAAAATAATTTTCGCACGCTCAGCCCCAGACGCATCGTCAGCGATTTCGGTGGAGTTGAAATGTTGTCCGGAAGCGTGTTGTTACTCTTGTTCCTTTGTTGTTGGCTACTATGGTGTGTTAACTACTCCCCCGCTAGAAGAGGGGACGTCCACGGATCCCTTAAGAACGCTGCTCAATATTGCAATATTAGCACCTGCGCTTCCGTACTTTGTAGATTATGTAGGCTGATATGCAAACAATAAAAAATACTATTGCTAAGGTGTAGGCTATAAGCCACTGAGACGACTGTGCTTCGACAAGCCCCCTCAATGATGCAATGTGTCGCAGATTTTTTTGGTTAATGTTGTGCAGGTAAGGAAGTGACAAGAGTGTGGTATGATTTGTCAGATTCACAAATTGTGCGGGTGCGGCCTCGGGATGCGCGCGCACAATCTTCCTCCCAGTTGGTGTACGTAGTGCCATTGATGGTAGCATTCTCTGTGAACTTTATCATGAATGTCCCATTCAAAATTACTGGCGGGGAGTTTCCCTCGCGAACTTCAACCAATTTATCATTTATAATAATTAAACCGTCGTCAATTTCTTCCACCGGTTCGATATGATCAGCTGTAATAGTCTGGCAGGGCGGTAGGCGCTGGGGTTAACAGATTCAACACGCAAGAGCTATTAATGTTTGACATTTGACAAAATATTATTGATAAAGAATTTTTTAAAAATTCGCTAGTTGTTTATATGTATTGTTGCATTTAGATACTACACTGGTCTCTATCATAATTGACTTAAAATTTTTTTACAACTGGTTTAATCCTAATTTTCTTACAATTTTGTTCTACCATTGGGTATTTAATTACGAAATATATGTTATTATAATTTTGCAAAATTTTTAATTTTCAGACTGTTAGTAAATCGCTTATTGTAATACCTGTAGAGTGCTCGTTAGTTAGTAAATTTTTAACCTCATCACTATTTAACAATATTGGGTTAATTAATTGTATCTTACCCAAAGTGACGGAATAAAGAGCTGATTCTATTTCGTCTATTAACGCTCTGTTTCTTGCTGATATCAAGTCAAAAAGATGTCCAGTGTCAATCTCATGCTGTTTGGTCGAGCTAATCAATTTGTTTACGGTGTCGGTTAACTGGTTAATTTTAACTTTGAGCTGGCTATGAATGCAAATCTGTTGCTCGTTTGCTTCAATCAGGGATTCTGCCCATGTTTGAAGTTGGTTAAAGTCATCGAAATCGGGGAGTTCCAGCTACGTATTTGAGAGCGGTGCCAAGAAAGTTTATGCTACGGAATTGTCGGTGATGAATTTTTAATGAATCTATTAATCGTAATATGCGGTCTATGTCCAGTTGAACGGTTTTCCTAATGTGAGACTGCGGGAAATTCTCAAGAAGATTATACGTTTCTTCGGCTATGTTCTCGTAAATGGTCAAATTCAGGTGGTGAATGATATGTTTGTACTGGCGGTAAATTGCAATCTCCCTATACTCCTCTACCTGAACAGGTCTTTCGATTAGTGTTAACCTAGCGGTAAGTTCGTCAATAGTCGTTTGGAAGTCTCGTCTCGTCTGCTCCGTTGCTGTCCGCACAGCGGCACCCAGCACGGCGCGAAGAATATTTTCGTCCATGCTACTTGATATTCCTTTTACTCTTTATTCACTTTAAAAATTTTTATTTTCAAATTAAAACAATTTTTACTTAAATTAATATTTATATTACTATTTTTTAAGCTGATGCTTTAATTCAATGAATATGTCAATATCTCGAGCACTCTACTTACATAGATTCTTTCATATTGTAATAATAGTAATAGTTTAGTCCCTCGATGGTTGTTAGTTTAGTCCCTCGATGGTTGTTAGTTTAGTCCCTCGATGGCTGTTAGTTTAGTCCCTCGATGGTTGTTAGTTTAGTCCCTCGATGGCTACGCCTCGGCTTGGCGTGCGTCCGAGCACCGTGGCCACGAAATTATCCTTTACAAGGATTTTGTTGTGGCCCCACGTTGGGCGCCAATTACAAGACCGGTTGTTTAATTCATGATTTTCTTTATTTCCCTTGCTTGGAGCAAGGGCAGCCGTAAAGGCTGAGCGAGTAAATACAACTGAACCGTCTTAAAGTTATTGTAGCGGCGACTACGCCTAAATACCTGTCTGAATAACACACGCTCTGCCACGTGACTTGCCAGCGCAGTAGCAGCGATAGGTGTTTGTTGTTGTCACGCGCAACTCGTTGAGCGCTTCGTCAGCAATATCGTTGGAAAAATAATTTTCGCACGCTCAGCCCCAGACGCATCGTCAGCGATTTCGGTGGAGTTGAAATGTTGTCCGGAAGCGTGTTGTTACTCTTGTTCCTTTGTTGTTGGCTACTATGGTGTGTTAACTTATACAAGAAAATCGACTTTGTACCTAAATATAAGATTACGGAATTTTTCCAAATGTGCTGTTGTTATGCCGCCATGGCTTTATATCAACTTCAATACGTTAAAGAAGGTTAATTAACATAAATATGTTAAACTAATGATTTGAAGCATTTCGATATCGATTGCAAAATGTGTATGTACAAGAAAATCGACTTTATACCTAAATATAAGATTACGGAATTCTTCCGAATGTACTGTCATTATGCCGCCATGGCTTTGTATCAACTTCAATACGTTAAAGAAGGTTAATTATTTTAAATATGTTAAACTAATGGTTTGAAGCATTTCGATATCGATTGCTAAATGTGTATATACAAGAAAATCGAATTAATACCTAAATATAAAATTAAAAAAATACGGAATTCTTCTAAATGCACTGCCGTTATACCGTTAAGGCTTTATGTAGACTTCAGTAAGCTAAAAAATGTTTATTAACTTAATATGTTAAACTAATGATTTGATGCATTTCGATATCGATAGCTAAATGTGTATGTAAAAGAAAATCGAATTCATACCTAAATATAAGACTACGGAATTCTTCCAAACGCACTGCCGTTATGCCGTTATGGCTTTATATTAACTTCAGTTCGTTAAAGAAGGTTGATTAACTTAAATATGTTAAACCAGTTATTTGAAGCATTTCGATATCGATTGCTTAATGCATATATACAAGAAAATCGAATTTATACCTAAATATAAGACTACGGAATTCTTCCAAATGTACTGTCGTTATGCCGCCATGGCTCTTTATCAACTTCAATACGTTAAAGAAGGTTAATTAACTTAAATATGTTAAACTAATGATTTGAAGCATTTCGATATCGCTTGCTAAATTTGTATATACAAGAAAATCGAATTTATACCTAAATATAAAATTATAACATTAGGGCACTGCCGTTATACCGCTAAGGCTTTATTTAGACTTCAGTAAGCTAAAAAATGTTTATTAACTTAATATGTTAAACTAATGATTTCAAGAATTTCGATATGGATATCGAAATATTCGACATATCCATATCGAAATGTGTATATAAAAGAAAATCGACTTTATACCTAAATATAAGATTACGGAATTCTTCCAAATGCACTGCCGTTATGGCTTTATATCAACTGCAATACGTTAGAGAAGGTAAATTAACTTAAATATGTTAAACTAATGATTTGAAGCATTTCGATATCGCTTGCCAAATATGTATATACAAGAAAATCGAATTTATACCTAAATACAAGATAACGGAAATTATTCTACATGCACTGCCGTTATGCCGTTAACGCTTTATGTAGACTTCAGTGCGTTAAAGAAGGTTTATTAACTTAAATATGTTAAACTAGTGATTTGAAGCATTTCGATATCGATTGCTAAATGTGTATATACAAGAAAATCGACTTTATACCTAAATATAAGATTACGGAATTCTTCCAATCCTACTATCATTATGCCTCCATGGCTTTGTATCAACTTCATTACGTTAAAGAAGGTTAATTATTTTAAATATGTTAAACTAATGGTTTGAAGCATTTCGATATCGATTGCTAAGTGTGCAAATACAAGAAAATCGGCTTATACCTAAATATAAAATTATAACATTACGGAATTCTTCTAAATGCACTGCAGTTATGAAAGTTAAAGAAGGTTTATTAACTTAAATATGTTAAACTAATGAGTTAAAGCATTTTCGATATCGATTGCTAAATGTGTATATATAAGAAAATCGAATTCATACCTAAATATAAGATTACATTATTCTTCTAAATGCACTGCCGTTATGGCTTTATATTAACTTCAGTTCGTTTAAAGAAGGTTAATTAACTTAAATATGTTAAACCAGTTATTTGAAGCATTTCGATATCGACTGCTAAATGAGAAAATACAAGAAAATCGACTTTGTACCTAAATATAAGACTACGGAATTTTTCCAAATGTGCTGTTGTTATGCCGCCATGGCTTTATATCAACTTCAATACGTTAAAGAAGGTTAATTAACTTAAATATGTTAAACTAATGATTTGAAGCATTTCGATATCGATTGCTAAATGTGTATATACAAGAAAATCGATTTTATACCTAAATAAAAGATTACGGAATTCACTCAAATATACTGCCGTTATGCCGTTATGGCTTTATTTAGACTTCAGTAAGATAAAGAAGTTTAATTAACCTAAATATGCTAAACCAGTTATTTGAAGATTTTCGATATCGATTGCTAAATATGCAAATCCAAGAAAATCGACTACATACCTAAATATAAGATTACGGAATTCTTCTGCGTGCACTGCAGTTATGAAAGTTAAAGAAGGTTTATTAACTTAAATATGTTAAACTAATGAGCTAAAGCATTTAGATATCGATTGCTAAATGTGTATATACAAGAAAATCGATTTTATACCTAAATATAAGATTACGTAATTCTTCTAAATGCACTGCCGTTATGGCTTTATATTAACTTCAGTTCGTTAAAGAAGGTTAATAACTTAAATATGTTAAACTAGTTATTTGAAGCATTTCGATATTGACTGCTAAATGAGTATATACAAGAAAATCTATGTACTTTACACCTAAATATAAAATTATTACATTACGGAATTCTTCTTAATGCACTGCCGTTATACCGTTAAGGCTTTATGTAGACTTCAGTAAGCTAAAATATGTTTATTAACTTAATATGTTAAACTAATGATTTTGAAGCATTTCGATATCGATAGCTAAATGTGTATGTAAAAGAAAATCGAATTCATACCTAAATATAAGACTACGGAATTCTTCCAAACGCACTGCCGTTATGCCGTTATGGCTTTATATTGACTTCAGTTCGTTAAAGAAGGTTGATTAACTTAAATATGTTAAACCAGTTATTTGAAGCATTTCGATATCGATTGCTTAATGCATATATACAAGAAAATCGAATTTATACCTAAATATAAGACTACGGAATTCTTCCAAATGTACTGTCGTTATGCCGCCTTGGCTCTTTATCAACTTCAATACGTTAAAGAAGGTTAATTAACTTAAATATGTTAAACTAATGATTTGAAGCATTTCGATATCGCTTGCTAAATTTGTATATACAAGAAAATCGAATTTATACCTAAATATAAAATTATAACATTACGGCACTGCCGTTATACCGCTAAGGCTTTATTTAGACTTCAGTAAGCTAAAAAATGTTTATTAACTTAATATGTTAAACTAATGATTTCAAGCATTTCGATATGGATATCGAAATGCGTATATAAAAGAAAATCGACTTTATACCTAAATATAAGATTACGGAATTCTTCCAAATGCACTGCCGTTATGGCTTTACATCAACTGCAATACGTTAAAGAAAGTTAATTAACTTAAATATGTTAAACTAATGATTCGAAGCATTTCGATATCGCTTGCCAAATATGTATATACAAGAAAATCGAATTTATACCTAAATATAAGATAACGGAGTTCTTCTACATGCACTGCCGTTATGCCGTTAACGCTTTATGTAGACTTCAGTGCGTTTAAAGAAGGTTTATTAACTTAAATATGTTAAACCAGTTATTTGAAGCATTTCGATATCGATTGCTTAATGCATATATACAAGAAAATCGAATTTATACCTAAATATAAGACTACGGAATTCTTCTAAATGCATTGCCGTTATACCGTTAAGGCTTTGTGTAGACTTTAGTAAGCTAAAAAATGTTTTATTAATTTAATATGTTAAACAAATGATTTGAAGCATTTCGATATCGATAGCTAAATATGTATATACAAGAAAATCGACTTTATACCTAAATACAAGATTAAAGAATTCTTCTACATCCACTGCCGTTATGCCCAACTTCAGATCGTTAAAGAAGGTTTATTAACTTAAATATGTTAAACTAATGAGTTGAAGCATTTCGATATCGATTGCTAAATGTGTATATACAAGAAAATCGATTTTATACCTAAATAAAAGGTTACGGAATTCACTCAAATATACTTCCGTTATGGCTTTATTTAAACTTTAGTAAGATAAAGAAAGTTAATTAACCTAAATATGCTAAACGAGTTATTTGAAGATTTTTGATATCGATTGCTAAATGTGTAAATCCAAGAAACTCGACTACATACCTAAATATAAGATTACGGAATTCTTCCAAATGCACTGCCGTTATGGCTTTATATAGACTTCAATACGTTAAAGAAGGTTAATTAACCTTATTATGTTAAACTAATGATTTGAAGCATTTCGATATCGATTGCTAAATGTGTATATACAAGAAATTCGAATTTATACCTAAATATAAGATAACGGAATTCTTCTAAATGCAGTGCAGTTATAGCGTTAAGGCTTTATGTAGACTTCAGTGCGTTAAAGAAGGTTTATTAACTAAAATATGTTAAACTAGTGATTTGAAGCATTTCGATATCGATTGCTAAATGCGTATATTGAACAAAATCGACTTTATACCTAAATATAAGATTACGGAATTCTTCCAAATGTACTGTCGTTATGCCGCCATGGCTTTATGTCAACTTCAATTCGTTAAAGAAGGTTAATTAACTTAATTATGTTAAACTAATGATTTGAAGCATTTCGATATCGCTTGCCAAATATGTATATACAAGAAAATCGAACTTTTACCTAAATATAAGATAACGGAATTTTTCTAAATGCACTGCCGTTATGCCGTTAACACTTTATGTAGACTTCAGTGCGTTAAAGAAGGTTAATTAACTTAAATATGTTAAACTAATGATCTGAAGCATTTCGATATCGATTGCTAAATGTGTATATACAAGAAAATCGAATTTATACCTAAATATAAAATTAAAACATTACGGAATTCTTCTAAATGCACTGCCGTTATACCGTTAAGGCTTTATGTAGACTTCAGTAAGCTAAAAAATATTTATTAACTTAATATGTTAAACCAATGATTTGAAGCATTTCGATATCGATATCTAAATGTGTATATAAAAGAAAATCGACTTTATACCTAAATATAAGGTTACGGAATTCTTCCAAATGCACTGCCGTTATGGCTTTAAATAAACTTCAATACGTTAAAGAAGGTTAATTAACTTAAATATGTTAAACTAATGATTTGAAGCATTTCGATATCGCTTGCCAAATATGTATATACAAGAAAATCGAACTTTTACCTAAATATAAGATAACGGAATTTTTCTAAATGCACTGCCGTTATGCCGTTAACACTTTATGTAGACTTCAGTGCGTTAAAGAAGGTTAATTAACTTAAATATGTTAAACTAATGATCTGAAGCATTTCGATATCGATTGCTAAATGTGTATATACAAGAAAATCGACTTTATACCTAACTAAAAGATTACGGAATTCTTCCAAATGTACTGTCATTATGCCGCCAAGGCTTTGTACCAACTTCAAGACGTTAAAGAAGGCTAATTATTTTAAATATGTTAAACTAATGGTTTGAAGCATTTTGATATCGCTTGCTAACTGAATATATACAAGAAAGTCGAATTTATACCTAAATATAAGATAACGGAATTCTTCTAAATGCAGTGCTGTTATACCGTTAAGGCTTTATGTAGACTTCAGTGCGTTAAAGAAGGTTTATTAACTTAAATATGTTAAACTAATGACTTGAAGCATTTCGATATCGATTGCTAAATGTGTATATACAAGAAAATCGACTTTATACCTAAATATAAGATTACGGAATTCTTCCAAATGTACTGTCGTTATGCCGCCATGGCTTTGTATAAACTGCAGTTCGTTAAAGAAGGTTTATTAACTTAAATATGTTAAACCAGTTATTTGAAGCATTTCGATGTCGACTGCTAAATGTGTAAATACAAGAAAATCGACTTTACACCTAAATATAAAATTTTAACATTACGGAATTCTTCTAAATGCACTGCCGTTATACCGTTAATGCTTTATGTAGACTTCAGTAAGCTAAAAAATGTTTATTAACTTAATATGTTAAACTAATGATTTGAAGCATTTCGATAACGATAGCTAAATATGTATATACAAGAAAATCGACTTTATACCTAAATATAAGGTTATGGAATTCTTCTGCGTGCACTGCAGTTATGAAAGTTAAAGAAGGTTTATTAACTTAAATATGTTAAACTAATGAGCTGAAGCATTTCGATATCGATTGCTAAATGTGTATATACAAGAAAATCGATTTTATACCTAAATAAAAGATTACGGAAATTACCCAAATATACTGCCGTTATGCCGTTATGGCTTCTGTAAGGAAGGTTAGTTATTTAAATATGATAAGCTAATGGTTTGAAGCATTTCGATATCGATTGCGAAATATGTAAATTCAAGAAAATCGACTTTATACCTAAATACAAAATTATAACATTATGGAATTCTTCTAAATGCACTGCCGTTATGCCATTAGGGCCTTATGTAGACTTCAGTAAGCTAAAAAATGTTTATTAACTTAAATATTTTAAACTAATGATTCGAGGCATTTCGATATCGATTGCTAAATATGTATATACAAGAAAATCGAATTTATACCTAAATATAAGATAACGGATTTCTTCTAAATGCACTGCCGTTATGCCGTTAAGGCTTTATGTAGACTTCAGTGAGTTAAAGAAGGTTTATTAACTTAAATATGTTAAACTAATGATTTGAAGCATTTCGATATCGATTGCTAAATGTGTATATACAAGAAATTCGAATTTATACCTAAATATAAGATAACGGAATTCTTCTAAATGCAGTGCAGTTATAGCGTTAAGGCTTTATGTAGACTTCAGTGCGTTAAAGAATGTTTATTAACTTAAATATGTTAAACTAGTGATTTGAAGCATTTCGATATCGATTGCTAAATGCGTATATTGAACAAAATCGACTTTATACCTAAATATAAGATTACGGAATTCTTCCAAAT
>CM050324.1:5768084-5790274 GCA_027475135.1 Bactrocera correcta | reverse complement strand
AATGATTTGAAGCATCTCGATATCGATTGCTAAATGTGTATATACAACAAAATCGACATTATACCTAAATATAAGACAACGGAATTCTTATAAATGCACTGCCGTTATGCCGTTAAGGCTTTATGTAGATTTCAGTAAGACAGAGAGGCTTAATTAACTTAAATATGTTAAACTAATGATTTGAAGCATTTCGATATCGATTGCTAAATGTGTATATACAAGAAAATCGACTTTATACCTAAATATAAGATTACGGAATTCTTCCAAATGTACTGTCGTTATGCCGCCATGGCTTTGTATCACCTTCAATACGTTAAAAAAGGTTAATTAACTTAAATATGTAAATCGACTTTATACCTAAATATAAAATTATAACGTTACGGAATTCTTCTAAATGCACTCCCGTTATGCCGCCATGGCTTTACGTAAACTTCAGTAAGAAAATAAGGTTAATTAACTTAAATATGTTAAACTAATGATTTGAAGCATTTCGTTATCAATTGCTAAATGTGTATATACAAGAAAATCGACTTTATACCTAAATATAAGATTACGGAATTCTTCTAAATGACTGCCGTTATGCCGCCATGGCTTTATGTTAACTTCCGTTCGTTAAAGAAGGTTAATTAACTTAAATATGAAAATCGACTTTATACCTAAATATAAAATTATAACGTTACGGAATTCTTCTAAATGCACTGCCGTTATACCGTCATGGCTTTATGTACGCTTCAGTATGCTAAAAAATATTTATTAACTTAATATGTTAATATGTTAAACTAACGTTTTGAAGCATTTCGATATCGATTGCTAAATGTGTATATACAAAAAATCGACTTTATACCTAAATATAAGATAACGGAGTTCTTCTAAATGCACGTTATGCCGTTATGGCTTTATGTTAACTTCAGATCGTTAAAGAAGGTTCTTAACTTAAATATGTTAAACCAGTTATTTGAAGCATTTCGAAATCGATTTCTTAATGCATATATACAAGAAAATCGACTTTATACCTAAATATAAGATTTACGGAATTCTTCCAAATGTACTGTCGTTATGCCGACATGGCTTTATATCAACTTCAATACGTTTAAGAAGGTTAATTAACTTAAACATGTTAAAAAAATGATTTGAAGCATTTCTATATCGATTGCTAAATGTGTATATACAACAAAATCGACTTTTTACCTAAATATAAGATTACGGAATTCTTCCAAATGCACTGCCGTTATACCGTTATGGCTTTATGTAAACTACAGTAAGATAAAGAAGATTAATTAACTTAAATATGTTAAACTAATGATTTGAAGCATTTCGATATCGATTGCTAAATGTGTATGTACAAGAAAATCGACTTTATACCTAAATATAAGATTACGGAATTCTTCCAAATGTACTGTCGTTATGCCGCCATGGCTTTGTATCACCTTCAATACGTTAAAAAAGGTTAATTATTTTAAATATGTTAAACTAATGGTTTGAAGCATTTCGATATCGATTGCTAATTTTGCAAATACACGAAAATCGTTTTTATACCTAAATATAAAATTATAACATTACGGAATTCTTCTAAATGCACTGCCGTCATACCGTTAAGGCTTTATGTAGACTTTAGTGAGCTAAAGAATGTTTATTATCTTAATATGTTAAACAAATTATTTGAAGCATTTCGATATCGATAGCTAAATGATGTAAAAGTACAAGAAAATCGACTTTATACCTAAATATAAGAATACGGAATTCTTTTACATCCACTGCCGGTATGCCAACATCAGATCGTTAAAGAAGGTTTATTAACTTAAATATGTTAAACTAATGAGTTGAAGCATTTCGATATCGATTGCTAAATGCTTATATACAAGAAAATCGATTTTATACCTAAATAAAAGATTACGGAATTCACCCAAATGCACTGCCGTTATGGCTTTATATTAACTTCAATAAGATAAAGAAGGTTAATTAACCAAAATATGCTAAACCAGTTATTTGAAGATTTTCGATATCGATTGCTAAATGTGTAAATCCAAGAAAATCGACTACATACCTAAATATAAGATTACGGAATTCTTCTACATGCACTGCCATTATGGCGCCATGGCTTTATGTTAACTTCAGGCGTTAAAGAAGGTTAATTAACTTAAATATGTTAAACTAATCATTTGAAGCATTTCGATATCGATTGCTAAATGAGTATATACAAGAAAATCGAATTTATACCTAAATATAAAATTATAACATTACGGAATTCTTCTAAATGCACTGCCGTTATGCCGTTAAGGCTTTATGTAGACTTCAGTAAGCTAAAAAATGTTTATTAACTTAATATGTTAAACTAATGATTTGAAGCATTTCGATATCGATATCTAAATGTGTATATAAAAGAAAATCGACTTTATACCTAAACATAAGATTACGTAATTCTTCTAAATGCACTGCCGTTTTGCCGTTATGGCCTTATATTAACTTCAGTGCGTTAAAGGAGGTTTATTAACTTAAATATGTTAAACTAATGATTTGAAGCATTTCGATATCGATTGCTAAATGTGTATATACAAGAAAATCGACTTTATACCTAAATATAAGATTACGGAATTGTTCCAAATGTACTGTCGTTATGCCGCCATGGCTTTGTATCACCTTCAATACCTTAGAGAAGGTTTATTAACTTAAATATGTTAAACTAATGATTTGAAGCATTTCGATATCGATTGCTAAATGAGTATGTACAAGAAAATCGAATTCATACCTAAATATAAGATTACGTAATTCTTCTAAATGCACTTCCGTTATGCCTTTAAGGCTTTTGCAGACTTCAGTAAGAAAAAGAGGGTAAAGTAACTTAAATATATTTAACTAATGATTTGAAGCATTTCGATATCGATTGCTAAATGTGTATGTACAAAAAAATCGACTTTATACCTACATATAAGATTACGGAATTCTTCCAAATTACTCTCGTTACGCCGCCATGGCTTTATTTCACCTTCAATACGTTAAGGATGGTTAATTAACTAAAATATGTTAAACTAATGATTTGGAGTATTTCGATATCGATTGCTAAATATGTAAATACAAGAAAATCGACTTTTTACCTTAATATAAGATTACGGAATTCTTCTAAATGTACTGTCGTTATGCCGCCATGGTTTGTATCAACTACAATACGTTAAAGAAGGTTAATTATTTTAAATATGTTAAACTAATGGTTTGAAGCATTTCAATATCGACTGCTAAATGTGTAAATACAGCAAAATCGACTTTATACCTAAATATAAAATTATAACATTACGGATTTCTTCTAAATGCAATGCCGTTATACCGTTAAGGCTTTATGTAGACTTCAGTAAGCTAAAAAATGTTTATTAACTTAATATGTTAAACTAATGATTTGAAGCATTTCGATATCGATAGCTAAATATGTATATACAAGAAAATGGACTTTATACCTAAATATAAGATTATGGAATTCTTCTGCGTGCACTGCAGTTATGAAAGTTAAAGAAGGTTTATTAACTTAAATATGTTAAACTAATGATTTGAAGCATTTCGATATCGATAGCTAAATGTGTATGTACAACAATATCGACTTTATACCTAAATATTAGATTACGGAATTCTTTTAAATGCACTGCAGTTATACCGTTAAGGCTTTATGTAAACTTCAGTGCGTTAAAGAAGTTTTATTATAAATAACTTGAAAATGTAAAACTAATGATTTGAAGCATTTCGACATAGATTGCTATATGTGTATGTACAACAATATCGACTTTATACCTAAATAAAAGATAACGGAATTCTTCTACATGCACTGCCGTTATGCCGTTGAGGCTTTTGTAGACTTCAGTATGAAAAAGAGGGATAATTAACTTAAATATGTTAAACTAATATTTTGAAGCATTTCGATATCAATTGTTAAATGAGTATATACAAGAAAATCGACTTTATACCTAAATATAAGATTATGGAATTCTTCTAATTGCACTGCCGTTATGCCGCCATGGCTTCATGTCACCTTCGGTAGGTTAAAGACGGTAATTTAACTTAAATATATAAACTAATGATTTGAAGCATTTCGATATCGATTGCTACATGTGCTAGTACAAGAAACTTGACTTTATACCTAAACATAGGATAACGGAATTCTTCTAAATGCACTGCCGTTAATCCGCCATGGCTTTATGTCAACTTCAGTTCGTTAAATAAGGTTTGTTAACTTAAATATGTTAAACTAATTTGAAGCATTTCGATATCGATTGCTAAATATGTAAATACAAGAAAATCGACTTTATACCTAAATATAAGAAAACGCAATTCTTCTTCATGCACTGCCGTTATGCCATCATGGCTATATGCAAACTTCTGATCATTAAAGAAGGTATATTAACTTAAATATGTTAAACTAATGAGTTGAACCATCTCGATATCGATTGCTAAATGTTTATATACAAAAAATCGACTTTATTCCTAAATATAAGATTACAGAATACACTCAAATATACTGCCGTTATGCCTAATGGCTTTATTTAAACTTCAGTAAGATAAAGAAGGTTAATTAAGCTAAATATGCTAAACCAGTTATTTGAAGATTTTCGATATCGATTGCTAAATGTGTAAATCCAAGAAATGCGACTACATACCTAAATATAAGATTATGGAATTTTTCTACATGCACTGCCGTTATGGCGCCATGGCTTTATGTTAACTTCAGTGCGTTAAAGAAGGTTTATTAACTAAAATATGTTAAACTAATGATTTGAAGCATTTCGATATCGATTGCTAAATGTGTATATATAAGAAAATCGACTTTATACCTAAATATAAGATTACGGAATTCTTCCAAATGTAC
The DNA here is from genome assembly GCA_027475135.1 of Bactrocera correcta. Taxonomy (NCBI): domain Eukaryota; kingdom Metazoa; phylum Arthropoda; class Insecta; order Diptera; family Tephritidae; genus Bactrocera; species Bactrocera correcta. The sequence continues at coordinate 5,785,428 of CM050324.1, read as the reverse complement.
TGTCGTTATGCCGCCATGGCTTTGTATCAACTGCAGTTCGTTAAAGAAGGTTTATTAACTTAAATATGTTAAACCAGTTATTTGAAGCATATCGATATCGACTGCTAACTGTGTAAATACAAGAAAATCGACTTTACACCTAAATATAAAATTATAACATTACGGAATTCTTCTAAATGCACTGCCGTTATACCGTTAGTGCTTTATGTAGACTTCAGTAAGCTAAAAAATGTTTATTAACTGAATATGTTAAACTAATGATTTGAAGAATTTCGATATCGGTAGCTAAATATGTATATACAAGAAAATGGACTTTATACCCAAATATAAGATTATGGAATTCTTCTGCGTGCACTGCAGTTATGAAAGTTAAAGAAGGCTTATTAACTTAAATATGTTAAACTAATGAGCTGAAGCATTTCGATATCGATTGCTAAATGTGTATATACAAGAAAATCGATTTTGTACCTAAATAAAAGAATACGGAAATTACCCAAATATACTGCCGTTATGCCGTTATGGCTTCTGTAAAGAAGGTTAATTATTTAAATATGATAAGCTTATGGTTTGAAGCATTTCGATATCGATTGCTAAATGTGTAAATACAAGAAAATCGACTTTATACCTAAATATACTATTATAGCATTACGGAATTATTCTAAATTTACTGCCGTTATGCCATTAGGGCCTTATGTAGACTTTAGTGCGCTAAAGAAGGTTTATTAACTTAAATATGTCATACTAATGATTTGAAGCATTTCGATATCGATTGCTAAATGTGTATATACAAGGAAATCGAATTTATACCTAAATAAAAGATGACATAATTCTTCTAAATGCACTGCCGTTATGCCGTTAAGGCTTTATGTAGACTTCAGTGAGTTAAAGGAGGTTTATTAACTTAAATATGTTAAACTAAAGATTTGAAGCATTTCGATATCGATTGCTTAATATGTATATACAAGAAAATCGACTTTATACCTGAATATAAGATTACGGAATTTTTCTACATGCACTGCCGTTATGCCGCCATGGCTTTATGTTAACTTCAGTGCGTTAAAGAAGCTTTAATAACTTAAATATGTTAAACTAATGATTTGAAACATTTCGATATCGTTTGCTAAATGTGTATATACAAGAAAATCGAGTTTATGCCTGAATATAAGATAACGGAATTCTTCTAAACGCACTGCCGTTATGCCCTTAAGGCTTTATGTAGACTTCAGTAAGATAGAGGGGAATAATTAACTTAAATATGTTAAACTAATGATTTGAAGCATTTCGATATCGATAGCTAAATGTGTATATACAAGAAAATCGACTTTATACCTAAATATAAGATAACGGAATTCTTCTACATGCACTGCCGTTATGCCATCATGGCTATATGCAAACTTCTGATCATTAAAGAAGGTATATTAACTTAAATATGTTAAACTAATGAGTTGAACCATCTCTATATCGATTGCTAAATGTGTATATACAAAAAATCGACTTTATTCCTAAATATAAGATTACGGAATTCTTCCAAATGCACTGCCGTTATACCGTTATGGCTTTATGTAAACTTCAGTAAGAAAAAGAAGGATAATTAACTTAAATATGTTAAACTAATGATTTGAAGCATTTCGATATCGATTACTAAATGTGTATATACAAGAAAATCGACTTTATACCTATATATAAGATAACGGAATTCTTCTACATGCACTGCCGTTATGCCGCCATGATTTTATGCCAACTTCAGTTCTTCGAAGAAAGTTTATTAACTTAAATATGTTAAACTAATGAGTTGAAGCATCTCGATATCGATTGCTAAATGTGTATATACAACAAAATCGAATTTATACCTAAACATAAGATTACGGAATTCTTCTACATGCACCGCCCTTATACCGTCATGGCTTTATGTTAACTTCAGTGCGTTAAAGAAGGCCTATTAACTTAAATATGTTAAAATAATGATTTGAAACATTTCGATATATATATCGACTTTATATCTAAATATAAGATTATACCTAAATATAAGATTACGTAATTCTTCTAAATGCACTGCCGTTATGCCGTTAAGGCTTGATGTAGACTTCAGGAAGATAAATAGGGTTAATTAACTTAAATATGTTAAACTAATGATTTGAAGCATTTCGATATCGCTTGCTCTATGTGTTTATACAACAAATCGATTTTATACCTAAATATAAAATTACGGAATTCTTCTACATGCACTGCCGTTATGCCGCCATGGCTTCATGTCACCTTCGGTAGGTTAAAGAAGGTAATTTAACTTAAATATGTTAAACGAATGATTTGAAGCATTTCGATATCGATTGCTAAATGTGCTAGTACAAGAAACTTGACTTTATACCTAAACATAGGTTAACGGAATTCTTCCAAATGCACTGCCGTTAATCCGCCATGGCTTTATGTCAACTTCAGTTCTTTAAAGAAGGTTTGTTAACTTAAATATGTTAAAATAATGATTTGAAGCATTTCGATATCGATTTCTAAATGCATATATACAAGAAAATCGACTTTATACCTAAATATAAGATTACCGAATTCTTCCAAATTACTGTCGTTATGCCGCCATGGCTTTATTTCACCTTCAATACGTTAAAGATGGTTAATTAACTTAAATATGTTAAACTAATGAATCGAATTCATACCTAAATATATGATTACGTAATTCTTCTAAATGCACTGCCGTTATGCCGTTAAGGCTTTTGCAGACTTCAGTAAGAAAAAGAGGGTTAAGTAACTTAAATATGTTAAACTAATGATTTGAAGCATTTCGATATCGATTGCTAAATGTGTATGTACAACAAAATCGACTTTATACTTAAATATAAGATAACGGAAGTCATATAAATATACTGCCGTTATGCCGTTATGGCTTTATGTAAACTTCAGTAAGATAAAGAAGGTTAATTAACTTAAATATGTGTCCTTTAAGACAGAGTCAGATGACCGTTTTTTATTACATTCAAAATGCGACTGATGCTTACATGTTAAAATGAACTTAAAAGTAAAAATGAATGAATGAATATATATAGTGGAACAAATAAAAATGAATGTGTATTCTAATAAATTGCAGAGATGCCAATAGTGACAAATATGGTGATGACAGCTCGCCTTCTCCTGACATTAACTCGTCCCGAGTTATTCGTCATTAATAGTATCTTCAGGATAATCATCATCGTCTATATCTGGAAACAAGGCACACCACGGTTTCATCTTGTCGGATGTTGCAATTTGACTGTAGTGACGTTGTGTTCGCTGCATACCTTCGATATCTTCAACGACGTAACGATCGAACCTCAATACTTTCTTAACCACGTAGGGACCTTTGTACTTCGGGTGTAACTTCTTCGACTCGCCCGTGTTTGGAGGAGGAGCTTCGACCAGCACAAGCGCTCGCTCTTCGTATCGTACTGGTTTGGAATGACGTGCATCAAACTTGGCCTTCCACTTAACTCGTGCCAATTTAATGTTTCGTATAGCTTCACTTCGTCGACCATTCATTTGGAGATGTTCTTCTTCATTCTGGATGGCTGCTAGTATCAAGTTACCACTTAAATCGCGTAGGGGAAAGTCATATACCAAATCAATCGGTGCAAACTTTGTTGTCGCGTTCACCTTAGTATTAAAGGACTATTGCAGCATACGAACATGTGTATCCCAATCTTTCGCCTCACTGGTCGATGCTCTCAAAAATGAAAATACTGCTTGATTAACCCTTTCTGCCAAACCATTCGAACGTGGTGTACGCGCAGCTACCTTAATATGTTGTATCTTGTATGCCTCGCAATAGTTACCAAATGCTGCGGACGTAAATGCGGTACCTCTGTCTGTTACAATTCGTCGCGGTAAGCCAAAGAATAGAGTCAAAACATTCAATGCATCTACGACCGGTTTGGTTTTTGTAGATCTAGTTGGGACAACTACTGAATACCTCGTGAGTGCGTCCACGATGACAAGAACGTACTCATAACCACGTCGACTTTTCACAAAAGGCCCAAGATGATCCAAGTGTAAAGTGTGAAATGGTAATTTTGGAACCTCCATGCCATAGAGCTCGCATTCCTTGCGAATCGGTTCGCGACTGTAACAGCACTCAATGCACGACTTGACAAAGCCCTTTGTAAAGTTCCTCATGCGCGGAAACCAAAAATGTTGCATGATCCTTTTCAAAGTACCGTCGACACCGGCAGAGTTTAAGTATCCGCCATCGCATGCCTTTTGGAACAACTAACAAATTACTCCCATTCTTAACTAAGCGGAATAACCGGTGATTCTTCAAACAGAAACTTTTCCTTATGTCACTGCGTTGATTGCCAGCGTCTTTATCCTCGATTACGCGTATAATTTCATTCAGCTTGTTATCTTGCCTCTGCATGGTGCAAACCCAATCCTCAATTGTCAGCGTCAAAATCTTACTGGATACGTCTTCTAACTGTTCGTCCCCTCTTATTGGTGCACGACGTAGAGCATCAACGTGACTCATCGTTGACCCTGCCCGATGTATTATGTTATAGTCGTATTTCAACAATCGTAGTAGCCAACGCGCTACTTTCGGAATCATAGGTTTTGACATCTTTGCAGTCGTCATCGCCTGACAATCTGTTACGATTGTAAAACGTTTACCGAGTAAGAACATTCTGAAGCGTTCACATGCCTCAACCACAGCGAGCACTTCCAGCTCATATGCATGCCAATTCTTTTCCTGTTGCGTACATGCCCTACTATAATATGCAATTGGCATCAATCCACTCTCATCTCGTTGCATAAGAATAGCGGCTATACCCATACTTGATGCGTCTGCATGGAGCTCATGGTCCTTCGTGATGTCGTAGATTGTCAAAATTGGGGCTTTACTTATCAACTCGATTAAACGCTGGAATGACTCTTCACATGTGGAGTCCCAAACGAAACTTGCGTCCTTCTTCGTAAGCTGGGTGAGAGGCTTAGCGATCAATGCATATTCGGGAACAAACTTCCGGAAAAACCCTGTCAACCCTAAAAACCTTCTAACTTCTACCTGATTTCGCGGCGTTGGAAAATGTTCAATCGCCAATGTCTTAACAATACCCGGTCTAATACCATTTTTATCTACCTGATGCCCTAGGAAAGTAACCTCATTTTTCATGAATGAACACTTTGATAATCTTAGCGTTAACCCTTCCTTCTGAACGATTTTTAAAAACTCTTCTAAGTAAAATAAATTTTCTTCTTCCGTATCACTAGCTATAATCACCTCATCCACATAGCTTACAACTGCTTTATTCAGCGGTGCAATCAGCTGAGTCATCATTTTTTGGAATGTACACGGAGCGTTCCGCAAACCAAATGGCATTCTATTAAATTCATAATGGCCATTGTGCGTTACAAAGGCTGTAAACGGTTTTGCGTCTTCCTCTAACTCAATCTGGTAGTAGCCAGACATTAAATCCAACGTGGTGAAAAACTTTTTACCGGACAGTGTCGCCAAAACGCCATCAACTGTCGGCATCAACCACGGTTGTTTTTCAGTTACAGCATTTACCTCACGGAAATCGACGCACAACCTATCCTCCCCATTTTTCTTACGCACCATAACTACTGGTGATGCATATGTGGATTCAGATCTACGCACAATACCCAATTGCATTAACTCATCTACGATTTCCTCAACAACACGCTGTTTAGGTATTGGAATACTATATGGTTTCTTATAAATTGGTTTCGGTGACGTTAATTTGATATTCATTCTGAATCGCTTTGACATACCCAGTTCAGGTAACTTTTCACCGAAACAATTCGCTTATATATTCACCATTTCAACTAATTTTTGCTCTATCCCTACCCTGAACTCAGCACCTATATCTAAGACATCCCTTTTAATTTGCATGATTGTGCACATGCCTTCTTCAATCACTACAGTGCCTTTGGATAGGACATCAATACCAACAATTGCTTCGTAAGTCATCACTGAGTCGTCTATTACCCATAATTCGACAGATCGTGTAGCTTTATTCATTCTAATATGCGCTAACATTTTTCCGTGGCAGGTAATCTGACTACCTCCAAAACCAATTAATCTTTCATCGCACTCAGCGATACACAAACCACACTTTGTTGCTATTGATTTCCTAACCAGTGATCTGCTACTGCCTGAATCAATTAGTGCCTTGCACCTTACATTTTCGTTGCCAAAAATTTCAATGTCCATGCACAACTCTTTGCACTGATTTCTTTCTATTTCTATTTTATTCACTGACATATCGTTTTCTTCAACTTCTACTCTTTTAGTACTTTCCCCACTTTCACTATCTTTTATTCGATGCACTCGCCCATTCTGTTTAACCTCTCTCTTTTTCCGAGGCTTCACACAATTCCTTGCAATATTCCCTCTTTCCTGACAATTAAAACATATAGGGCCATTTACACTCTTGCTTACCCTACTTGCCACTTCTGGCGTTTGCTGTTGTTTGTAGTGAAATTCGTTTAGCTTAAATTTATTCTCCCCGCTCGGTGGTATACTCAACAGCGATTGTAATAAATCAGAACACTTATTAAATTTCATTGCACTTAAAACCCTACTCAAATTATCGTCCTTAATCCATTAATAATATATCGTATAACAGACATATGTTCAATATTATCTCGTCTGCCTATTGCTAGCATTTTATAATAAAATTCATCAATTTTCTCACCCTTACTCCTTTTCGTATTCATCATTCTTATACGGGTGTCTGCAGAATTTCTAACGCACGGAAAATCTGACAAAAAAGAAATTACAAAATCACTCCACTCACGATAAACTGGCTGTGCATCAGCCCATCGCTTAGCCACTCCCCGCAGCCTACTAAGAACAGCAAATATGACGAAAGTGTCTTCCCAATGATATGCTGCTCTCAATTGTTCAACTCTCTCTATAAATTGTGTAGACGTGTACGTGTTGTCGATGGGGTTGAACTCAGGCAGAATCGCTGCTATTTCACTTGGTGTATAACATCTGCTTCTTGTTGCTTGGTCTCTCTCTCCCGCTCTCGTGCATGTTTCAGCGAACCAAGGCGCTGATCGTTCTCTATGTTCTGTATGCATTTCTGTTTGTGGCGTAGTTAGCAAGTGCGCATTTGACGTATTAATTTCTTGTGTCGCAATTACTGGTTGTTGCATGATGAACGATTGATTCGGATGCCACGACGTAGGTGGTTGCTGCGTACTTGGCTGCGTTGTTACCCGTGACCGCTCATACATATACAGATATGACGACGGTTGTATATATGCGTGCGACTGTGTATATACATACGGCTGCGCAAATAAATTGCGTTCTCCTTGCGACGCAAATGATGCTGACGACGTTTCTATCGGCGCTCGGGTAACTGGGAGCACTGTTTCCCGAATGTCCGGCCCTGTTGAACGTAGGGTATGCAGTTGTGCAGTTAGCATTTCCACTGCCCCACATAACGCACTAACCTGCACCTCCAACTGCCTCCTTACCCGATCGTTGTTCAATGATGGCCCGTCATTCTCCTCCTGATTTTCACCACTTCCCTGCGCTAACTCTGCGCCACATGATTCACCTGACGCCATAACCTGCTTCAGCAAATCTGTATTGACGTCTTGGAATCGGCTTATTAATTCGGCTTTTGTCCCGCTGGTCTTTAAATTTAAACTTTTTAACGCTTCTTTCAGTTGCACTACCGTTGAATTATTTAAGTCCATCCCATTTCTGAAGTCTGTCCTTCAAGACAGAGTCAGACGACCGTTCTTTATTACATTCAAAATGCGACTGATGCTTACATGTTAAAATGAACTTAAAAGTAACAATGAATGAATGAATATATATAGTGGAAAAAATAAAAATGAATGTGTATTCTAATAAATTGCAGAGATGCCAATTGTGACAAATATGGTGATGACATATGTTAAACTAATGATTTGAATCATTTCGATATCGATTGCAAAATGTGTATGTACAAGAAAATCGACTTTATGCCTAAATATAAGACTACGGAATTCTTCCAAACGCACTGCCGTTATGCCGTTATGGCTTTATATTAACTTCAGTAACTTAAATATGTTAAACCACTTATTTGAAGCATTTCGATATCGATTGCCTAATGCATATATACAAGAAAATCAACTTTGTACCTAAATATAAGACTACGGAATTCTTCCAAATGTACTGTCGTTATGGCTTTATATCAACTGCAATACGTTAAAGAAGGTTGATTAACTTAAATACGTTAAACTAATGATTTGAAGCATTTCGATATCGCTTGCCAAATATGTATATACAAGAAAATCGAATTTATACCTTTAAAAATAAGATAACGGGATTATTCTACATGCACTGCCGTTATGCCGTTAACGCTTTATGTAGACTTCAGTCGTTAAAGAAGGTTTATTAACTTAAATATGTTAAACTAATAATTTAAAGCATTTCGATATCGATTGCTAAATGTGTATATACAAGAAAATCGATTTTATACCTAAATAAATGATTACGGAATTCACTCAAATATACTGCCGTTATGGCTTTATTTAAACTTTAGTAAGATAAAGAAAGTTAATTAACCTAAATATGCTAAACCAGTTATTTGAAGATTTTTGATATCGATTGCTAAATGTGTAAATCCAAGAAACTCGACTACATACCTAAATATAAGATTACGGAATTCTTCCAAATGCACTGCCGTTATGGCTTTATATAGACTTCAATACGTTAAAGAAGGTTAATTAACTTAATTATGTTAAACTAATGATTTGAAGCATTTCGATATCGATTTTCTAAATGTGTATATACAACAAAATCGACTTTATACCTAAATAAAAGATAACGGAATTCTTCTAAATGCAGTGCAGTTATAGCGTTAAGGTTTTTTGTAGACTTCAGTGCGTTAAAGAAGGTTTATTAACTTAAATATGTTAAACTAGTGATTTGAAGCATTTCGATATCGATTGCTAAATGCGTATATTGAACAAAATCGACTTTATACCTAAATATAAGATTACGGAATTCTTCCAAATGTACTGTCGTTATGCCGCCATGGCTTTATGTCAACTTCAATTCGTTAAAGAAGGTTAATTAACTTAATTATGTTAAACTAATGATTTGAAGCATTTCGATATCGCTTGCCAAATATGTATATACAAGAAAATCGAATTCATACCTAAATATAAGACTACGGAATTCTTCCAAATGTACTGTCGTTATGCCGCCATGGCTCTTTATCAACTTCAATACGTTAAAGAAGGTTAATTAACTTAAATATGTTAAACTAATGATTTGAAGCATTTCGATATCGATTGCTAAATGTGTATATACAAGAAAATCGAATTTATACCTAAATATAAAATTAAAACATTACGGAATTCTTCTAAATGCACTGCCGTTATACCGTTAAGGCTTTATGTAGACTTCAGTAAGCTAAAAAATGTTTATAACTTAATATGTTAAACTAATGATTTGAAGCATTTCGATATCGATAGCTAAATGTGTATGTAAAAGAAAATCGAATTCATACCTAAATATAAGACTACGGAATTCTTCCAAACGCACTGCCGTTATGCCGTTATGGCTTTATATTAACTTCAGTTCGTTAAAGAAGGTTGATTAACTTAAATATGTTAAACCAGTTATTTGAAGCATTTCGATATCGATTGCTTAATGCATATATACAAGAAAATCGAATTTATACCTAAATATAAGACTACGGAATTCTTCCAAATGTACTGTCGTTATGCCGCCATGGCTCTTTATCAACTTCAATACGTTAAAGAAGGTTAATTAACTTAAATATGTTAAACTAATGATTTGAAGCATTTCGATATCGCTTGCTAAATTTGTATATACAAGAAAATCGAATTTATACCTAAATAGAAAATTATAACATTACGGCACTGCCGTTATACCGCTAAGGCTTTATTTAGACTTCAGTAAACTAAAAAATGTTTATTAACTTAATATGTTAAGCTAATGATTTCAAGAATTTCGATATGGATATCGAAATGTGTATATAAAAGAAAATCGACTTTATACCTAAATATAAGATTACGGAATTCTTCCAAATGCACTGCCGTTATGGCTTTATATCAACTGCAATACGTTAAAGAAGGTTAATTAACTTAAATATGTTAAACTAATGATTTGAAGCATTTCGATATCGCTTGCCAAATATGTATATACAAGAAAATCGAGTTTATACCTAAATATAAGATAACGGAGTTCTTCTACATGCACTGCCGTTATGCCGTTAACGCTTTATGTAGACTTCAGTGCGTTAAAGAAGGTTTATTAACTTAAATATGTTAAACTAGTTATTTGAAGCATTTCGATATCGACTGCTAAATGAGTATATACAAGAAAATCTATGTACTTTACACCTAAATATAAAATTATTACATTACGGAATTCTTCTTAGTGCACTGCCGTTATACCGTTAAGGCTTTATGTAGACTTCAGTAAGCTAAAATATGTTTATTAACTTAATATGTTAAACTAATGATTTTGAAGCATTTCGATATCGATAGCTAAATGTGTATGTAAAAGAAAATCGAATTCATACCTAAATATAAGATTACGTAATTCTTCCAAATGCACTGCCGTTATGGCGCCATGGCTTTATGTTAACTTCAGGCGTTAAAGAAGCTTTATTAACTTAAATATGTTAAACTACTGATATGAAGCATTTCGATATCGATTGCTAAATGTGTATATACAAGAAAATCGAATTCATACCTAAATATAAGATTACGTAATTCTTCTAAATGCACTGCCGTTATGCCGTTATGGCTTTATATTAACTTAAGTTCGTTAAAGAAGGTTAATTAACTTAAATATGTTAAACCAGTTATTTGAAGCATTTCGATATCGACTGCTAAATGAGAAAATACAAGAAAATCGACTTTGTACCTAAATATAAGACTACGTTATTTTTCCAAATGTGCTGTTGTTATGCCGCCATGGCTTTATATCAACTTCAATACGTTAAAGAAGGTTAATTAACTTAAATATGTTAAACTAATGATTTGAAGCATTTCGATATCGATTGCTAAATGTGTATGTACAACAAAATCGACTTTATACCTAAATATAAGATAACGGAATCCATATAAATATACTGCCGTTATGCCGTTATGGCTTTATGTAAACTTCAGTAAGATAAAGAAGGTTAATTAACTTAAATATGCTAAACCAGTTATTTGAATCATTTCGATATCGATTGCAAAATGTGTATGTACAAGAAAATCGACTTTATACCTAAATATAAGATTACGGAATTCTTCCGAATGTACTGTCATTATGCCGCCATGGCTTTGTATCAACTTCAATACGTTAAAGAAGGTTAGTTATTTTAAATATGTTAAACTAATGGTTTGAAGCATTTCGATATCGATTGCTAAATGTGTATATACAAGAAAATCGAATTTATACCTAAATATAAAATTAAAAAAATACGGAATTCTTCTAAATGCACTGCCGTTATACCGTTAAGGCTTTATGTAGACTTCAGTAAGCTAAAAAATGTTTATTAACTTAATATGTTAAACTAATGATTTGAAGCATTTCGATATCGATAGCTAAATGTGTTTGTAAAAGAAAATCGAATTCATACCTAAATATAAGACTACGGAATTCTTCCAAACGCACCGCCGTTATGCCCTTATAGCTTTATATTAACTTCAGTTCGTTAAAGAAGGTTGATTAACTTAAATATGTTAAACCAGTTATTTGAAGCATTTCGATATCGATTGCTTAATGCATATATACAAGAAAATCGAATTTATACCTAAATATAAGACTACGGAATTCTTCCAAATGTACTGTCGTTATGCCGCCATGGCTCTTTATCAACTTCAATACGTTAAAGAAGGTTAATTAACTTAAATATATTAAACTAATGATTTGAAGCATTTCGATATCGCTTGCTAAATTTGTATATACAAGAAAATCGAATTTATACCTAAATATAAAATTATAACATTACGGCACTGCCGTTATACCGCTAAGGCTTTATTTAGACTTCAGTAAGCTAAAAAATGTTTATTAACTTAATATGTTAAACTAATGATTTCAAGCATTTCGATATGGATATCGAAATGCGTATATAAAAGAAAATCGACTTTATACCTAAATATAAGATTACGGAATTCTTCCAAATGCACTGCCGTTATGGCTTTATATCAACTGCAATACGTTAAAGAAGGTTGATTAACTTAAATATGTTAAACTAATGATTTGAAGCATTTCGATATCGCTTGCCAAATATGTATATACAAGAAAATCGAATTTATACCTAAATATAAGATAACGGAGTTCTTCTACATGCACTGCCGTTATGCCGTTAACGCTTTATGTAGACTTCAGTGCGTTAAAGAAGGTTTATTAACTTAAATATGTTAAACTAATGATTTAAAGCATTTCGATATCGATTGCTAAATGTGCAATTACAAGAAAATCGACTTTATACCTAAATATAAAATTATAACATTACGGAATTCTTCTAAATGCATTGCCGTTATACCGTTAAGGCTTTATGTAGACTTTAGTAAGCTAAAAAATGTTTATTAATTTAATATGTTAAACAAATGATTTGAAGCATTTCGATATCGATAGCTAAATATGTATATACAAGAAAATCGACTTTATACCTAAATACAAGATTAAGGAATTCTTCTACATCCACTGCCGTTATGGCGCCATGGCTTTATGTTAACTTCAGGCGTTAAAGAAGCTTTATTAACTTAAATATGTTAAACTACTGATATGAAGCATTTCGATATCGATTGCTAAATGTGTATATACAAGAAAATCGAATTCATACCTAAATATAAGATTACGTAATTCTTCTAAATGCACTGCCGTTATGGCTTTATATTAACTTCAGTTGGTTAAAGAAGGTTAATTAACTTAAATATGTTAAACCAGTTATTTGAAGCATTTCGATATCGACTGCTAACTGAGAAAATACAAAAACTCGACTACATACCTACATATAAGATTACGGAATTCTTCCAAATGCACTGCCGTTATGGCTTTATATCAACTGCAATACGTTAAAGAAGGTTGATTAACTTAAATATGTTAAACTAATGATTTGAAGCATTTCGATATCGCTTGCCAAATATGTATATACAAGAAAATCGAATTTATACCTAAATATAAGATAACGGAGTTCTTCTACATGCACTGCCGTTATGCCGTTAAGGCTTTATGTAGACTTCAGTGCGTTAAAGAAGGTTTATTAACTTAAATATGTTAAACTAATGATTTAACGCATTTCGATATCGATTGCTAAATGTGCAAATACAAGAAAATCGACTTTATACCTAAATATAAAATTATAACATTACGGAATTCTTCTAAATGCATTGCCGTTATACCGTTAAGGCTTTATGTAGACTTTAGTAAGCTAAAAAATGTTTATTAATTTAATATGTTAAACAAATGATTTGAAGCATTTCGATATCGATAGCTAAATATGTATATACAAGAAAATCGACTTTATACCTAAATACAAGATTAAGGAATTCTTCTACATCCACTGCCGTTATGCCAACTTCAGATCGTTAAAGAAGGTTTATTAACTTAAATATGTTAAACTAATGAGTTGAAGCATTTCGATATCGATTGCTAAATGTGTATATACAAGAAAATCGATTTTATACCTAAATAAATGATTACGGAATTCACTCAAATATACTGCCGTTATGGCTTTATTTAAACTTTAGTAAGATAAAGAAAGTTAATTAACCTAAATATGCTAAACCAGTTATTTGAAGATTTTTGATATCGATTGCTAAATGTGTAAATCCAAGAAACTCGACTACATACCTAAATATAAGATTACGGAATTCTTCCAAATGCACTGCCGTTATGGCTTTATATAGACTTCAATACGTTAAAGAAGGTTAATTAACTTAATTATGTTAAACTAATGATTTGAAGCATTTCGATATGGATATCTAAATATGTATATAAAAGAAAATCGACTTTATACCTAAATATAAGGTTACGGAATTCTTCCAAATGCACTGCCGTTACGGCTTTAAATAAACTTCAATACGTTAAAGAAGGTTAATTAACTTAAATATGTTAAACTAATGATTTGAAGCATTTCGATATCGCTTGCCAAATATGTATATACAAGAAAATCGAACTTATACCTAAATATAAGATAACGGAATTTTTCTAAATGCACTGCCGTTATGCCGTTAACACTTTATGTAGACTTCAGTGCGTTAAAGAAGGTTAATTAACTTAAATATGTTAAACTAATGATCTGAAGCATTTCGATATCGATTGCTAAATGTGTATATACAAGAAAATCGACTTTATACCTAACTAAAAGATTACGGAATTCTTCCAAATGTACTGTCATTATGCCGCCAAGGCTTTGTACCAACTTCAAGACGTTAAAGAAGGTTAATTATTTTAAATATGTTAAACTAATGGTTTGAAGCATTTTGATATCGCTTGCTAAATGAATATATACAAGAAAGTCGAATTTATACCTAAATATAAGATAACGGAATTCTTCTAAATGCAGTGCTGTTATACCGTTAAGGCTTTATGTAGACTTCAGTGCGTTAAAGAAGGTTTATTAACTTAAATATGGTAAACTAATGACTTGAAGCATTTCGATATCGATTGCTAAATGTGTATATACAAGAAAATCGACTTTATACCTAAATATAAGATTACGGAATTCTTCCAAATGTACTGTCGTTATGCCGCCATGGCTTTGTATAAACTGCAGTTCGTTAAAGAAGGTTTATTAACTTAAATATGTTAAACCAGTTATTTGAAGCATTTCGATATCGACTGCTAAATGTGTAAATACAAGAAAATCGACTTTACACCTAAATATAAGATAACATAATTCTTCTAAATGCACTGCCGTTATGCCGTTAAGGCTTTATGTAGACTTCAGTGAGTTAAAGAAGGTTTATTAACTTAAATATGTTAAACTAATGATTTGAAGCATTTCGATATCGATTGCTAAATGTGTATATACAAAAAAATCGACTTTATACCTAAATATAAGATTACGAAATTCTTCCAAATGTACTGTCGTTATGCCGTCATGGCTTAATGTCAACTTCAATTCCTTAAAGAAGGTTAATTAACTTAAAAAAGTTAAACTAATAATTTGAAGCATTTTGATATCGCTTGCTAAATGAGTGTATACAAGAAATTCGAATTTATACCTAACTATAAGATAACGGAATTCTTCTAAATGCAGTGCAGTTATAGCGTTAAGGCTTTATGTAGACTTCAGTGCGTTAAAGAAGGTTTATTAACTTAATATGTTAAACTAATGATTTCAAGCATTTCGATATGGATATCTAAATGTGTATATAAAAGAAAATCGACTTTATACCTAAATATAAGGTTACGGAATTCTTCCAAATGCACTGCCGTTATGGCTTTAAATAAACTTCAATACGTTAAAGAAGGTTAATTATTTTAAATATGTTAAACTAATGATTTGAAGCATTTCGATATCGCTTGCCAAATATGTATATACAAGAAAATCGAACTTATACCTAAATATAAGATAACGGAATTTTTCTAAATGCACTGCCGTTATGCCGTTAACACTTTATGTAGACTTCAGTGCGTTAAAGAAGGTTAATTAACTTAAATATGTTAAACTAATGATCTGAAGCATTTCGATATCGATTGCTAAATGTGTATATACAAGAAAATCGACTTTATACCTAACTAAAAGATTACGGAATTCTTCCAAATGTACTGTCATTATGCCGCCAAGGCTTTGTACCAACTTCAAGACGTTAAAGAAGGTTAATTATTTTAAATATGTTAAACTAATGATTTGAAGCATTTCGATATCGCTTGCCAAATATGTATATACAAGAAAATCGAACTTATACCTAAATATAAGATAACGGAATTTTTCTAAATGCACTGCCGTTATGCCGTTAACACTTTATGTAGACTTCAGTGCGTTAAAGAAGGTTTATTAACTTAAATATGTTAAACTAATGATTTGAAGCATTTCGATATCGATTGCTAAATAAATATGTACAAGAAAATCGAATTCATACCTAAATACAAGATTACGTAGTTCTTCTAAATGCACTGCCGTTATGCCGTTAACGCTTTTGCAGACTTCAGTAAGAAAAAGAGGGTTAAGTAACTTAAATATGTTTAACTAATGATTTGAAGCATTTCGATATCGATTGCTAAATTTGTATCAACTACAATACGTTAAAGAAGATTAATTAACTTAAATATGTTAAACTAATGATTTGAAGCATTTCGATATCGCTTGCCAAATATGTATATACAAGAAAATCGAATTTATACATAAATATAAGATAACGGACATCTTCTACATGCACTGCCGTTATGCCGTTAACGCTTTATGTAGACTTCAGTGCGTTAAAGAAGGTTTATTAACTTAAATATGTTAAACTAATGAGTTGAAGCATTTCGATATCGATTGCTAAATGTGTATATAAAAGAAAATCGATTTTATACCTAAATAAAAGATTACGGAATTCACTCAAATATACTGCCGTTATGGCTTTGTTTAAACTTCAGTAAGATAAAGAAGGTTAATTAACCTAAATATGCTAAACCAGTTATTTGAAGATTTTCGATATCGATTGCTAAATGTGTAATACCAAGAAACTCGACTACATACCTAAATATAAGATTACGGAATTCTTCCAAATGCACTGCCGTTATGGCTTTATATAGACTTCAATACGTTAAAGAAAGTTAATTAACTTAAATATGTTAAACTAATGATTTGAAGCATTTCGATATCGATTGCTAAATGTGTATATACAAGAAAATCGAATTTATACCTAAATATAAAATTAAAACATTACGGAATTCTTCTAAATGCACTGCCATTATACCGTTAAGGCTTTATGTAGACTTCAGTAAGCTAAAAATGTTTATTAACTTAATATGTTAAACTAATGATTTGAAGCATTTCGATATCAATATCTAAATGTGTATATACAAGAAAATCGACTTTATACCTAACTAAAAGATTACGGAATTCTTCCAAATGTACTGTCATTATGCCGCCAAGGCTTTGTACCAACTTCAATACGTTAAAGAACGTTAATTATTTTAAATATGTTAAACTCATGGTTTGAAGCATTTTGATATCGCTTGCTAAGTGAATATATACAAGAAAGTCGAATTTATACCTAAATATAAGATAACGGAATTCTTCTAAATGCAGTGCTGTTATACCGTTAAGGCTTTATGTAGACTTCAGTGCGTTAAAGAAGGTTAATTAACTTAATAATGTTAAACTAATGACTTGAAGCATTTCGATATCGATTGCTAAATGTGTATATACAAGAAAAT
>CM050324.1:5725423-5767084 GCA_027475135.1 Bactrocera correcta | reverse complement strand
AAATGCTTCAAATCACTAGTTTAACATATTTAAGTTAATTGACCTTCTTTAACGTATTGAAGTTGATAAAGAGCCATGGCGGCATGACGACAGTATATTTGGAAGAATTCCGTAATCTTATATTTAGGTACAAAGTCGATTTTCTTGAATATACACATTTAGCAATCGATATCGAAAATTTTCAAATCATTAGTTTAACATATTTAAGTTAGTAAACCTTCTTTAACGATCTGAAGTTGGCATAACGGCAGTGGATGTAGAAGAATTCCGTAATCTTATATTTAGGTATAAAGTCGATTTTCTTGTATATACATATTTAGCTATCGATATCGAAATGCTTCAAATCATTTGTTTAACATATTAAATTAATAAACATTTTTAAGCTTACTAAAGTCTACATAAAGCCTTAGCAGTATAACGGCAGTGCATTTAGAAGAATTCCGTAATGTTATAATTTTATATTTAGGTATAAAGTCGATTTTCTTGTATTTACACATTTAGCAATCGATATCGAAATGCATCAAACCATTACTTTAACATATTTAAAATAATTAACCTTCTTTAACGTATTGAAGGTGATACAAAGCCATGGCGGCATAACGACAGTACATTTGGGACAAATCCGTAATCTTATATTTAGGTATAAAGTAGATTTTCTTGTATATACACATTAAGCAATCGATGCCGATATCCTTCACAACATAAGTTTAACAGATTTAAGTTAGTTAATCCTCTTTATCTTACTGAAGTCTACAAAAGCCTTAACGGCATAACGGCAGTGCATTTGGAAGAGTTCCGTAATCTTATATTTAGGTATAAAGTCGATTTTGTTCAATATACCCATTTAGCAATCGATATCGAAATGCTTCAAATCACTAGTTTAACATATTTAAGTTAATAAACCTTCTTTAACGCACTGAAGTCTACATAAAGCCTTAACGCTATAACTGCACTGCATTTAGAAGAATTCCGCTATCTTATATTTAGGTATGTAGTCGAGTTTCTTGGTATTACACATTTAGCAATCGATATCGAAAATCTCCAAATAACTGGTTTATCATATTTAGGTTAATTAACCTTCTTTATCTTACTGAAGTTTAAATAAAGCCATAACGGCGGTATATTTGAGTGAATTCCGTAATCTTTTATTTAGGTATAAAATCGATTTTCTTGTATATACACATTTAGCAATCGATATCGAAATGCTTCAACTCGTTAGTTTAACATATTTAAGTTAATAAACCTTCTTTAACGCACTGAAGTCTACATAAAGCGTTAACGGCATAACGGCAGTGCATGTAGAAGAATTCCGTTATCTTATATTTATGTATAAATTCGATTTTCTTGTATATACATATTTGGCAAGCGATATCGAAATGCTTCAAATCATTAGTTTAACATATTTAAGTTAATTAATCTTCTTTAACGTATTGTAGTTGATACAAATTTAGCAATCGATATCGAAATGCTTCAAATCATTAGTTAAACATATTTAAGTTACTTAACCCTCTTTTTCTTACTGAAGTCTGTAAAAGCGTTAACGGCATAACGGCAGTGCATTTAGAAGAATTACGTAATCTTGTATTTAGGTATGAATTCGAATTTCTTGTATACACTCATTTATTAAGCGATATCAAAATGCTTCAAATTATTAGTTTAACTTTTTTAAGTTAATTAATCTTCTTTAAGGAATTGAAGCTGACATTAAGCCATGGCGGCATAACGACAGTACATTTGGAAGAATTCCGTAATCTTATATTTAGGTATAAAGTCGATTTTCTTGTATATACACATTTAGCAATCGATATCGAAATGCTTCAAATCATTAGTTTAACATTTTAAGTTAATAAACATTTTTTAGCTTACTGAAGTCTACATAAAGCATTAACGGTATAACGGCAGTGCATTTAGAAGAATTCCGTAATGTTATAATTTTATATTTAGGTGTAAAGTCGATTTTCTTGTATTTACACATTTAGCAGTCGATATCGAAATGCTTCAAATAACTGGTTTAACATATTTAAGTTAATAAACCTTCTTTAACGAACTGCAGTTTATACAAAGCCATGGCGGCATAACGACAGTACATTTGGAAGAATTCCGTAATCTTTTATTTAGGTATAAAGTCGATTTTCTTGTATATACACATTTAGCATTCGATATCGAAATGCTTCAAGTCATTAGTTTAACATATTTAAGTTAATAAACCTTCTTTAACGCACTGAAGTCTACATAAAGCCTTAACGGTATAACAGCACTGCATTTAGAAGAATTCCGTTATCTTATATTTAGGTATAAATTCGACTTTCTTGTATATATTCATTTAGCAAGCGATATCAAAATGCTTCAAACCATTAGTTTAACATATTTAAAATAATTAACTTTCTTTAACGTATTGAAGTTGGTACAAAGCCTTGGCGGCATAATGACAGTACATTTGGAAGAATTCCGTAATCTTTTAGTTAGGTATAAAGTCGATTTTCTTGTATATACACATTTAGCAATCGATATCGAAATGCTTCAGATCATTAGTTTAACATATTTAAGTTAATTAACCTTCTTTAACGCACTGAAGTCTACATAAAGTGTTAACGGCATAACGGCAGTGCATTTAGAAAAATTCCGTTATCTTATATTTAGGTATAAATTCGATTTTCTTGTATATACATATTTGGCAAGCGATATCGAAATGCTTCAAATCATTAGTTTAACATATTTAAGTTAATTAACCTTCTTTAACGTATTGAAGTTTATTTAAAGCCATAACGGCAGTGCATTTGGAAGAATTCCGTAATCTTATATTTAGGTATAAGGTCGATTTTCTTTTATATACACATTTAGATATCGATATCGAAATGCTTCAAATCATTAGTTTAACATATTAAGTTAATAAACATTTTTTAGCTTACTGAAGTCTACATAAAGCCTTAACGGTATAACGGCAGTGCATTTAGAAGAATTCCGTAAATTTATAATTTTATATTTAGGTATAAATTCGATTTTCTTGTATATACACATTTAGCAATCGATATCGAAATGCTTCAAATCATTAGTTTAACATATTTAAGTAAATTAACCTTCTTTAACGTATTGAAGTTGATAAAGAGCCATGGCGGCATAACGACAGTACATTTGGAAGAATTCCGTAGTCTTATATTTAGGTATGAATTCGATTTTCTTGTATATACATATTTAACAAGCGATATCGAAATGCTTCAAATCATTAGTTTAACATAATTAAGTTAATTAACCTTCTTTAACGTATTGAAGTCTATATAAAGCCATAACGGCAGTGCATTTGGAAGAATTCCGTAATCTTATATTTAAGTATGAAGTCGAGTGTCTTGGATTTACACATTTAGCAATCGATATCGAAAATCTTCAAATAACTGGTTTAGCATATTTAGGTTAATTAACTTTCTTTATCTTACTAAAGTTTAAATAAAGCCATAACGGCAGTATATTTGAGTGAATTCCGTAATCTTTTATTTAGGTATAAAATCGATTTTCTTGTATATACACATTTAGCAATCGATATCGAAATGCTTCAACTCATTAGTTTAACATATTTAAGTTAATAAACCTTCTCTAACGATCTGAAGGTGGCATAACGGCAGTGGATGTAGAAGAATTCCGTAATCTTGTATTTAGGTATAAAGTCGATTTTCGTTTATATACACCTTTAGATATCGATATCGAAATGCTTCAAATCATTAATTTAACATATTAAGTTAATAAACATTTTTTAGCTTACTGAAGTCTACATAAAGCCTTAACGGTATAACGGCAGTGCATTTAGAAGAATTCCGTAATGTTTTATTTTTATATTTAGATATAAATTCGATTTTCTTGTATATACACATTTAGCAATCGATATCGAAATGCTTCAAATCATTAGTTTAACATATTTAAGTTAATTGACCTTCTTTAACGTATTGAAGTTGATAAAGAGCCATGGCGGCATGACGACAGTACATTTGGAAGAATTCCGTAATCTTATTTTTAGGTATGTAGTCGAGTTTCTTGGGTTTACACATTTAGCAATCGATATCGAAAATCTTCAAATCATTAGTTTAACATATTTAAGTTAGTAAACCTTCTTTAACGATCTGAAGTTGGCATAACGGCAGTGGATGTAGAAGAATTCCGTAATCTTATATTTAGGTATAAAGTCGATTTTCTTGTATATACATATTTAGCTATCGATATCGAAATGCTTCAAATCATTTGTTTAACATATTGAATTAATAAACATTTTTTAGCTTACTAAAGTCTACATAAGGCCTTAGCAGTATAACGGCAGTGCATTTAGAAGAATTCCGTAATGTTATAATTTTATATTTAGGTATAAAGTCGATTTGCATGTATTTACACATTTAGCAATCGATATCGAAATGCATCAAACCATTACTTTAACATATTTAAAATAATTAACCTTCTTTAACGTATTGAAGTTGATACAAAGCCATGGCGGCATAATGACAGTAGGATTGGAAGAATTCCGTAATCTTATATTTAGGTATAAAGTCAATTTTCTTGTATATACACATTTAGCAATCGATATCGAAATGCTTCAAGTCATTAGTTTAACATATTTAAGTTAATAAACCTTCCTTAACGCACTGAAGTATACATAAAGCGTTAACGGCATAACGGCAGTGCATGTAGAAGAATTCCGTTATCTTATATTTATGTATAAATTCGATTTTCTTGTACATACATATTTGGCAAGCGATATCGAAATGCTTCAAATCATTAGTTTAACATATTAAGTTAATAAACATTTTTTAGCTTACTGAAGTCTACATAAAGCCTTAACGGTATAACGGCAGTGCATTTAGAAGAATTCCGTAATGTTTTATTTTTATATTTAGATATAAATTCGATTTTCTTGTATATACACATTTAGCAATCGATATCGAAATGCTTCAAATCATTAGTTTAACATATTTAAGTTAATTGACCTTCTTTAACGTATTGAAGTTGACATAAAGCCATGGCGGCATAACGACAGTACATTTGGAAGAATTCCGTAATCTTATATTTAGGTATAAAGTCGATTTTGTTCAATATACGCATTTAGCAATCGATATCGAAATGCTTCAAATCACTAGTTAAACATATTTAAGTTAATAAACCTTCTTTAACGCACTGAAGTCTACATAAAGCCTTAACGCTATAACTGCACTGCATTTAGAAGAATTCCGTTATCTTATATTTAGGTATAAATTCGAATTTCTTGTATATACACATTTAGCAATCGATATCGAAATGCTTCAAATCATTAGTTTAACATATTTAAGTTAATAAACCTTCTTTAACTCACTGAAGTCTACATAAAGCCTTAAGGGCATAACGGCAGTGCATTTAGAAGAATTATGTTATCTTATATTTAGGTATAAATTCGATTTTCTTGCATATACATATTTAGCAATCGATATCGAAATGCCTCAAATCATTAGTTTAAAATATTTAAGTTAATAAACCTTCTTTAGCGCACTAAAGTCTACATAAGGCCCTAATGGCATAACGGCAGTGCATTTAGAAGAATTCCATAATGTTATAATTTTATATTTAGGTATAAAGTCGATTTTCTTGAATTTACATATTTAGCAATCGATATCGAAATGCTTCAAACCATTAGCTTATCATATTTAAATAACTAACCTTCCTTACAGAAGCCGTAACGGCATAACGGCAGTATATTTGGGTAATTTCTTTAATCTTTTATTTAGGTATAAAATCGATTTTCTTGTATATACACATTTAGCAATCGATATCGAAATGCTTCAGCTCATTAGTTTAACATATTTAAGTTAATAAACCTTCTTTAACTTTCATAACTGCAGTGCAAGCAGAAGAATTCCATAACCTTATATTTAGGTATAAAGTCGATTTTCTTGTATATACATATTTAGCTATCGATATCGAAATGCTTCAAATCATTAGTTTAACATATTAAGTTAATAAACATTTTTTAGCTTACTGAAGTCTACATAAAGCATTAACGGTATAACGGCAGTGCATTTAGAAGAATTCCGTAATGTTATAATTTTATATTTAGGTGTAAAGTCATTTTTCTTGTATTTACACATTTAGCAGTCGATATCGAAATGCTTCAAATAACTGGTTTAACATATTTAAGTTAATAAACCTTCTTTAACGAACTGCAGTTTATACAAAGCCATGGCGGCATAACGACAGTACATTTGGAAGAATTCCGTAATTTTGTATTTAGGTATAAAGTCGATTTTCTTGTATATACACATTTAGCAATCGATATCGAAATGCTTCAAGTCATTAGTTTAACATATTTAAGTTAATAAACCTTCTTTAACGCACTGAAGTCTACATAAAGCCTTAACGGTATAACAGCACTGCATTTAGAAGAATTCCGTTATCTTATATTTAGGTATAAATTCGACTTTCTTGTATATATTCAGTTAGCAAGCGATATCAAAATGCTTTAAACCATTAGTTTAACATATTTAAAATAATTAGCCTTCTTTAACGTCTTGAAGTTGGTACAAAGCCTTGGCGGCATAATGACAGTACATTTGGAAGAATTCCGTAATCTTTCAGTTAGGTATAAAGTCGATTTTCTTGTATATACACATTTAGCAATCGATATCGAAATGCTTCAGATCATAAGTTTAACATATTTAAGTTAATTAACCTTCTTTAACGCACTGAAGTCTACATAAAGTGTTAACGGCATAACGGCAGTGCATTTAGAAAAATTCCGTTATCTTATATTTAGGTATAAGTTCGATTTTCTTGTATATACATATTTGGCAAGCGATATCGAAATGCTTCAAATCATTAGTTTAACATATTTAAGTTAATTAACCTTCTTTAACGTATTGAAGTTTATTTAAAGCCATAACGGCAGTGCATTTGGAAGAATTCCGTAACCTTATATTTAGGTATAAAGTCGATTTTCTTTTATATACACATTTAGATATCGATATCGAAATGCTTCAAATCATTGGTTTAACATATTAAGTTAATAAATATTTTTTAGCTTACTGAAGTCTACATAAAGCCTTAACGGTATAACGGCAGTGCATTTAGAAGAATTCCTTAATGTTTTAATTTTATATTTAGGTATAAATTCGATTTTCTTGTAACTATATACACATTTAGCAATCGATATCGAAATGCTTCAAATCATTAGTTTAACATATTTAAGTTAATTAACCTCCTTTAACGTATTGAAGTTGATAAAGAGCCATGGCGGCATAACGACAGTACATTTGGAAGAATTCCGTAGTCTTATATTTAGGTATGAATTCGATTTTCTTGTATATACATATTTGGCAAGCGATATCGAAATGCTTCAAATCATTAGTTTAACATAATTAAGTTAATTAACCTTCTTTAACGAATTGAAGTTGACATAAAGCCATGGCGGCATAACGACAGTACATTTGGAAGAATTCCGTAATCTTATATTTAGGTATAAAGTCGATTTTGTTCAATATACGCATTTAGCAATCGATATCGAAATGCTTCAAATCACTAGTTTAACATATTTAAGTTAATAAACCTTCTTTAACGCACTGAAGTCTACATAAAGCCTTAACGCTATAACTGCACTGCATTTAGAAGAATTCCGTTATCTTATATTTAGGTATACATTCGAATTTCTTGTATATACACATTTAGCAATCGATATCGAAATGCTTCAAATCATTAGTTTAACATAATTAAGTTAATTAACCTTCTTTAACGTATTGAAGTCTATATAAAGCCATAACGGCAGTGCATTTGGAAGAATTCCGTAATCTTATATTTAGGTATGTAGTCGAGTTTCTTGGATTTACACATTTAGCAATCGATATCAAAAATCTTCAAATAACTGGTTTAGCATATTTAGGTTAATTAACTTACTTTATCTTACTAAAGTTTAAATAAAGCCATAACGGCAGTATATTTGAGTGAATTCCGTAACCTTTTATTTAGGTATAAAATCGATTTTCTTGTATATACACATTTAGCAATCGATATCGAAATGCTTCAACTCATAAGTTTAACATATTTAAGTTAATAAACCTTCTTTAACGATCTGAAGTTGGCATAACGGCAGTGGATGTAGAAGAATTCTTTAATCTTGTATTTAGGTATAAAGTCGATTTTCTTGTATATACATATTTAGCTATCGATATCGAAATGCTTCAAATCATTAGTTTAACATATTAAGTTAATAAACATTTTTTAGCTTACTGAAGTCTACATAAAGCATTAACGGTATAACGGCAGTGCATTTAGAAGAATTCCGTAATGTTATAATTTTATATTTAGGTGTAAAGTCGTTTTTCTTGTATTAACACATTTAGCAGTCGATATCGAAATGCTTCAAATAACTGGTTTAACATATTTAAGTTAATAAACCTTCTTTAACGAACTGCAGTTTATACAAAGCCATGGCGGCATAACGACAGTACATTTGGAAGAATTCCGTAATTTTGTATTTAGGTATAAAGTCGATTTTCTTGTATAGACACATTTAGCAATCGATATCGAAATGCTTCAAGTCATTAGTTTAACATATTTAAGTTAATAAACCTTCTTTAACGCACTGAAGTCTACATAAAGCCTTAACGGTATAACAGCACTGCATTTAGAAGAATTCCGTTATCTTATATTTAGGTATAAATTCGACTTTCTTGTATATATTCAGTTAGCAAGCGATATCAAAATGCTTTAAACCATTAGTTTAACATATTTAAAATAATTAGCCTTCTTTAACGTCTTGAAGTTGGTACAAAGCCTTGGCGGCATAATGACAGTACATTTGGAAGAATTCCGTAATCTTTCAGTTAGGTATAAAGTCGATTTTCTTGTATATACACATTTAGCAATCGATATCGAAATGCTTCAGATCATAAGTTTAACATATTTAAGTTAATTAACCTTCTTTAACGCACTGAAGTCTACATAAAGTGTTAACGGCATAACGGCAGTGCATTTAGAAAAATTCCGTTATCTTATATTTAGGTATAAGTTCGATTTTCTTGTATATACATATTTGGCAAGCGATATCGAAATGCTTCAAATCATTAGTTTAACATATTTAAGTTAATTAACCTTCTTTAACGTATTGAAGTTTATTTAAAGCCATAACGGCAGTGCATTTGGAAGAATTCCGTAACCTTATATTTAGGTATAAAGTCGATTTTCTTTTATATACACATTTAGATATCGATATCGAAATGCTTCAAATCATTGGTTTAACATATTAAGTTAATAAATATTTTTTAGCTTACTGAAGTCTACATAAAGCCTTAACGGTATAACGGCAGTGCATTTAGAAGAATTCCGTAATGTTTTAATTTTATATTTAGGTATAAATTCGATTTTCTTGTATATACACATTTAGCAATCGATATCGAAATGCTTCAAATCATTAGTTTAACATATTTAAGTTAATTAACCTCCTTTAACGTATTGAAGTTGATAAAGAGCCATGGCGGCATAACGACAGTACATTTGGAAGAATTCCGTAGTCTTATATTTAGGTATGAATTCGATTTTCTTGTATATACATATTTGGCAAGCGATATCGAAATGCTTCAAATCATTAGTTTAACATAATTAAGTTAATTAACCTTCTTTAACGAATTGAAGTTGACATAAAGCCATGGCGGCATAACGACAGTACATTTGGAAGAATTCCGTAATCTTATATTTAGGTATAAAGTCGATTTTGTTCAATATACGCATTTAGCAATCGATATCGAAATGCTTCAAATCACTAGTTTAACATATTTAAGTTAATAAACCTTCTTTAACGCACTGAAGTCTACATAAAGCCTTAACGCTATAACTGCACTGCATTTAGAAGAATTCCGTTATCTTATATTTAGGTATAAATTCGAATTTCTTGTATATACACATTTAGCAATCGATATCGAAATGCTTCAAATCATTAGTTTAACATAATTAAGTTAATTAACCTTCTTTAACGTATTGAAGTCTATATAAAGCCATAACGGCAGTGCATTTGGAAGAATTCCGTAATCTTATATTTAGGTATGTAGTCGAGTTTCTTGGATTTACACATTTAGCAATCGATATCAAAAATCTTCAAATAACTGGTTTAGCATATTTAGGTTAATTAACTTACTTTATCTTACTAAAGTTTAAATAAAGCCATAACGGCAGTATATTTGAGTGAATTCCGTAACCTTTTATTTAGGTATAAAATCGATTTTCTTGTATATACACATTTAGCAATCGATATCGAAATGCTTCAACTCATAAGTTTAACATATTTAAGTTAATAAACCTTCTTTAACGATCTGAAGTTGGCATAACGGCAGTGGATGTAGAAGAATTCTTTAATCTTGTATTTAGGTATAAAGTCGATTTTCTTGTATATACATATTTAGCTATCGATATCGAAATGCTTCAAATCATTTGTTTAACATATTAAATTAATAAACATTTTTTAGCTTACTAAAGTCTACATAAGGCCTTAACGGTATAACGGCAATGCATTTAGAAGAATTCCGTAATGTTATAATTTTATATTTACCTATAAAGTCGATTTTCTTGTATTTGCACATTTAGCAATCGATATCGAAATGCTTTAAATCATTAGTTTAACATATTTAAGTTAATAAACCTTCTTTAACGCACTGAAGTCTACATAAAGCGTTAAATGCATAACGGCAGTGCATGTAGAAGAACTCCGTTATCTTATATTTAGGTATAAATTCGATTTTCTTGTATATACATATTTGGCAAGCGATATCGAAATGCTTCAAGTCATTAGTTTAACATATTTAAGTTAATTAACCTTCTTTAACGTATTGCAGTTGATATAAAGCAATAACGGCAGTGCATTTGGAAGAATTCCGTAATCTTATATTTAGGTATAAAGTCGATTTTCTTTTATATATGCATTTCGATATCCATATCGAAATGCTTGAAATCATTAGTTTAACATATTAAGTTAATAAACATTTTTTAGCTTACTGAAGTCTAAATAAAGCCTTAGCGGTATAACGGCAGTGCCGTAATGTTATAATTTTATATTTAGGTATAAATTCGATTTTCTTGTATATACAAATTTAGCAAGCGATATCGAAATGCTTCAAATCATTAGTTTAACATATTTAAGTTAATTAACCTTCTTTAACGTATTGAAGTTGATAAAGAGCCATGGCGGCATAACGACAGTACATTTGGAAGAATTCCGTAGTCTTATATTTAGGTATAAATTCGATTTTCTTGTATATATGCATTAAGCAATCGATATCGAAATGCTTCAAATCGAAATGCAATCGATATCGAAATGCTTCAAATAACTGGTTAAGTTAATCAACCTTCTTTAACGAACTGAAGTTAATATAATGCCATAACGGCATAACGGCAGTGCGTTTGGAAGAATTCCGTAGTCTTATATTTAGGTATGAATTCGATTTTCTTTTACATACACATTTAGCTATCGATATCGAAATGCTTCAAATCATTAGTTTAACATATTAAGTTAATAAACATTTTTTAGCTTACTGAAGTCTACATAAAGCCTTAACGGTATAACGGCAGTGCATTTAGAAGAATTCCGTATTTTTTTAATTTTATATTTAGGTATAAATTCTATTTTCTTGTATATACACATTTAGCAGTCGATATCGAAATGCTTCAAACCATTAGTTTAACATATTTAAAATAATTAACCTTCTTTAACGTATTGAAGTTGATTTAAGCCATGGCGGCATAACAACAGCACATTTGGAAAAATTCCGTAGTCTTATATTTAGGTACAAAGTCGATTTTCTTGTATTTTCTCATTTAGCAGTCGATATCGAAATGCTTCAAATAACTGGTTTAACATATTTAAGTTAATTAACCTTCTTTAACGAACTGAAGTTAATATAAAGCCATAACGGCAGTGCATTTGGAAGAATTACGTAATCTTATATTTAGGTATGAATTCGATTTTCTTTTACATACACATTTAGCTATCGATATCGAAATGCTTCAAAATCATTAGTTTAACATATTAAGTTAATAAACATATTTTAGCTTACTGAAGTCTACATAAAGCCTTAACGGTATAACGGCAGTGCATTAAGAAGAGTTCCATAATGTAATAATTTTATATTTAGGTGTAAAGTACATAGATTTTCTCGTATATACTCATTTAGCAGTCAATATCGAAATGCTTCAAATAACTAGTTTAACATATTTAAGTTAATTAACCTTCTTTAACGAACTGAAGATAATATAAAGCCATAACGGCAGTGCATTTAGAAGAATTACGTAATCTTATATTTAGGTATAAAATCGATTTTCTTGTATATACACATTTAGCAATCGATATCTAAATGCTTTAGCTCATTAGTTTAACATATTTAAGTTAATAAACCTTCTTTAACTTTCATAACTGCAGTGCACGCAGAAGAATTCCGTAATCTTATATTTAGGTATGTAGTCGATTTTCTTGGATTTGCATATTTAGCAATCGATATCGAAAATCTTCAAATAACTGGTTTAGCATATTTAGGTTAATTAACCTTCTTTATCTTACTGAAGTCTAAATAAAGCCATAACGGCATAACGGCAGTATATTTGAGTGAATTCCGTAATCTTTTATTTAGGTATAAAATCGATTTTCTTGTATATACACATTTAGCAATCGATATCGAAATGCTTCAACTCATTAGTTTAACATATTTAAGTTAATAAACCTTCTTTAACTTTCATAACTGCAGTGCATTTAGAAGAATTCCGTAATATTATAATTTTATATTTAGGTATAAGCCGATTTTCTTGTATTTGCACACTTAGCAATCGATATCGAAATGCTTCAAACCATTAGTTTAACATATTTAAAATAATTTACCTTCTTTAACGTATTGAAGTTGATACAAAGCCATGGAGGCATAATGATAGTAGGATTGGAAGAATTCCGTAATCTTATATTTAGGTATAAATTCGATTTTCTTGTATATACATATTTGGCAAGCGATATCGAAATGCTTCAAATCATTAGTTTAACATATTTAAGTTAATTAACCTTCTTAAACGTATTGCAGTTGATATAAAGCCATAACGGCAGTGCATTTGGAAGAATTCCGTAATCTTATATTTAGGTATAAAGTGGATTTTCTTTTATATACACATTTCGATATCCATATCGAAATTCTTGAAATCATTAGTTTAACATATTAAGTTAATAAACATTTTTTAGCTTACTGAAGTTCAAATAAAGCCTTAGCGGTATAACGGCAGTGCCGTAATGTTATAATTTTATATTTAGGTATAAATTCGATTTTCTTGTATATACAAATTTAGCAAGCGATATCGAAATGCTTCAAATCATTAGTTTAACATATTTAAGTTAATTAACCTTCTTTAACGTATTGAAGTTGATAAAGAGCCATGGCGGCATAACGACAGTACATTTGGAAGAATTCCGTAGTCTTATATTTAGGTATAAATTCGATTTTCTTGTATATATGCATTAAGCAATCGATATCGAAATGCTTCAAATAACTGGTTTAACATATTTAAGTTAATCAACCTTCTTTAACGAACTGAAGTTAATATAAAGCCATAACGGCATAACGGCAGTGCGTTTGGAAGAATTCCGTAGTCTTATATTTAGGTATGAATTCGATTTTCTTTTACATACACATTTAGCTGTCGATATCGAAATGCTTCAAATCATTAGTTTAACATATTAAGTTAATAAACATTTTTTAGCTTACTGAAGTCTACATAAAGCCTTAACGGTATAACGGCAGTGCATTTAGAAGAATTCCGTATTTTTTTAATTTTATATTCAGGTATTAATTCGATTTTCTTGTATATACACATTTAGCAATCGATATCGAAATGCTTCAAACCATTAGTTTAACATATTTAAAATAATTAACCTTCTTTAATGTATTGAAGTTGATACAAAGCCATGGCGGCATAATGACAGTACATTCGGAAGAATTCCGTAATCTTATATTTAGGTATAAAGTCGATTTTCTTGTACATATACATTTTGCAATCGATATCGAAATGCTTCAAATCATTGGTTTAACATATTTAAGTTAATTAACCTTCTTTAACGTATTGAAGTTGATATAAAGCCATGGCGGCATAACAACAGCACATTTGGAAAAATTCCGTAATCTTATATTTAGGTACAAAGTCGATTTTCTTGTATAAGTTAACACACCATAGTAGCCAACAACAAAGGAACAAGAGTAACAACACGCTTCCGGACAACATTTCAACTCCACCGAAATCGCTGACGATGCGTCTGGGGCTGAGCGTGCGAAAATTATTTTTCCAACGATATTGCTGACGAAGCGCTCAACGAGTTGCGCGTGACAACAACAAACACCTATCGCTGCTACTGCGCTGGCAAGTCACGTGGCAGAGCGTGTGTTATTCAGACAGGTATTTAGGCGTAGTCGCCGCTACAATAACTTTAAGACGGTTCAGTTGTATTTACTCGCTCAGCCTTTACGGCTGCCCTTGCTCCAAGCAAGGGAAATAAAGAAAATCATGAATTAAACAACCGGTCTTGTAATTGGCGCCCAACGTGGGGCCACAACAAAATCCTTGTAAAGGATAATTTCGTGGCCACGGTGCTCGGACGCACGCCAAGCCGAGGCGTAGCCATCGAGGGACTAAACTAACAACCATCGAGGGACTAAACTAACAGCCATCGAGGGACTAAACTAACAACCATCGAGGGACTAAACTAACAACCATCGAGGGACTAAACTATTACTATTATTACAATATGAAAGAATCTATGTAAGTAGAGTGCTCGAGATATTGACATATTCATTGAATTAAAGCATCAGCTTAAAAAATAGTAATATAAATATTAATTTAAGTAAAAATTGTTTTAATTTGAAAATAAAAATTTTTAAAGTGAATAAAGAATAAAAGGAATATCAAGTAACATGGACGAAAATATTCTTCGCGCCGTGCTGGGTGCCGCTGTGCGGACAGCAACGGAGCAGACGAGACGAGACTTCCAAACGACTATTGACGAACTTACCGCTAGGTTAACACTAATCGAAAGACCTGTTCAGGTAGAGGAGTATAGGGAGATTGCAATTTACCGCCAGTACAAACATATCATTCACCACCTGAATTTGACCATTTACGAGAACATAGCCGAAGAAACGTATAATCTTCTTGAGAATTTCCCGCAGTCTCACATTAGGAAAACCGTTCAACTGGACATAGACCGCATATTACGATTAATAGATTCATTAAAAATTCATCACCGACAATTCCGTAGCATAAACTTTCTTGGCACCGCTCTCAAATACGTAGCTGGAACTCCCGATTTCGATGACTTTAACCAACTTCAAACATGGGCAGAATCCCTGATTGAAGCAAACGAGCAACAGATTTACATTCATAGCCAGCTCAAAGTTAAAATTAACCAGTTAACCGACACCGTAAACAAATTGATTAGCTCGACCAAACAGCATGAGATTGACACTGGACATCTTTTTGACTTGATATCAGCAAGAAACAGAGCGTTAATAGACGAAATACAATTAATTAACCCAATATTGTTAAATAGTGATGAGGTTAAAAATTTACTAACTAACGAGCACTCTATAGGTATTACAATAAGCGATTTACTAACAAACTGAAAATTAAAAATTTTGCAAAATTATAATGACATATATTTCGTAATTAAATACCCAATGGTAGAACAAAATTGTAAGAAAATTAGGATTAAACCAGTTGTAAAAAATTTTAAGTCAATTATGATAGAGACCAGTGTAGTATCTAAATGCAACAATACATATAAACAACTAGCGAATTTTAAAAATTCTTTATCAATAATATTTTGTCAAATGTCAAACATGAATAGCTCTTGCGTGTTGAATCTGTTAACCCAGCGCCTACCACCCTGCCAGACTATTACAGCTGATCATATCGAACCGGTGGAAGAAATTGACGACGGTTTAATTATTATAAATGATAAATTGGTTGAAGTTCGCGAGGGAAACTCCCCGCCAGTAATTTTGAATGGGACATTCATGATAAAGTTCACAGAGAATGCTACCATCAATGGCACTACGTACACCAACTGGAGGAAGATTGTGCGCGCGCATCCCGAGGCCGCACCCGCACAATTTGTGAACCTGACAAATCATACCACACTCTTGTCACTTCCTTACCTGCACAACATTAACCAAAAAAATCTGCGACACATTGCATCATTGAGGGGGCTTGTCGAAGCACAGTCGTCTCAGTGGCTTATAGCCTACACCTTAGCAATAGTATTTTTTATTGTTTGCATATCAGCCTACATAATCTACAAAGTACGGAAGCGCAGTGCTAATATTGCAATATTGAGCAGCGTTCTTAAGGGATCCGTGGACGTCCCCTCTTCTAGCGGGGGAGTAGTTAACACACCATAGTAGCCAACAACAAAGGAACAAGAGTAACAACACGCTTCCGGACAACATTTCAACTCCACCGAAATCGCTGACGATGCGTCTGGGGCTGAGCGTGCGAAAATTATTTTTAAAACGATATTGCTGACGAAGCGCTCAACGAGTTGCGCGTGACAACAACAAACACCTATCGCTGCTACTGCGCTGGCAAGTCACGTGGCAGAGCGTGTGTTATTCAGACAGGTATTTAGGCGTAGTCGCCGCTACAATAACTTTAAGACGGTTCAGTTGTATTTACTCGCTCAGCCTTTACGGCTGCCCTTGCTCCAAGCAAGGGAAATAAAGAAAATCATGAATTAAACAACCGGTCTTGTAATTTATATACACATTTAGCTATCGATATCGAAATGCTTCAAATCATTAGTTTAACTTATTAATTTAATAAACATTTTTTAGCTTACTGAAGTCTACATAAAGCCTTAACGGTATAACGGCAGTGCATTTAGAAGAATTCCGTATTTTTTTAATTTTATATTTAGGTATAAATTCGATTTTCTTGTATATACACATTTAGCAATCGATATCGAAATGCTTCAACTTATTAGTTTAACATATTTAAGTTAATAAACCTCCTTTAACGATCTGATGTTGGCATACCGGCAGTGGATGTAAAAGAATTCCGTAATCTTATATTTAGGTATAAAGTCGATTTTCTTGTATATACACATTTAGCAATTGATATCGAAATGCTTCAAATCATTAGTTTAACATATTTAAGTTAATTAACCTTCTTTATCTTACTGTAGTTTACATAAAGCCATAACGGTATAACGGCAGTGCATTTGGAAGAATTCCGTAATCTTATATTTGTGTAAAAAGTCGATTTTGTTGTATATACACATTTAGCAATCGATATAGAAATGCTTCAAATCATTTTTTTAACATGTTTAAGTTAATTAACCTTCTTAAACGTATTAAAGTTGATATAAAGCCATGGCGGCATAACGACAGTACATTTGGAAGAATTCCGTAATCTTATATTTAGGTATAAAGTCGATTTTCTTGTATATATGCATTAAGAAATCGATTTCGAAATGCTTCAAATAACTGGTTTAACATATTTAAGTTAATGAACCTTCTTTAACGATCTGAAGTTAACATAAAGCCATAACGGCATAACGGCAGTGCATTTAGAAGAACTCCGTTATCTTATATATAGGTATAAAGTCGATTTTTTGTATATACACATTTAGCAATCGATATCGAAATGCTTCAAAACGTTAGTTTAACATATTAACATATTAAGTTAATAAATATTTTTTAGCATACTGAAGCGTACATAAAGCCATGACGGTATAACGGCAGTGCATTTAGAAGAATTCCGTAACGTTATAATTTTATATTTAGGTATAAAGTCGATTTTCTTGTATATACATTTCGCAATCGATATCGAAATGCTTCAGGTAACTGGTTTAACATATTTAATTTAATAAACCTCCTTTAGCGAACTGAAGTTGACAAAAAGCCATAACGGCACTGCATTTGGAAGAATTCCGTAGTCTTATATTTAGGCGTAAAGTCGATTTTCTTGTATATACACAATTAGCAATCGATATCGAAATGCTTCAAATCATTAGTTTAACATATTTAAGTTAATTAACCTTCTTTAACGAACGGAAGTTGGCATAAAGCCATGGCGGCATAACGGCAGTGCATTTAGAAGAATTCCGTAATCTTATATTTAGGTATAAAGTCGAATTTCTTGTATATACACATTTAGCAATTGATAGCGAAATGCTTCAAATCATTAGTTTAACATATTTAAGTTAATTAACCTTATTTTCTTACTGAAGTTTACGTAAAGCCATGGCGGCATAACGGGAGTGCATTTAGAAGAATTCTGTAATCTTTTATTTAGGTATAAAGTCGATTTTCTTGTATACACACATTTAGCAATCGATATCGAGATGCTTCAAATCATTAGTTTAACATATTTAAGTTAATTAACCTTCTTTATCTGACAGAAGTTTACGTAACGCCATAACGGTATAACGCCAGTGCATTTGGAAGAATTCTGTAAACTTATATTTAGGTATAATGTCGAGTTTGTTATATATACACATTTAGCAATCGATATCGAGATGCTTCAATTCATTAGTTTAACATATTTAAGTTAATTAACCTTCTTTATTTGACTGAAGTTTACGTAAAGCCATAACGGTATAACGGCATTGCATTTGGAAGAATTTCGTAATCTTATATTTAGGTATAAAGTCGATTTTGTTGTATATACACATTTAGCAATCGATATCGAGATGGTTCAACTCATTAGTATAAATTATCTAACCAATGCTTTATGTTCGACCCACCTCGTTTCAATAAATAAGCCACTAGAGCGTTAGCAAAGTTGAAACAAAAATGTGACTATTGCGGAGCGCCTGGTAGGAGTAAAAGAAAAATTGAAGACTTTCCTGAGAGCTCTTTAAATTATCTAACCAATGCTTTATGTTTGACCCACCTCGTTCAAATAGTTATAGTTATTAAGTTATCTAACCAATGCTTTAAGTTCGGCATACCTCGTTTCAATAGTTTAGCCACTAGAGCGTTAGAAAAGTTGAAACAAAAATGTGACTATTGCCAAGCGCTTGGTTAGAGCAGAAGAAAGATTGAAGACTTTCCTGAAAACTCTTTAAATTATCTAACCAATGCTTTATGTTTGACTCACCTCGTTCAAAAAGTTTACCCGCTAGAGCGTTATCAAAAGTGAGACAAAAATGTGACTATTGCCAAGCCCCTGATAGGAGTAGAGGAAAGAGTGAAGACTTTCCTAAGAGCTCTTTAAATTATCCAACCAATGCTTTATGTTTGACCCAGCTCGTTCCAATAGTTTAGCCTCAGAGCGTTAACAAAGTTGAAACAAAAATGTGACTACTGCTAAGCCCCTGATAGGAGTAGAAGAAAGATTGAAGACTTTCCTGAGAGCTCTTTAAATTATCTAACCAATGCTTTATGTTTGACCCACCTCGTTCCAATACTTTAGCCTCAGAGCGTTAGCAAAATTGAAACAAAAATGTGACTATTGCCAAGCCCCTGGTAGGAGCAGAAGAAAAATTGGGGACTTTCCTGAGAGCTCTTTAAATTATCTAACCAATGCTTAATGTTTGACCCACCTCGTTCCAATAGTTTAGCCGCTAGAGCGTTAGCAAAGTTGAAAAAAAAATGTGACTATTGCCAAGCCCCTGATAGAAGTAGAAGAAAGATTGAAGACTTTCCTGAGAGCTCTTTAAATTATCTAACCAATGCTTAACGTTTTACCCACCTTGTTCCAATACTTTAGCCTCAGAGCGTTAGCAAAATTGAAACAAAAATGTGACTATTGCCAAGCCCCTGGTAGGAGCAGAAGAAAAATTGGGGACTTTCCTGAG
The DNA here is from genome assembly GCA_027475135.1 of Bactrocera correcta. Taxonomy (NCBI): domain Eukaryota; kingdom Metazoa; phylum Arthropoda; class Insecta; order Diptera; family Tephritidae; genus Bactrocera; species Bactrocera correcta. Next base: position 5,747,274 of record CM050324.1, on the reverse strand, counting down.
AGCTCTTTAAATTATCTAACCAATGCTTAATGTTTGACCCACCTCGTTCCAATAGTTTAGCCGCTAGAGCGTTAGCAAAGTTGAAAAAAAAATGTGACTATTGCCAAGCCCCTGATAGAAGTAGAAGAAAGATTGAAGACTTTCCTGAGAGCTCTTTAAATTATCTAACCAATGCTTAACGTTTTACCCACCTTGTTCCAATACTTTAGCCTCAGAGCGTTAGCAAAGTTGAAACAAAAATGTGACTATTGCCAAGCCCCTGATAGGTGTAGAAGAAAGATTGAAGACTTTCCTGAAAGCTCTTTAAATTATCCAACCAATGCTTTATGTATTATCAAAAGTGAAACAAAAATGTGACTATTTCCAAGCCTCTGATAGGAGTAGAAGAAAGAGTGAAGATTTTTCTAAGAGCTCTTTAAATTATCTTACCAATGTTTTATGTGTGACTCACCTCGTTCTAATAGTGTTAGCAACGCTTTAGCAGCTACGCTAAAAATCGTCACTCTTTCTTCTACACCTATCAGAGGCTTGGAAATAGTCACATTTTTGTTTCACTTTTGATAACGCTCTGAGGCTAAGCTATTGGAACGAGGTGGGTCAAACATAAAGCATTGGTTAGATAATCTAAAGAGCTCTCAGGAAAGTCTTCAATCTTTCTTCTACTCCTACCAGGGGCTCCGCAATAGTCACATTTTTGTTTCAACTTTGCTAACGCTCTAGCGGCTAAACTATTGGAACCAGGTGGGTCAAACATTAAGCATTGGTTAGACAATTTAAAGAGCTCTCAGGAAAGTCCCCAATTTTTCTTCTACTCCTACCATTGGCTTGGCAATAGTCACATTTTTGTTTCAACTTTGCTAACGCTCTAGCGGCTAAACTATTGGAACGAGGTGGTCAAACGTTAAGCATTGGTTAGATAGTCTAAAGAGCTCTCAGGAAAGTCTTCAATATTTCTTCTACTCCTATCAGGGGCTTGGCAATAGTCACATTTTTGTTTCAACTTTGCTAACTCTTAGAGGCTAAACTATTAGAAAGAGGTGGGTCAAGCATTAAGCATTGGTTAAATAATTAAAAGATCTCTGAGGAAAGTCTTCAATCTTTCTTCTACTCTTACCAGGGGCTTGGCAATAGTCACATTTTTGTTTCAACTTTGCTAACGCTCTAGCGGCTAAACTATTGGAACGAGGTGGGTCAAACATTAAGCATTGGTTAGATAATTTAAAGAGCTCTTAGGAAAGTCCCCAATTTTTCTTCTACTCCTACCATTGGCTTGGCAATAGTCACATTTTTGTTTCAACTTTGCTAACGCTCTAGCGGCTATACTATTGGAACGAGGTGGGTCAAACTAGTGCATTGGTTAGATAATTTAAAGAGCTCTCAGGAAAGTCTTCAATCTTTCTTCTACTCCTAACAGGGGCTTGGCAATAGTCACATTTTGGTGTCAACTTGCTAACGCTCTGAGGCTAAACTATTGGAACGAGGTAGGTCAAACATAAAGCATTGGTTAGATAATTTAAAGAGCTCTCAGTAACGTCTTCAATCCTTCTTGTACTCCTACCAGGGGCTTGGCAATAGTCACATTTTTGTTTCAACTTTGCTAATGCTCTAGCGACTAAGCTATTGGAACGAGATGGTCAAACATTAAGCATTGGTTAGATAATTTAAAGAGCTCTCAGGAAAGTCTTCAATCTTTCTTTTAGTCCTACTCACATTTTTGTTTCAACTTTGCTAACGCTCTGAGGCTAAACAATTTGAACGAGGTGGGTCAAACATAAAACATTGGTAAGATAATTTAAAGAGCTCCCAGGAAAGTCCCCAATTTTTCTTCTACTCCTATCAGGGGCTTGGCAATAGTCACATTTTTGTTTCAACTTTGCTAACGCTCTAGCGGCTAAACTATTGGAACGAGGTGGGTCAAACATAAAGCATTGGTTAGATAATTTAAAGAGCTGTCAGTAACGTCTTCAATCCTTCTTGTACTCCTACCAGGGGCTTGGCAATAGTCACATTTTTGTTTCAACTTTGCTAATGCTCTAGCGACTAAACTATTGGAACGAGATGGGTCAAACATTAAGCATTGGTTAGATAATTAAAGAGCTCTCAAGAAAGTCTTCACTCTTTCTTCTACTCCTATCAGGGGATTGGCAATAGTCACATTTTGTATCAACTTTGTTAACGCTCTGAGGCTAAACTATTGGAACGAGGTGTGTCAAACATAAACGGAATTTAAAGAGCTCTTTAGGAAAGTCCCCAATTTTTTTTCTACTCCTATCAGGGGCATGGCAATAGTCACATTTTTGTTTCAACTTTGCTATCGCTCTAGCGGCTAAACTATTGGAACAAGGTGGGTAAAACGTTAAGCATTGGTTAGATAATTTAAAGAGCTCTCAGGAAAGTCTTCAATCTTTCTTCTACTCCTACCAGGGGCTCCGCAATAGTCACATTTTTGTTTCAACTTTGCTAACGCTCTAGCGGCTAAACTATTGGAACGAGGTGGGTCAAACATTAAGCATTGGTTAGATAATTTAAAGAGCTCTCAGGAAAGTCTTCAATCTTTCTTCTACTCCTACCATTGGCTTGGCAATAGTCACATTTTTGTTTCAACTTTTCTAACGCTCTGAGGCTAAACTATTAGAACGAGGTGGGTCAAACATAAAGCATTGGTTAGATAATTTAAAGAGCTCTCAGGAAAGTCTTCAATCTTTCTTCTACTCCTACCAGGGGCTTGGCAATAGTCACATTTTTGTTTCAACTTTGCTAACGCTCTAGCGGCTAAACTATTGGAACGAGGTGGGTCAACATTAAGCATTGGTTAGATAATTTAAAGAGCTCTCAGGAAAGTCCCCAATTTTTCTTCTACTCCTACCAGGGGCTTGGCAATAGTCACATTTTTGTTTCAACTTTGCTAACGCTCTGAGGCTAAACTATTGGAACGAGGTGGGTCAAACATAAAGCATTGGTTAGATAATCTAAAGAGCTCTCAGGAAAGTCTTCAATTTTCTTCTACTCCTACCAGGGGCTTGGCAATAGTCACATTTTTGTTTCAACTTTGCTAACGCTCTAGCGGCTAAACTATTGGAACGAGGTGGGTCAACATTAAGCATTGGTTAGATAATTTAAAGAGCTCTCAGGAAAGTCTTCAATCTTTCTTCTACTCTACCATTGGCTTGGCAATAGTCACATTTTTGTTTCAACTTTTCTAACGCTCTAGCGGCTAAACTATTAGAACGAGGTGGGTCAAACATAAAGCATTGGTTAGATAATTTAAAGAGCTCTCAGGAAAGTCCCCAATTTTTCTTCTACTCCTACCATTGGCTTGGCAATAGTCACATTTTTGTTTCAACTTTGCTAACGCTCTAGCGGCTATACTATTGGAACGAGGTGGGTCAAACATAGTGCATTGGTTAGATAATTTAAAGAGCTCTCAGGAAAGTCTTCAATCTTTCTTCTACTCCTAACAGGGGCTTGGCAATAGTCACATTTTGGTGTCAACTTTGCTAACGCTCTGAGGCTAAACTATTGGAACGAGGTAGGTAAAAAATAAAGCATTGGTTAGATAATTTAAAGAGCTCTCAGTAACGTCTTCAATCCTTCTTGTACTCCTACCAGGGGCTTGGCAATAGTCACATTTTTGTTTCAACTTTGCTAATGCTCTAGCGACTAAGCTATTGGAACGAGATGGGTCAAACATTAAGCATTGGTTAGATAATTTAAAGAGCTCTCAGGAAAGTCTTCAATCTTTCTTTTAGTCCTACTCACATTTTTGTTTCAACTTTGCTAACGCTCTGAGGCTAAACAATTTGAACGAGGTGGGTCAAACATAAAACATTGGTAAGATAATTTAAAGAGCTCCCAGGAAAGTCCCCAATTTTTCTTCTACTCCTATCAGGGGCTTGGCAATAGTCACATTTTTGTTTCAACTTTGCTAACGCTCTAGCGGCTAAACTATTGGAACGAGGTGGGTCAAACATAAAGCATTGGTTAGATAATTTAAAGAGCTGTCAGTAACGTCTTCAATCCTTCTTTTACTCCTACCAGGGGCTTGGCAATAGTCACATTTTTGTTTCAACTTTGCTAATGCTCTAGCGACTAAACTATTGGAACGAGATGGGTCAAACATTAAGCATTGGTTAGATAATTTAAAGGGCTCTCAAGAAAGTCTTCACTCTTTCTTCTACTCCTATCAGGGGATTGGCAATAGTCACATTTTTGTATCAACTTTGTTAACGCTCTGAGGCTAAACTATTGGAACGAGGTGTGTCAAACATAAAGCATTGGTTAGATAATTTAAAGAGCTCTCAGGAAAGTCCCCAATTTTTTTTCTACTCCTATCAGGGGCATGGCAATAGTCACATTTTTGTTTCAACTTTGCTATCGCTCTAGCGGCTAAACTATTGGAACAAGGTGGGTAAAACGTTAAGCATTGGTTAGATAATTTAAAGAGCTCTCAGGAAAGTCTTCAATCTTTCTTCTACTCCTACGAGGGGCTTGGCAATAGTCACATTTTTGTTTCAAATTTGTTAACGCTCTAGCGGCTAAACTATTGGAACGAGGTGGGTCAAACATAAAGCATTGGTTAGATAATTTAAAGAGCTCTCAGGAAAGTCTTCAATCTTTCTTCTACTCCTACCAGGGGCTTGGCAATAGTCACATTTTTGTTTCAACTTTGCTAACGCTCTGAGGCTAAACTATTGGAACGAGGTGGGTCAAACATAAAGCATTGGTTAGATAATTTAAAGAGCTCTCAGGAAAGTCTTCAATCTTTCTTCTACTCCTACCAGGGGCTTGGCAATAGTCACATTTTTGTTTCAACTTTGCTAACGCTCTAGCGACTAAGCTATTGGAACGAGATGGGTCAAACATTAAGCATTGGTTAGATAATTTAAAGAGCTCTCAGGAAAGTCTTCAATCTTTCTTTTAGTCCTACTCACATTTTTGTTTCAACTTTGCTAACGCTCTGAGGCTAAACAATTTGAACGAGGTGGGTCAAACATAAAACATTGGTAAGATAATTTAAAGAGCTCCCAGGAAAGTCCCCAATTTTTCTTCTACTCCTATCAGGGGCTTGGCAATAGTCACATTTTTGTTTCAACTTTGCTAACGCTCTAGCGGCTAAACTATTGGAACGAGGTGGGTCAAACATAAAGCATTGGTTAGATAATTTAAAGAGCTCTCAGTAACGTCTTCAATCCTTCTTGTACTCCTACCAGGGGCTTGGCAATAGTCACATTTTTGTTTCAACTTTGCTAACGCTCTAGCGACTAAACTATTGGAACGAGATGGGTCAAACATTAAGCATTGGTTAGATAATTTAAAGAGCTCTCAAGAAAGTCTTCACTCTTTCTTCTACTCCTATCAGGGGATTGGCAATAGTCACATTTTTGTATCAACTTTGTTAACGCTCTGAGGCTAAACTATTGGAACGAGGTGTGTCAAACATAAAGCATTGGTTAGATAATTTAAAGAGCTCTCAGGAAAGTCCCCAATTTTTTTTCTACTCCTATCAGGGGCATGGCAATAGTCACATTTTTGTTTCAACTTTGCTATCGCTCTAGCGGCTAAACTATTGGAACAAGGTGGGTAAAACGTTAAGCATTGGTTAGATAATTTAAAGAGCTCTCAGGAAAGTCTTCAATCTTTCTTCTACTCCTACGAGGGGCTTGGCAATAGTCACATTTTTGTTTCAAATTTGTTAACGCTCTAAGGCTAAACTATTGGAACGAGGTGGGTCAAACATAAAGCATTGGTTAGATAATTTAAAGAGCTCTCAGGAAAGTCTTCAATCTTTCTTCTACTCCTTTCATTGGCTTGGCAATAATCACATTTTTGTTTCAACTTAGATAACGCTCTGAGGCTAAACAATTTGAACGAGGTGGGTCAAACATAAAACATTGGTTAGATAATTTAGGTGGGTCAAACATTAAGCATTGGTTAGATAATTTAAAGAGCTCTCAGGAAAGTCTTCAATCTTTCTTCTACTCCTATCAGGGGCTTGGCAATAGTCACATTTTTGTTTCAACTTTGATAACGCTCTGAGGCTAAACTATTGGAACGAGGTGTGTCAAACATAAAGCATTGGTTAGATAATTTAAAGAGCTCTCAGGAAAGTCTTCAATCTTTCTTCTACTCCTACCAGGGGCTTGGCAATAGTCACATTTTGGTTTCAACTTTACTAACGCTCTGAGGCTAAACTATTGGAAAGAGGTGGGTCAAACATAAAGCATTGGTTAGATAATTTAAAGAGCTCTCAGGAAAGTCCCCAATTTTTTTTCTACTCCTACCATTGGCTTGGCAATAGTCACATTTTTGTTTCAACTTTGCTAACGCTCTAGCGGCTAAACTATTGGAACGAGGTGGGTCAAACATTAAGCATTGGTTAGATAATTTAAAGAGCTCTCAGGAAAGTCTTCAATCTTTCTTCTACTCCTACCATTGGCTTGGCAATAGTCACATTTTTGTTTCAACTTTTCTAACGCTCTGAGGCTAAACTATTGGAACGAGGTGAGGCAAACATAAAGCATTGGTTATATAATTTAAAGAGCTCTCAGTAACGTCTTCAATCCTTCTTGTACTCCTACCAGGGGCTTGGCAATAGTCACATTTTTGTTTCAACTTTGCTAACGCTCTGAGGCTAAACTATTTGAACCAGGTGAGGCAAACATAAAGCATTGGTAAGATAATTTAAAGAGCTCTCAGAAAAATCTTCAATCTTTCTTCTACTCCTATCAGGGGCTTGGCAATAGTCACATTTTTGTTTCAACTTTGCTAACGCTCTGAGGCTAAACTATTGGAACGAGGTGAGGCAAACATAAAGCATTGGTAAGATAATTTAAAGAGCTCTCAGAAAAATCTTCAATCTTTCTTCTACTCCTATCAGGGGCTTGGCAATAGTCCATTTTTGTTTCAACTTTGTTAACGCTCTGAGGCTAAACTATTGGAACGAGGTGGGTCAAACATAAAGCATTGGTTAGATAATTTAAAGAGCTCTCAGGAAAGTCTTCAATCTTTCTTCTACTCCTACCAGGGGCTTGGCAATAGTCACATTTTTGTTTCAACTTTGCTAACGCCCTGAGGCTAAACTATTGGAACGAGGTGGGTCAAACATAAAGCATTGGCTAGATAATTTAAAGAGCTCTCAGGAAGGCTTCAATGTTTCTTCTACTGCTACCAAGCGCTTAGCAATAGTCACATTTTTGTTTCAACTTTGCTAACGCTCTAGCGGCTAAACTATTGGAACGAGGTGGGTCAAACATAAAGCATTGGTTAGATATTTTAAGGAGCTTTCAAGAAAGTCTTCAATCTTTCTTCTAGTCCTATCAGGGGCTTGGCCATAGTCATATTTTTGTTTCACTTTTGATAACACTCTAGCGGCTAAACTATTAGAAAGAGGTGGGTCAAACATAAAGCATTGGTTAGATAATTAAAAGATCTCTCAGGAAAGTCTTCAATCTTTCTTCTACTCCTACCAGGGGCTTGGCAATAGTCACATTTTTGTTTCAACTTTGCTAACGCTCTGATGCTAAACTATTGGAACGAGGTGGGTCAAACATAAAGCATTGGTTAGATAATTTAAAGAGCTCTCAGTAAAGTCTTGAATATTTCTTCTACTCCTACCAGGCACTTGGCAATAGTCACATTTTTGTTTCAACTTTGCTAACGCTCTAGCGGCTAAACTATAGGAACGAGGTGGGTCAAACATAAAGCATTGGTTAGATAATTTAAAGAGCTCTCAGGAAAGTCCCCAATTGTTCTTCTACTCCTACCATTGGCTTGGCAATAGTCACATTTTTGTTTCAACTTTGCTAACGCTCTAGCGGGTAAACTATTGGAACGAGGTGGGTCAAACATTAAGCATTGGTAAGATAATTTAAAGAGCTCTCAGGAAAGTCTTCAATCTTTCTTCTACTCCTACCAGGGGCTTAGCAATAGTCACATTTTTGTTTCAACTTTGCTAACGCTCTAGCGGCTAAACTATTGAAACGAGGTGGGTCAAACATAAAGCATTGGTTAGATAATTTAAAGAGCTCTCAGGAAAGTCCCCAATTTTTCTTTTAGTCCTACTCACATTTTTGTTTCAACTTTGCTAACGCTATGAGGCTAAACAATTTGAACGAGGTGGGTCAAACATAAAACATTGGTAAGATAATTTAAAGAGCTCCCAGGAAAGTCCCCAATTTTTCTTCTAGTCCTATCAGGGGCTTGGCACTAGTCACATTATACCCTGAACAGGGTATATTAACTTTGTCACGATGTTTGTAACACCCCGAAGGAGGCGTCGGAGACCCTATAAAGTATATATATAAATGATCAGGATGTTGAGCTGAGTCGATTTAGCCATGTCCGTCTGTCTGTCCGTCTGTCCGTCTGTCCGTCTGTCTGTATATATACGAACTAGTCCCTCAGTTTTTAAGATATCCTTTTGAAATTTTGCAAACGTCATTTTCTCTTCAAGAAGCTGCTCATTTGTCGGAACGGCCGATATCGGACCACTATAGCATATAGCTGCCATATAAACTGAACGATCGGAATCAAGTTCTCATATGGAAAACTTTCGCATTTGACAATGTATCATCACCAAATTTGGTATAGATTATTTTGTAGAAAAAAAATGTAATATCCGAGAAAATTGTTCAGATCGGTTAACTATAACATATAGCTGCCATACAAACTGAACGATCGGAATCAAGTTCTTGTATGGACAACTTTCACATTTGACAAGATATATTCACGAAATTTGGTATATATTATTTTCTAAGGCAGCAATGTAATCTCCGAAGAAATTGTTTAGATCGGTTAACTATAGCATATAGCTACCATACAAACTGAGCGATCGGAATCAAGTTCTTGTATGGAAAACTTTCACATTTGACAAGATATATTCACGAAATTTGGTATATATTATTTTCTAAGGCAACAATGTAATCTCCGAAGAAATTGTTCAGATCGGTTAACTATAACATATAGCTGCCATACAAACTGAACGATCGGAATCAAGTTCTTGTATGGACAACTTTCACATTTGACAAGATATATTCACGAAATTTGGTATATATTATTTTCTAAGGCAGCAATGTAATCTCCGAAGAAATTGTTCAGATCGGTTAACTATAGCATATAGCTACCATACAAACTGAACGATCGGAATCAAGTTCTTGTATGGAAAACTTTCACATTTGACAAGATATATTCACGAAATTTGGTATAGATTATTTTTTAAGGTAACAATGTAATCTCCGAAGAAATTGTTCAGAACGGGTTACTATAGCACATAGCTTCTATACAAACTGGACACATAGTTACTAACAGAAATGCACCTGTAAAGGGTATTTAGCTTCGGTGCAACCGAAGTTAACGTTTTTTCTTGTTTTTGTTTCAACTTTGCTAACGCTCTAGCGGCTAAACTATTGGAACGAGGTGGGTCAAACATTAAGCATTGGTTAGATAATTTAAAGAGCTCTCAGGAAAGTCCCCAATTTTTCTTCTACTCCTACCATTGGCTTGGCAATAGTCACATTTTTGTTTCAACTTTGCTAACGCTCTGAGGCTAAACAATTTGAACGAGGTGGGTCAAACATAAAACATTGGTAAGATAATTTAAAGAGCTCCCAGGAAAGTCCCCAATTTTTCTTCTAGTCCTATCAGGGGCTTGGCAATAGTCACATTTTTGTTTCAACTTTGCTAACGCTCTAGCGGCTAAACTATTGGAACGAGGTGGGTCAAACATTAAGCATTGGTTAGATAATTTAAAGAGCTCTCAGGAAAGTCCCCAATTTTTCTTCTACTCCTACCATTGGCTTGATAATAGTCACATTTTTGTTTCAACTTTGCTAACGCTCTGAGGCTAAACAATTTGAACGAAGTGGGTCAAACATAAAACATTGGTAAGATAATTTAAAGAGTTCCCAGGAAAGTCCCCAATTTTTCTTCTAGTCCTATCAGGGGCTTGGCAATAGTCACATTTTTGTTTCAACTTTGCTAAGGCTCTGAGGCTAAACTATTGGAACGAGGTGTGTCAAACATAAAGCATTGGTAAGATAATTTAAAGAGCTCTCAGGAAAGTCTTCAATCTTTCTTCTACTCCCACCAGGGGCTTAGCAATAGTCACATTTTTGTTTCAACTTTGCTAACGCTCTAGCGGCTAAACTATTGGAACGAGGTGGGTCAAACGTTAAGCATTGGTTAGATAATTTAAAGAGCTCTCAGGAAAGTCTTCAATCTTTCTTCTACTCCTACCATTGGCTTGGCAATAGTCACATTTTTGTTTCAACTTTGCCAACGCTCTGAGGCTAAACAATTTGAACGAGGTGGGTCAAACATAAAACATTGTTAAGATAATTTAAAGAGCTCTCAGGAAAGTCCCCAATTTTTTTTCTACTCCTATCAGGGGCTTGGCAATAGTCACATTTTTTTCAACTTTGCTAACTCTCTTGCGGCTAAACTATTAGAAGGAGGTGGGTCAAACATAAAGCATTAATTAGATAATTTAAAGAGCTCTCAGGAAAGTCTTCAATCTTTCTTCTACTCCTATCAGGGGCTTGGCAATAGTCACATTTTTTTCAACTTTGCTAACTCTCTTGCGGCTAAACTATTAGAACGAGGTGGGTCAAACATTAAGCATTGGTTAGATAATTTAAAGAGCTCTCAGGAGAGTCCCCAATTTTTCTTCTATTTCTTCCAAGGGTTTGGCAATAGTCACATTTTTGTTTCAACTTTGCTAACGCTCTAGCGGCTAAACTATTGGAACGAGGTGGGTCAAACATAAAGCATTGGTTAGATAATTTAAAGAGCTCTAAGGAAAGTCTTCAATCTTTCTACTACTCCTACCAGGGGCTTTGCAATAGTAACATTTTGGTTTCAACTTTGCTAACGCTCTGAGGCTAAACTATTGGAACGAGGTGGGTCAAACATAAAGCATTGGTTAGATAATTTAAAGGCTCTCAGGAAAGTCTTCAATCTTTCTTCTACTCCTACCAAGCGCTTGGCAATAGTCACATTTTTGTTTCAACTTTGCTAACGCTCTAGCGGCTAAACTATTGGAACGAGGTGGGTCAAACATAAAGCATTGGTTAGATAATTTAAAGGCTCTCAGGAAAGTCTTCAATCTTTCTTCTACTCCTATCAAGCGCTTGGCAATAGTCACATTTTTGTTTCAACTTTGCTAACGCTCTAGCGGCTAAACTATTGGAACGAGGTGGGTCAAACATAAAGCATTGGTTAGATAATTTAAAGAGCTCTCAGGAAAGTCTTCAATCTTTCTTCTACTCCTATCAGAGGCTTGGCAATAGTCACATTTTTGTTTCAACTTTGCTAACGCTCTAGCGGCTAAACTATTGGAACGAGGTGGGTCAAACATAAAGCATTGGTTAGATAATTTAAAGAGCTCTCAGGAAAGTCTTCAATCTTTCTTCTACTCCTACCAGGGCTTGGCAATAGTCACATTTTTGTTTCAACTTTGTAACGCTCTGAGCGCTAAACTATTGGAACGAGGTGGGTCAAACATAAAGCATTGGTTAGATAATTAAAGAGCTCTCAGGAAAGTCTTCAATTTTCTTCTACTCCTACCAGGGGCTTGGCAATAGTCACATTTTTGTTTCAACTTTGCTAACGCTCTGAGGCTAAACTATTGGAACGAGGTGGGTCAAACATAAAGCATTGGTTAGATAATTTAAAGAGCTCTCAGGAAAGTCTTCAATTTTTTTTCTACTCCTACCAGGGGCTTGGCAATAGTCACATTTTTGTTTCAACTTTGCTAACGCTCTAGCGGCTAAACTATTGGAACGAGGTGGGTCAAACATAAAGCATTGGTTAGATAATTTAAAGAGCTCTCAGGAAAGTCTTCAATCTTTCTTCTACTCCTACCAGGGGCTTGGCAATAGTCACATTTTTGTTTCAACTTTGCTAACGCTCTAGCGGCTAAACTATTGGAACGAGGTGGGTCAAACATAAAGCATTGGTTAGATAATTTAAAGGGCTCTCAGGAAAGTCTTCAATCTTTCTTCTACTCCTACCAGGGGCTTGGCAATACTCACATTTTTGTTTCAACTTTGCTAACGCTCTAGCGGCTAAACTATTGGAACGAGGTGGGTCAAACATAAAGCATTGGTTAGATAATTTAAAGGGCTCTCAGGAAAGTCTTCAATCTTTCTTCTACTCCTACCAGGGGCTTGGCAATACTCACATTTTTGTTTCAACTTTGCTAACGCTCTAGCGGCTAAACTATTAGAAGAGGTGGGTCAAACATAAAGCATTGGTTAGATAATTTAAAGAGCTCTCAGGAAAGTCTTCAATCTTTCTTCTACTCCTACCAGGGGCTTGGCAATAGTCACATTTTTGTTTCAACTTTGCTAACGCTCTGAGGCTAAACTATTAGAACGAGGTGGGTCAAACATAAAGCATTGGTTAGATAATTTAAAGAGCTTTCAGGAAAGTCTTCAATCTTTCTTCTACTCCTATCAGGGGCTTGGCCATAGTCATATTTTTGTTTCACTTTTGATAACGCTCTAGCGGCTAAACTATTGGAACGAGGTGGGTCAAACATAAAGCATTGGTTAGATAATTTAAAGAGCTTTCAGGAAAGTCTTCAATCTTTCTTCTACTCCTATCAGGGGCTTGGCAATAGTCACATTTTTGTTTCACTTTTGATAACGCTCTAGCGGCTAAACTATTGGAACGAGGTGGGTCAAACATAAAGCATTGGTTAGATAATTTAAAGAGCTTCTAGGAAAGTCTTCAACCTTTCTTCTACTCCTATCAGGGGCTTGGCAATAGTCACATTTTTGTTTCACTTTTGATAACGCTCTAGCGGCTAAACTATTGGAACGAGGTGGGTCAAACATAAAGCATTGGTTAGATAATTTAAAGAGCTCTCAGGAAAGTCTTCAACCTTTCTTCTACTCCTATCAGGGGCTTTGGCAAATTTGGGGCAAAAATTTTTGGGATCAACTTTGATAACGCTCTGAGGCTAAACTTTTAGAACGAGGTGAGTCACACATAAAGCATTGGTTAGATAATTTAAAGAGCTCTCAGGAAAGTCTTCAATCTTTCTTCTACTCCTATCAGGGGCTTGGCAATACTAACATTTTTGTTTCAACTTTGCTAACGCTCTGAGGCTAAATATTGGAACGAGGTGGGTCAAACATAAAGCATTGGTTAGATAATTTAAAGAGCTCTCAGGAAAGTCTTCAATCATTCTTCCATTCCTACCAGGGGCTTGGCAATAGTCACATTTTTGTTTCAACTTTGCTAACGCTCTAGCGGCTAAACCTAAATATAAGACTACGTATTTATTCTAAATGCACTGCCGTTATGCCGCCATGGCTTTGTGTCACCTTCAATACGTTTAAGAAGGTTGATTAACTTAAATATGTTAAACTAATGATTTGAAGCATTTCGATATCGATTGCTTAATGTGTATATACAAGAAAATCGAATTTATACCTAAATATAAGATAAGGGAATTCTTCTAAATGCACTGCCGTTATGCCGTTAAGGCTTTTGTAGACTTCAGTAAGACAAAGAAAATTAACTAACTTAAATATGATAAACTTATGATTTGAAGCATTTCGATATCGATTGCTAAATGTGTATATACAAGCAAATCGACTTTATACCTAATTATAAGAATACGGAATTCACCCAAATATACTGCCGTTATGCCGTTATGGCTTTATTTAAACTTCAGTAAGATAAAGAAGGTTAATTAACCTAAATATGCTAAACCAGTCATTTGAAAGTTTTCGATATCGATTGCTAAATGTGTAAATCCAAGAAAATCGACTACATACCTAAATATAAGATTACGGAATTCTTCTACATGCACTGCCATTATGGCGCCATGGCTTTATGTTAACTTCAGGCGTTAAAAAAGCTTTATTAACTTAAATATGTTAAACTAATCATTTGAAGCATTTCGATATCGATTGCTAAATGAGTATATACAAGAAAATCGAATTCATACCTAAATATAATATTACGTAATTCTTCTAAATGCACTGCCGTTATGGCTTCATATTAACTTCAGTTCGTTAAAGAAGGTTAAAGAAGAAGAGTTGAAGCATTTCGATATCGATTGCTAAATGTGTATATACAAAAAAATCGATTTTATACCTAAATCAAAGATTACGGAATTCACCCTAATATACTGCCGTTATGCCATTATGGCTTTATTTAAACTTCAGTAAGATAAAGAAGGTTAATTAACCTAAATATGCTAAACCAGTTATTTGAAGATTTTCGATATATATTTCTAAATGTGTAAATCCAAGAAAATCGACTACATACCTAAATATAAGATTACGGAATTCATCTACATGCACTGCCGTTATGGCGCCATGGCTTTGTATCTTCTTCTTCTTCTTTACTGGCGTAGACACCGCTTACGCGATTATAGCCGAGTCAACAACAGCGCGCCAGTCGTTTCTTCTCTTCGCTACGTGGCGCCAATTGGATATTCCAAGCGAGGCCAGGTCCTTCTCTACTTGGTCCTTCCAACGGAGTGGAGGTCTTCCTCTTCCTCTGCTTCCCGCGCGGGTACTGCGTCGAATACTTTCAGAGCTGGAGTGTTTTCATCCATCCGGACAACATGACCTAGCCAGCGTAGCCGCTGTCTTTTAATTCGCTGAACTATGTCAATGTCGTCGTATATCTCGTACAGCTCATCGTTCCATCGAATGCGATATTCGCCGTGGCCAACGCGCAAAGGACCATAAATCTTTCGCAGAACCTTTCTCTCGAAAACTCGCAACGTCAACTCATCGGTTGTTGTCATCGTCCCAGCCTCTGCACCATATAGGAGGACGGGAATTATGAGAGACTTATAGAGTTTGGTTTTTGTTTGTCGAGAGAGGACTTTGCTTCTCAATTGCCTACTTAGTCCGAAGTAGCACCTGTTGGCAAGAGTTATCCTGCGTTGGATTTCTAGGCTGACATTGTTGGTGGTGTTTACGCTGGTTCCAAGATAGACGAAATTATCTACAACTTCAAAGTTATGACTGTCAACAGTGACGTGAGTGCCAAGTCGCGAGTGCGACGACTGTTTGTTTGATGACAGGAGATATTTCGTCTTGCCCTCGTTCACTGCCAGACCCATTTCTTTTGCTTCCTTGTCCAGTCTGGAGAAAGCAGAACTAACGGCGCGGGTGTTGAGGCCGATGATATCAATATCATCGGCATACGCCAGCAGTTGTACACTCTTATAAAAGATAGTACCCTCTCTGTTAAGTTCTGCAGCTCGAACTATTTTCTCCAGAAGCAGGTTGAAAAAGTCGCACGATAGGGAATCGCCTTGTCTGAAACCTCGTTTGGTATCGAACGGCTCGGAGAGGTCCTTCCCGATTCTGACGGAGCTTTTTGTGTTTCTCAACGTCAGTTTACACAGCCGTATTAGTTTTGCGGGGATACCAAATTCAGACATCGCGGCATAAAGGCAGCTCCTTTTCGTGCTGTCGAAAGCAGCTTTGAAATCGACGAAGAGGTGGTGTGTGTCGATTCTCCTTTCACGGGTCTTTTCCAAGATTTGGCGCATCGTGAATATCTGGTCGGTTGTTGATTTACCAGGTCTAAAGCCACACTGATAAGGTCCAATCAGTTTGTTGACGGTGGGCTTTAATCTTTCACACAATACGCTCGACAGAACCTTATATGCGATATTGAGGAGGCTAATCCCACGGTAGTTGGCGCAGATTGTGGGGTCTCCTTTTTTGTGGATTGGGCATAGCACACTTAAATTCCAATCGTTGGGCATACTTTCGTCCGACCATATTTTGCAAAGAAGCTGATGCATGCACCTTATCAGCTCTTCGCCGCCGTGTTTGAATAGCTCGGCCGGCAATCCATCGGCCCCTGCCGCTTTGTTGTTTTTCAGGCGGGCAATTGCTATTCGAACTTCTTCATGGTCGGGCAATGGAACGTCTGCTCCATCGTCATCGATTGGGGTATCGGGTTCGCTTTCTCCTGGTGTTGTGCGTTCACTGCCATTCAGCAGGCTGGAGAAGTGTTCCCTCCATAATTTAAGTATGCTCTGGGCATCGGTAACTAGATCACCTTTGGGGGTTCTACAAGAGTATGCTCCGGTCTTGAAACCTTCTGTAAGCCGCCGCATCTTTTCGTAGAATTTTCGAGCATTACCCCTGTCGGCCAGCTTATCAAGCTCTTCGTACTCACGCATTTCGGCCTCTTTCTTTTTCTGTCTACAAATGCGTCTCGCTTCCCTCTTCAACTCTCGGTATCTATCCCATCCCGCACGTGTTGTGGTCGATCGTAACGTTGCGAGGTAGGCAGCCTGTTTTCTCTCCGCTGCGGCACGACACTCCTCGTCGTACCAGCTGTTTTTTTGCACTTTCCGAAAACCAATGGTTTCGGTTGCAGCTGTACGTAAGGAGTTTGAAATGCCGTCCCACAGTTCCCTTATACCGAGTTGTTGACGAGTGCTCTCAGAGAGCAGGAGTGCAAGCCGAGTAGAAAAACGTTCGACTGTCTGTTGTGATTGCAGCTTCTCGACGTCGAACCATCCTTGTGTTTGTTGGCGTGCGTTTTTTGCTGCACAGAGGCGGGTGCGTATTTTGGCTGCAACAATATAGTGGTCCGAGTCGATGTTAGGACCTCGGAGCGCACGCACATCTAAAACACTGGAGACGTGTCTTCCGTCTATCACAACATGATCGATTTGGTTGGTGGTTTTTCGATCTGGAGACAGCCAGGTAGCTTGATGTATCTTCTTATGCTGGAATCTAGTGCTACAGATAACCATATTTCGGGCCCCGGCGAAGTCGATCAGCCTCAGCCCATTTGGGGATGTTTCCGCGTGGAGGCTGAATTTACCGACCGTAGTGCCAAAGATACCTTCTTTGCCCACCCTGGCATTGAAGTCGCCAAGCACGATTTTGACATCGTGGCGGGGGCATCTCTCATAAGTGCGCTCCAAGCACTCATAAAAGGCGTCTTTGGTCACATCGTCCTTCTCTTCCGTCGGGGCGTGGGCGCAAATCAGCGATATGTTGAAGAACCTCGCTTTGATGCGGATTGTGGCTAGACGTTCATTCTCCGGAGTGAATGATAGTACTCGGCGACGGAGTCTCTCTCCCACCACGAATCCAACACCAAACTTGCGCTCCTTTATATGGCCACTGTAGTAAATGTCACAAGGACCTACTCGTCTCTGTCCTTGTCCCGTCCATCGCATTTCTTGGACGGCGGTGATGTCAGCCTTTATCTTTACGAGGACATCTACCAGCTGGGCAGCGGCACCTTCCCAATTAAGGGACCGGACATTCCAGGTGCATGCCCTCAAATCATAGTCCTTATTTCGTTTGCCATGGTCGTCATCAAAAGGGGGGTCACTCATCCGAGGCTTGTTGTTGTCTTTCATTGGGGGTGTTTTTTTACGTGGCGGGTCCCAAACCCAGCGCACAACCCTATGCAGGGGTGTTTCGCCTTCTCACTTTAGCTCGCCTTCAAACGGATGTTCTTAGGCTACCCAGAGGATACTTGGTCAAAGACCGGGAAGTCGTGAGCTGCTTGAGTCATATGTAAAAGAATCGTTTTTGGCCACTCCCAAGTGAATGGCGATCAGAGAACTTTCCTCACTTGCGTGAACTTCTACACATGACTCCATCCTCCACTTCAAACCATTAGTATCAACGAAGGTTAATTATTTTAAATATGTTAAACTAATGGTTTGAAGCATTTCGATATCTATTTGTAAATGAGTATATACAAGAAAATCAAAATTCATACCTAAATATAAGATTACGTAATTATTCTAAATGCACTGCCGTTATGGCTTTATATTAACTTCAGTTCGTTAAAAAAGGTTTATTAACTTAAATATGTTAAACCAGTTATTTGAAGCATTTCGATATCGAATGCTTAATGCATATATACAAGAAAATCGACTTTATACCTAAATATAAGACTACGGAATTCTTCCAAATGTACTGTCGTTATGGCTTTATATCAACTTCAATACGTTAAAGAAAGGGTTTAAATTTAAATTAAATATGTTAAACTAATGATTTGAAGCATTTCGATATCGCTTGCGAAATATGTATATACAAGAAAATCGAATTTATACCTAAATATAAGATAACGGAATTTTTCTAAATGCACTGCCGTTATGCCGTTAACGCTTTATGTAGACTTCAGTGCGCTAAAGAAGGTTTATTAACTTAAATATGTTAAACTAATGATTTGAAGCATTTCGAAATCGATTGCTAAATGTGTATATACAAGAAAATCGACTTTTTACCTAAATACAAGATTACGGAATTCTTTCAAATGTACTGTCATTATGCCGCCATGGCTTTGTATCAACTTCAATACGTTAAAGAAGGTTAATTATTTTAAATATGTTAAACTAGTGGTTTAAAGCATTTCGATATCGACTGCTAAATGTGTAAATACAAGAAAGTCGAAATTTTTACCTAAATATAAGATAACGGTATTCTTCTAAAAGCAGTGCAGTTATACCGTCAAGGCTTTATGTAGACTTCAGTGCGTTAAAGAAGGTTTATTAACTTAAATATTTTAAACTAATGATTTGAAGCATTTCGATATCGATTGCTAAATGTGTATATACAAGGAAATAGACTTTATACCTAAATATAAGATTACGGAATTCTTCCAAATGTACTGTCGTTATGCCGCCATGGCTTTGTATCAACTTCAATACGTTAAAGAAGGTTAATTATTTTAAATATGTTAAACTAATGGTTTAAAGCATTTCGATATCGACTGCTAAATGTGTAAAAACAAGAAAATCGACTTTTCACCTAAATATAAAATTATAACATTACGGAATTCTTATAAATGCACTGCCGTTATACCGTTAAGGCTTTATGTAGACTTCAGTAAGCTAAAAAATGTTTATTTAAATTAATATGTTAAACTAATGATTTGAAGCATTTCGATATCGATTGCTAAATGTGTATATACAAGAAAATCGACTTTATACCTAACTATAAGATAACGGAATTCTTCTAAATGCACTGCCGTTATGCCCTTAAGGCTTTATGTAGACTTCAGTGAGTTAAAGAAGGTTTATTAACTTAAATATGTTAAACTAATGGTTTGAAGCATTTCGATATCGATTGCTTAATGCATATATACAAGAAAATCGACTTTATACCTAAATATAAAATTATAACATTATGGAATTCTTCTAACTGCACTGCCGTTATGCCATTAGGGCTTTAAGTGCGTTAAAGAAGGTTTATTAACTTAAAAATGTTAAACTAATGATTTGAATCATTTCGATATCGATTGCTAAATGTGTATACAAGAAAATCGAATTTATACCTAAATATAAGATCACGGAAATTTTTCTACATCCACTACCGCTATGCCAACTTCAGATCGTTAAAGAAGGTTTATTAACTTAAATATGTTAAACTAATGAGTTGAAGCTTTTCGATATCGATTGCGAAATGTGTATATACAAGAAAATCGATTTTTTATCTAAATAAAAGATTACGGATTTCGCCCAAATATACTGCCGTTATGGCTTTAGTTAAACTTCAGTAAGATAAAGAAATTTTAATTAACCTAATTCTGCTAAGCCAGTTATTTGCAGATTTTTGATATAGATTGCTAAATGTGTAAATCCAAAAAATCGACTTTACACCTTAATATAAAAATTTTAACATTACGGAATTCTTCTAAATGCACTGCCGTTATACCGTTAAGGCTTTATGTAGACTTCAGTAAGCTAAAAAATGTTTATTAACTTAATATGTTAAACTAATGATTTGAAGCATTTTGATATCGATAGCTAAATATGTATATACAAGAAAATCGACTTTATACCTAAATATAAGATTATGGAATTCTTCTACGTGCACTGCAGTTATGCCTCCATGGCTATATGCCCACTTCAGATCGTTAAAAAAGGTTTATTAACTTTAAAAATATTAAACTAATGATTTGAAGCATTTCGATATCGATTGCTAAAAGTGTATATACAAGAAAATCGAATTTATACCTAAATATAAGATAACGGAATTCTTCTAAATGCACTGCCTTTATGCCATTAGGGCTTTATGTAGACTTAAGTGCGTTAAAGAAGGTTTATTAACTTAAATATGTTAAACTAATGATTTGAAGCATTTCGATATCGATTGCTAAAAGTGTATATACAAGAAAATGGAATTCATACCTAAATATAAGATAACGGTATTCTTCTAAATGCACTGCCGTTATGCCGTTATGGCTTTATGTAGACCTCAGTGAGTTAAAGAAGGTTTATTAACTTAAATATGTTAAACTAATGGTTTGAAGCATTTCGATATCGATTGCGGAATGCATATATACAAGAAAATCGACTTTATACCTAAATATAAGACTACGGAATTTTTCCAAATGTTTTGTCGTTACGGCTTATATCAACTTCAATACGTTAAAGAAAGGGTTTAAATTTAAATTAAATATGTTAAACTAATGATTTGAAGCATTTCGATATCGCTTGCCAAATATGCATATACAAGAAAATCGAATTTATACCTAAATATAAGATAAAGGGAATTTTTTTAAATGCACTGCCGTTATGCCGTTAACGCTTTATGTAGACTTCAGTGCGTTAAAGAAGGTTTATTAACTTAAATATGTTAAACTAATGATTTGAAGCATTTCGAAATCGATTGCTAAATGTGTATAACAAGAAAAACGACTTTATACCTAAATATAAGATTACGGAATTCTTCCAAATGTACTGTCATTATGCCGCCATGGCTTTGTATCAACTTTAATACGTTAAAGAAGGTTAATTATTTTAAATATGTTAAACTAATGGTTTAAAGCATTTCGATATCGACTGCTAAATGTGTAAATACAAGAAAGTCGAATTTATACCTAAATATAAGATAACGGTATTCTTCTAAATGCAGTGCAGTTATACCGTCAAGGCTTTATGTAGACTTCAGTGCGTTAAAGAAGGTTTTTTAACTTAAATATGTTAAACTAATGATTTGAAGCATTTCGAAATCGATTGCTAAATGTGTATATACAAGAAAATAGACTTTATACCTAAATATAAGATTACGGAATTCTTCCAAATGTACTATCGTTATGCCGCCATGGCTTTGTATCAACTTCAATACGTTAAAAAAGGTTTAAATTTTTTTAAATATGTTAAACTAATGGTTTAAAGCATTTCGTATCGACTGCTAAATGTGTAAATACAGGAAAATCGACTTTACACCTAAATATAAAAATTTTAATATTACGGAATTCTTATAAATGCACTGCCGTTATACCGTTAAGGCTTTATGTAGACTTCAGTAAGCTAAAAAATGTTTATTAACTTAATATGTTAAACTAATGATTTGAAGCATTTCGATATCGATTGCTAAATGTGTATATACAAGAAAATCGACTTTATACCTAACTATAAGGTAACGGAATTCTTCTAAATGCACTGCCGTTATGCCGTTAAGGCTTTATGTAGACTTCAGTGAGTTAAAGAAGGTTTATTAACTTAAATATGTTAAACTAATGGTTTGAAGCATTTTGACATCGATTGCTTAATGCATATATACAAGAAAATCGAATTTTTACCTAAATATAACATTATAACATTATGGAATTTTTCTAACTGCACTGCCGTTATGCCATTAGGGCTTTATGTAGACTTAAGTGCGTTAAAGAAGGTTTATTAAATTAAATATGTTAAACTAATGAGTTGAAGCATTTCGATATCGATTGCGAAATGTGCATATACAAGAAAATCGATTTTATATCTAAATAAAAGATTACGGATTTCGCCCCAAAAATACTGCCGTTATGGCTTTAGTTAAACTTCAGTAAGATAAAGAAATTTAAATTTAAACCCAATTCTGCTAAGCCAATTATTTGCAGATTTT
>CM050324.1:5676209-5724423 GCA_027475135.1 Bactrocera correcta | reverse complement strand
TTGGGTTTAAACCATTAGTTTAACATATTTAAGTTAATAAGCCTTCTTTAACGCACTGAAGTTAACATAAAGCCATGGCGGTATAACGGCAGTGCATGTAGAAGAATTCCATAATCTTATGTTTAGGTATAAATTCGATTTTGTTGTATATACACATTTAGCAATCGATATCGGGATGCTATAACTCATTAGTTTAACATATTTAAGTTAATAAACCTTCTTTAACGCACTGAAGTTAACATAAAGCCATGGCGGTATAATGGCAGTGCATGTAGAAGAATTCCGTAATCTTATGTTTAGGTATAAATTCGATTTTCTTGTATATACACATTTAACAATCGATATCGAAATGCTTCAAATCATTAGTTTAACATATTTAAGTTAATAAGCCTTCTTTAACGTATTGAAGGTGATACAAAGCCATGGCGGCATAACGACAGTATATTTGGGACAATTCCGTAATCGTATATTTAGGTATAAAATCCATTTTCTTGTATATACACAATAAGCAATCGATGCCGATATGCTTCACATCATAAGTTTAACAGATTTATGTTAATTAATCCTCTTTATCTTACTGAAGTCTACAAAAGCCTTAACGGCATAACGGCAGTGCATTTGGAAGAGTTCCGTAATCTTATATTTAGGTATAAAGTCGATTTTGTTCAATATACGCATTTAGCAATCGATATCGAAATGCTTCAAATAATTAGTTTAACATATTTAAGATAATAAACCTTCTTTAACGCACTAAAGTCTACATAAAGCCATAACGGTATAACTGCACTGCATTTAGAAGAATTCCGTTATCTTATATTTAGGTATAAGTTCGATTTTCTTGTATATACTCATTTAGCAAGCGATATCAAAATGCTTCAAATTATTAGTTTAACTTTTTTAAGTTAATTAACCTTCTTTAACGAATTGAAGTTGACATAAAGCCATGGCGGCATAACGACAGTACATTTGGAAGAATTCCGTAATCTTACATTTAGGTATAAAGTCGATTTTCTTGAATATGCACATTTAGCAATCGATATCGAAATGCTTCAAATCATTAGTTTAACATATTTAAGTTAATTGACCTTCTTGATTTAAAGCCATAACGGCAGAGCATTTGGAAGAATTCCGTAATCTTATATTTAGGTATAAAGTCGATTTTCTTTTATATACACATTAAGATATCGATATCGAAATGCTTCAAATCATTAGTTTAACATATTAAGTTAATAAAAATTTTTTAGCTTACTGAAGTCTACATAAAGCCTTAACGGTATAACGGCAGTGCATTTAGAAAAATTCCGTAATGTTTTAATTTTATATTTAGATATAAATTCGATTTTCTTGTATAGACACATTTAGCAATCGATATCGAAATGCTTCAAATCACTAGTTTAACATATTTAAGTTAATTGACCTTCTTTAACGTATTGAAGTTGATAAAGAGCCATGGCGGCATGACGACAGTACATTTGGAAGAATTCCGTAATCTTATATTTAGGTATAAAGTCGATTTTCTTGAATATACACATTTAGCAATCGATATCGAAAATCTTCAAATCATTAGTTTAACATATTTAAGTTAGTAAACCTTCTTTAACGATCTGAAGTTGGTATAACGGCAGTGGATGTAGAAGAATTCCGTAATCTTATATTTAGGTATAAAGTCGATTTTCTTGTATATACATATTTAGCTATCGATATCGAAATGCTTCAAATCATTTGTTTAACATATTAAATTAATAAACATTTTTAAGCTTACTAAAGTCTACATAAAGCCTTAGCAGTATAACGGCAGTGCATTTAGAAGAATTCCGTAATGTTATAATTTTATATTTAGGTATAAAGTCGATTTTCTTGTATTTACACATTTAGCAATCGATATCGAAATGCATCAAACCATTACTTTAACATATTTAAAATAATTAACCTTCTTTAACGTATTGAAGTTCATACAAAGCCATGGCGGCATAATGACAGTAGGATTGGAAGAATTCCGTAATCTTATATTTAGGTATAAAGTCAATTTTCTTGTATATACACATTTAGCAATCGATATCGAAATGCTTCAAGTCATTAGTTTAACATATTTAAGTTAATAAACCTTCTTTAACGCACTGAAGTCTACATAAGCGTTAACGGCATAACGGCAGTGCATGTAGAAGAATTCCGTTATTTTATATTTATGTATAAATTCGATTTTCTTGTACATACATATTTGGCAAGCGATATCGAAATGCTTCAAATCATTAGTTTAACATATTTAAGTTAATTAACCTTCTTTAACGTATTTTAGTTGATACAAATTTAGCAATCGATATCGAAATGCTTCAAATCATTAGTTAAACATAATTAAGTTACTTAACCCTCTTTTTCTTACTGAAGTCTGCAAAAGCCTTAACGGCATAACGGCAGTGCATTTAGAAGAATTACGTAATCTTGTATTTAGGTATGAATTCGATTTTCTTGTACATATTCATTTAGCAATTGATATCGAAATGCTTCAAATCATTAGTTTAACATATTTAACTTAATAAACCTTCTTTAACGTATTGAAGGTGATACAAAGCCATGGCGGCATAACGACAGTACATTTGGGACAAATCCGTAATCCTATATTTAGGTATAAAGTCGATTTTCTTTTTATATACACATTAAGCAATCGATGCCGATATGCTTCACATCATAAGTTTAACAGATTTAAGTTAGTTAATCCTCTTTATCTTACTGAAGTCTACAAAAGCCTTAACGGCATAACGGCAGTGCATTTGGAAGAGTTCCGTAATCTTATATTTAGGTATAAAGTCGATTTTGTTCAATATACCCATTTAGCAATCGATATCGAAATGCTTCAAATCACTAGTTTAACATATTTAAGTTAATAAACCTTCTTTAACGCACTGAAGTCTACATAAAGCCTTAACGCTATAACTGCACTGCATTTAGAAGAATTCCGTTATCTTATATTTAGGTATAAATTCGAATTTCTTGTATATACTCATTTAGCAAGTGATATCAAAATGCTTCAAATTATTAGTTTAACTTTTTTAAGTTAATTAACCTTCTTTAACGAATTGAAGTTGACATAAAGCCATGGCGGCATAACGACAGTACATTTGGAAGAATTCCGTAATCTTATATTTAGGTATAAAGTCGATTTTCTTGTATATACACATTTAGCAATCGATATCGAAATGCTTCAAATCATTAGTTTAACATATTTATGTTAATAAACCTTCTTTAACTTTCATAACTGCAGTGCACGCAGAAGAATTCCATAACCTTATATTTAGGTATAAAGTCGATTTTCTTGTATATACATATTTAGCTATCGATATCGAAATGCTTCAAATCATTAGTTTAACATATTAAGTTAATAAACATTTTTTAGCTTACTGAAGTCTACATAAAGCATTAACGGTATAACGGCAGTGCATTTAGAAGAATTCCGTAATGTTATAATTTTATATTTAGGTGTAAAGTCG
The DNA here is from genome assembly GCA_027475135.1 of Bactrocera correcta. NCBI lineage: Eukaryota > Metazoa > Arthropoda > Insecta > Diptera > Tephritidae > Bactrocera > Bactrocera correcta. The sequence continues at coordinate 5,720,938 of CM050324.1, read as the reverse complement.
ATTTTCTTGTATTTACACATTTAGCAGTCGACATCGAAATGCTTCAAATAACTGGTTTAACATATATAAGTTAATAAACCTTCTTTAACGAACTGCAGTTTATACAAAGCCATGGCGGCATAACGACAGTACATTTGGAAGAATTCCGTAATCTTATATTTAGGTATAAAGTCGATTTTCTTGTATATACACATTTAGCAATCGATATCGAAATGCTTCAAGTCATTAGTTTAACATATTTAAGTTAATAAACCTTCTTTAACGCACTGAAGTCTACATAAAGCCTTAACGGTTTAACAGCACTGCATTTAGAAGAATTCCGTTATCTTATATTTAGGTATAAATTCGACTTTCTTGTATATATTCACTTAGCAAGCGATATCAAAATGCTTCAAACCATTAGTTTAACATATTTAAAATAATTAACGTTCTTTAACGTATTGAAGTTGGTACAAAGCCTTGGCGGCATAATGACAGTACATTTGGAAGAATTCCGTAATCTTTTAGTTAGGTATAAAGTCGATTTTCTTGTATATACACATTTAGCAATCGATATCGAAATGCTTCAAATCATTAGTTTAACATATTTAAGTTAATTAACCTTCTTTAACGCACTGAAGTCTACATAAAGTGTTAACGGCATAACGGCAGTGCATTTAGAAAAATTCCGTTATCTTATATTTAGGTATAAATTCGATTTTCTTGTATATACATATTTAGCAATCGATATCGAAATGCTTCAAATCATTAGTTTAACATATTTAAGTTAATTAACCTTCTTTAACGTATTGAAGTTGATAAACAGCCATGGCGGCATAACGACAGTACATTTGGAAGAATTCCGTAGTCTTATATTTAGGTATAAAGTCGATTTTCTTGTATATATGCATTAAGCAATCGATATCGAAATGCTCCAAATCATTAGTTTAACATATTTATGTTAATCAACCTTCTTTTTCTTACTGAAGTCTGCAAAAGCCTTAACGGCATAACGGCAGTGCATTTAGAAGAATTACGTAATCTTGTATTTAGGTATGATGTACGATTTTCTTGTACATATTCATTTAGCAATCGATATCGAAATGCTTCAAATCATTAGTTTAACATATTTAAGTTAATAAACCTTCTTTAACGTATTGAAGGTGATACAAAGCCATGACGGCATAACGACAGTACATTTGGGACAAATCCGTAATCTTATATTTAGGTATAAAGTCGATTTTCTTGTATATACACATTAAGCAATCGATGCCGATATGCTTCACATCATAAGTTTAACAGATTTAAGTTAGTTAATCCTCTTTATCTTACTGAAGTCTACAAAAGCCTTAACGGCATAGCGGCAGTGCATTTGGAAGAGTTCCGTAATCTTATATTTATGTATAAAGTCGATTTTGTTCAATATACGCATTTAGCAATCGATATCGAAATGCTTCAAATCACTAGTTTAACATATTTAAGTTAATAAATCTTCTTTAACGCACTGAAGTCTACATAAAGCCTTAACGCTATAACTGCACTGCATTTAGAAGAATTCCGTTATCTTATATTTAGGTATAAATTCGAATTTCTTGTATATATTCATTTAGCAAGCGATATCAAAATGCTTCAAATTATTAGTTTAACTTTTTTAAGTTAATTAACCTTCTTTAACGAATTGAAGTTGACATAAAGCCATGGCGGCATAACGACAGTACATTTGGAAGAATTCCGTAATCTTTTAGTTAGGTATAAAGACGATTTTCTTGTATATACACATTTAGCAATCGATATCGAAATGCTTTAGATCATTAGTTTAACATATTTAAGTTAATTAACCTTCTTTAACGCACTGAAGTCTACATAAAGTGTTAACGGCATAACGGCAGTGCATTTAGAAAAATTCCGTTATCTTATATTTAGGTATAAATTCGATTTTCTTGTATATACATATTTAGCAATCGATATCGAAATGCCTCAAATCATTAGTTTAAAATATTTAAGTTAATAAACCTTCTTTAGCGCACTAAAGTCTACATAAGGCCCTAATGGCATAACGGCAGTGCATTTAGAAGAATTCCATAATGTTATAATTTTATATTTAGGTATAAAGTCGATTTTCTTGAATTTACATATTTAGCAATCGATATCGAAATGCTTCAAACCATTAGCTTATCATATTTAAATAACTAACCTTCCTTACAGAAGCCATAACGGCATAACGGCATAACGGCAGTATATTTGGGTAATTTCCGTAATCTTTTATTTAGGTATAAAATCGATTTTCTTGTATATACACATTTAGCAATCGATATCGAAATGCTTCAAGTCATTAGTTTAACATATTTAAGTTAATAAACCTTCTTTAACGCACTGAAGTCTACATAAAGCCTTAACGGTATAACAGCACTGCATTTAGAAGAATTCCGTTATCTTATATTTAGGTATAAATTCGACTTTCTTGTATATATTCAGTTAGCAAGCGATATCAAAATGCTTCAAACCATTAGTTTAACATATTTAAAATAATTAGCCTTCTTTAACGTCTTGAAGTTTGTACAAAGCCTTGGCGGCATAATGACAGTACATTTGGAAGAATTCCGTAATCTTTTAGTTAGGTATAAAGTCGATTTTCTTGTATATACACATTTAGCAATCGATATCGAAATGCTTCAGATCATTAGTTTAACATATTTAAGTTAATTAACCTTCTTTAACGCACTGAAGTCTACATAAAGTGTTAACGGCATAACGTCAGTGCATTTAGAAAAATTCCGTTATCTTATATTTAGGTATAAGTTCGATTTTCTTGTATATACATATTTGGCAAGCGATATCGAAATGTTTCATTAGTTTAACATATTTAAGTTAATTAACCTTCTTTAACGTATTGAAGTTTATTTAAAGCCATAACGGCAGTGCATTTGGAAGAATTCCGTAACCTTATATTTAGGTATAAAGTCGATTTTCTTTTATATACACATTTAGATATCGATATCGAAATGCTTCAAATCATTGGTTTAACATATTAAGTTAATAAATATTTTTTAGCTTACTGAAGTCCACATAAAGCCTTAACGGTATAACGGCAGTGCATTTAGAAGAATTCCGTAATGTTTTAATTTTATATTTAGGTATAAATTCGATTTTCTTGTATATACACATTTAGCAATCGATATCGAAATGCTTCAAATCATTAGTTTAACATATTTAAGTTAATTAACCTCCTTTAACGTATTGAAGTTGATAAAGAGCCATGGCGGCATAACGACAGTACATTTGGAAGAATTCCGTAGTCTTATATTTAGGTATGAATTCGATTTTCTTGTATATACATATTTATCAAGCGATATCGAAATGCTTCAAATAATTAATTTAACATAATTAAGTTAATTAACCTTCTTTAACGAATTGAAGTTGACATAAAGCCATGGCGGCATAACGACAGTACATTTGGAAGAATTCCGTAATCTTATATTTAGGTATAAAGTCGATTTTTTTCAATATACGCATTTAGCAATCGATATCGAAATGATTCAAATAACTGGTTTAGCATATTTAAGTTAATTAACCTTCTTTATCTTACTGAAGTTTACATAAAGCCATAACGGCATAACGGCAGTATATTTATATGAATTCCGTTATCTTATATTTAGGTATAAAGTCGATTTTCTTGTATATACACATTTAGCAATCGATATCGAAATGCTTCATATCAGTAGTTTAACATATTTAAGTTAATAAAGCTTCTTTAACTTTCATAACTGCAGTGCATTTAGAAGAATTCCGTAATGTTATAATTTTATATTTAGGTATAAGCCGATTTTCTTGTATTTGCACACTTAGCAATCGATATCGAAATGCTTCAAACCATTAGTTTAACATATTTAAAATAATTAACCTTCTTTAACGTATTGAAGTTGATACAAAGCCATGGAGGCATAATGATAGTAGGATTGGAAGAATTCCGTAATCTTATATTTAGGTATAAAGTCAATTTTCTTGTATATACGCATTTAGCAATCGATACCGAAATGCTTTAAATTATTAGTTTAACATATTTAAGTTAATAAACCTTCTTTAACGCACTGAAGTCTACATAAAGCGTTAACGGCATAACGGCAGTGCATGTAGAATAATTCCGTTATCTTATATTTAGGTATAAATTCGATTTTCTTGTATATACATATTTGGCAAGCGATATCGAAATGCTTCAAATCATTAGTTTAACATATTTAAGTTAATTAACCTTATTTAACGTATTGCAGTTGATATAAAGCCATAACGGCAGTGCATTTGGAAGAATTCCGTAATCTTATATTTAGGTATAAAGTCGATTTTCTTTTATATACACATTTCGATATCCATATCGAAATTCTTGAAATCATTAGTTTAACATATTAAGTTAACAAACATTTTTTAGCTTACTGAAGTCTAAATAAAGCCTTAGCGGTATAACGGCAGTGCCGTAATGTTATAAATTTATATTTAGGTATAAATTCGATTTTCTTGTATATACAAATTTAGCAAGCGATATCGAAATGCTTCAAATCATTAGTTTAACATATTTAAGTTAATTAACCTTCTTTAACGTATTGAAGTTGATAAAGAGCCATGGCGGCATAACGACAGTACATTTGGAAGAATTCCGTAGTCTTATATTTAGGTATAAATTCGATTTTCTTGTATATATGCATTAAGCAATCGATATCGAAATGCTTCAAATAACTGGTTTAACATATTTAAGTTAATCAACCTTCTTTAACGAACTGAAGTTAATATAAAGCCATAACGGCATAACGGCAGTGCGTTTGGAAGAATTCCGTAGTCTTATATTTAGGTATGAATTTGATTTTCTTTTACATACACATTTAGCTATCGATATCGAAATGCTTCAAATCATTAGTTTAACATATTAAGTTAATAAACATTTTTTAGCTTACTGAAGTCTACATAAAGCCTTAACGGTATAACGGCAGTGCATTTAGAAGAATTCCGTATTTTTTTAATTTTATATTTAGGTATTAATTCGATTTTCTTGTATATACACATTTAGCAATCGATATCGAAATGCTTCAAACCATTAGTTTAACATATTTAAAATAATTAACCTTCTTTAACGTATTGAAGTTGATACAAAGCCATGGCGGCATAATGACAGTACATTTGGAAGAATTCCGTAATCTTATATTTAGGTATAAAGTCGATTTTCTTGTACATACACATTTTGCAATCGATATCGAAATGCTTCAAATCATTAGTTTAACATATTTAAGTTAATTAACCTTCTTTAACGTATTGAAGTTGATATAAAGCCATGGCGGCATAACAACAGCACATTTGGAAAAATTCCGTAATCTTATATTTAGGTACAAAGTCGATTTTCTTGTATAAGTTAACACACCATAGTAGCCAACAACAAAGGAACAAGAGTAACAACACGCTTCCGGACAACATTTCAACTCCACCGAAATCGCTGACGATGCGTCTGGGGCTGAGCGTGCGAAAATTATTTTTCCAACGATATTGCTGGCGAAGCGCTCAACGAGTTGCGCGTGACAACAACAAACACCTATCGCTGCTACTGCGCTGGCAAGTCACGTGGCAGAGCGTGTGTTATTCAGACAGGTATTTAGGCGTAGTCGCCACTACAATAACTTTAAGACGGTTCAGTTGTATTTACTCGCTCAGCCTTTACGGCTGCCCTTGCTCCAAGCAAGGGAAATAAAGAAAATCATGAATTAAACAACCGGTCTTGTAATTGGCGCCCAACGTGGGGCCACAACAAAATCCTTGTAAAGGATAATTTCGTGGCCACGGTGCTCGGACGCACGCCAAGCCGAGGCGTAGCCATCGAGGGACTAAACTAACAACCATCGAGGGACTAAACTAACAGCCATCGAGGGACTAAACTAACAACCATCGAGGGACTAAACTAACAACCATCGAGGGACTAAACTATTACTATTATTACAATATGAAAGAATCTATGTAAGTAGAGTGCTCGAGATATTGACATATTCATTGAATTAAAGCATCAGCTTAAAAAATAGTAATATAAATATTAATTTAAGTAAAAATTGTTTTAATTTGAAAATAAAAATTTTTAAAGTGAATAAAGAATAAAAGGAATATCAAGTAACATGGACGAAAATATTCTTCGCGCCGTGCTGGGTGCCGCAGTGCGGACAGCAACGGAGCAGACGAGACGAGACTTCCAAACGACTATTGACGAACTTACCGCTAGGTTAACACTAATCGAAAGACCTGTTCAGGTAGAGGAGTATAGGGAGATTGCAATTTACCGCCAGTACAAACATATCATTCACCACCTGAATTTGACCATTTACGAGAACATAGCCGAAGAAACGTATAATCTTCTTGAGAATTTCCCGCAGTCTCACATTAGGAAAACCGTTCAACTGGACATAGACCGCATATTACGATTAATAGATTCATTAAAAATTCATCACCGACAATTCCGTAGCATAAACTTTCTTGGCACCGCTCTCAAATACGTAGCTGGAACTCCCGATTTCGATGACTTTAACCAACTTCAAACATGGGCAGAATCCCTGATTGAAGCAAACGAGCAACAGATTTACATTCATAGCCAGCTCAAAGTTAAAATTAACCAGTTAACCGACACCGTAAACAAATTGATTAGCTCGACCAAACAGCATGAGATTGACACTGGATATCTTTTTGACTTGATATCAGCAAGAAACAGAGCGTTAATAGACGAAATAGAATCAGCTCTTTATTCCGTCACTTTGGGTAAGATACAATTAATTAACCCAATATTGTTAAATAGTGATGAGGTTAAAAATTTACTAACTAACGAGCACTCTACAGGTATTACAATAAGCGATTTACTAACAGTCTGAAAATTAAAAATTTTGCAAAATTATAATAACATATATTTCGTAGTTAAATACCCAATGGTAGAACAAAATTGTAAGAAAATTAGGATTAAACCAGTTGTAAAAAATTTTAAGTCAATTATGATAGAGACCAGTGTAGTATCTAAATGCAACAATACATATAAACAACTAGCGAATTTTAAAAATTCTTTATCAATAATATTTTGTCAAATGTCAAACATGAATAGCTCTTGCGTGTTGAATCTGTTAACCCAGCGCCTACCGCCCTGCCAGACTATTACAGCTGATCATATCGAACCGGTGGAAGAAATTGACGACGGTTTAATTATTATAAATGATAAATTGGTTGAAGTTCGCGAGGGAAACTCCCCGCCAGTAATTTTGAATGGGACATTCATGATAAAGTTCACAGAGAATGCTACCATCAATGGCACTACGTACACCAACTGGAGGAAGATTGTGCGCGCGCATCCCGAGGCCGCATCCGCACAATTTGTGAACCTGACAAATCATACCACACTCTTGTCACTTCCTTACCTGCACAACATTAACCAAAAAAATCTGCGACACATTGCATCATTGAGGGGGCTTGTCGAAGCACAGTCGTCTCAGTGGCTTATAGCCTACACCTTAGCAATAGTATTTTTTATTGTTTGCATATCAGCCTACATAATCTACAAAGTACGGAAGCGCAGTGCTAATATTGCAATATTGAGCAGCGTTCTAAAGGGATCCGTGGACGTCCCCTCTTCTAGCGGGGGAGTAGTTAACACACCATAGTAGCCAACAACAAAGGAACAAGAGTAACAACACGCTTCCGGACAACATTTCAACTCCACCGAAATCGCTGACGATGCGTCTGGGGCTGAGCGTGCGAAAATTATTTTTCCAACGATATTGCTGACGAAGCGCTCAACGAGTTGCGCGTGACAACAACAAACACCTATCGCTGCTACTGCGCTGGCAAGTCACGTGGCAGAGCGTGTGTTATTCAGACAGGTATTTAGGCGTAGTCGCCGCTACAATAACTTTAAGACGGTTCAGTTGTATTTACTCGCTCAGCCTTTACGGCTGCCCTTGCTCCAAGCAAGGGAAATAAAGAAAATCATGAATTAAACAACCGGTCTTGTAATTTATATACACATTTAGCTATCGATATCGAAATGCTTCAAATCATTAGTTTAACTTATTAAGTTAATAAACATTTTTTAGCTTACTGAAGTCTACATAAAGCCTTAACGGTATAACGGCAGTGCATTTAGAAGAATTCCGTATTTTTTTAATTTTATATTTAGGTATAAATTCGATTTTCTTGTATATACACATTTAGCAATCGATATCGAAATGCTTCAACTCATTAGTTTAACATATTTAAGTTAATAAACCTTCTTTAACTTTCATAACTGCAGTGCATTTAGAAGAATTCCGTAATGTTATAATTTTATATTTAGGTATAAGCCGATTTTCTTGTATTTGCACACTTAGCAATCGATATCGAAATGCTTCAAACCATTAGTTTAACATATTTAAAATAATTAACCTTCTTTAACGTATTGAAGTTGATACAAAGCCATGGAGGCATAATGATAGTAGGATTGGAAGAATTCCGTAATCTTATATTTAGGTATAAAGTCAATTTTCTTGTATATACGCATTTAGCAATCGATATCGAAATGCTTTAAATTATTAGTTTAACATATTCAAGTTAATAAACCTTCTTTAACGCACTGAAGTCTACATAAAGCGTTAACGGCATAACGGCAGTACATGTAGAATAATTCCGTTATCTTATATTTAGGTATAAATTCGATTTTCTTGTATATACATATTTGGCAAGCGATATCGAAATGCTTCAAATCATTAGTTTAACATATTTAAGTTAATTAACCTTCTTTAACGTATTGCAAATGATATAAAGCCATAACGACAGTGCATTTGGAAGAATTCTGTAATCTTAAATTTAGGTACAAAGTCGATTTTCTTTTAGATACACATTTAAATATCCATATCGAAATGCTTGAAATCATTAGTTTAACATATTAAGTTAATAAACATTTTTTAGCTTACTGAAGTCTACATAAAGCCTTAGCGGTATAACGGCAGTGCATTTAGAAGAATTCCGTAATGTTATAATTTTATATTTAGGTATAAAGTCGATTTTCTTGTATATAAGCATTAAGCTTTCGATATCGAAATGCTTCAAATAACTGGCTTAACATATTTAAGTTAATAAACCTTCTTTAACGAACTGAAGTTAATATAAAGCCATAACGGCAAAACGGCAGTGCATTTAGAAGAATTACGTAATCTCATGTTTAGGTATAAAGTCGATTTTCTTTTATATACACATTTAGATATCGATATCGAAATGCTTCAAATCATTAGTTTAACATATTAAGTTAATAAACATTTTTTAGCTTATTGAAGTCTACATAAAGCCTTAACGGCATAACGGCAGTGCATTTAAAAGACATCCGAAATGTTATAATTTTATATTTAGGTATAAATTCGATTTTCTTGTATATACTCATTTAGCAATCGATATCGAAATGCTTCAAATGATTAGTTTAACATATTTAAGTTAATAAAGCTTCTTTAACGCCTGAAGTTAACATAAAGCCATGGCGCCATAATGGCAGTGCATGTAGAAGAATTCCGTAATCTTATATTTAGGTATGTAGTCGATTTTCTTGGATTTACACATTTAGCAATCGATATCGAAAATCTTCAAATAACTAATTAGCATATTTTGGTTAATTAACCTTCTTTATCTTATTGAAGTTAATATAAAGCCATAACGGCAGTGCATTTGGGTGAATTCCGTAATCTTTTATTTAGGTATAAAATCGATTTTCTTGTATATAAGCATTTAGCAATCGATATCGAAAAGCTTCAACTCATTATTTTAACATATTTAAGATAATAAACCTTCTTTAACGATCTGATGTTGGCATACCGGCAGTGGATGTAAAAGAATTCCGTAATCTTATATTTAGGTATAAAGTCGATTTTCTTGTATATACACATTTAGCAATCGATATCGAAATGCTTCAAATCATTAGTTTAACATATTTAAGTTAATTAACCTTCTTTATCTTACTGTAGTTTACATAAAGCCATAACGGTATAACGGCAGTGCATTTGGAAGAATTCCGTAATCTTATATTTGGGTAAAAAGTCGATTTTGTTGTATATACACATTTAGCAATCGATATAGAAATGCTTCAAATCATTTTTTTAACATGTTTAAGTAAATTAACCTTCTTAAACGTATTGAAGTTGATATAAAGCCATGGCGGCATAACGACAGTACATTTGGAAGAATTCCGTAATCTTATATTTAGGTATAAAGTCGATTTTCTTTTATATATGCATTAAGAAATCGATTTCGAAATGCTTCAAATAACTGGTTTAACATATTTAAGTTAATGAACCTTCTTTAACGATCTGAAGTTAACATAAAGCCATAACGGCATAACGGCAGTGCATTTAGAAGAACTCCGTTATCTTATATTTAGGTATAAAGTCGATTTTGTTGTATATACACATTTAGCAATCGAAATCGAAATGCTTCAAATTATTAGTTTAACATATTAACATATTAAGTTAATAAATATTTTTTAGCATACTGAAGCGTACATAAAGCCATGGCGGTATAACGGCAGTGCATTTAGAAGAATTCCGTAACGTTATAATTTTATATTTAGGTATAAAGTCGATTTTCTCGTATATACATTTCGCAATCGATATCGAAATGCTTCAGGTAACTGGTTTAACATATTTAATTTAATAAACCTCCTTTAGCGAACTGAAGTTGACAAAAAGCCATAACGGCACTGCATTTGGAAGAATTCCGTAGTCTTATATTTAGGCATAAAGTCGATTTTCTTGTATATACACAATTAGCAATCGATATCGAAATGCTTCAAATCATTAGTTTAACATATTTAAGTTAATTAACCTTCTTTAACGAACGGAAGTTGGAATAAAGCCATGGCGGCATAACGGCAGTGCATTTAGAAGAATTCCGTAATCTTATATTTAGGTATAAAGTCGATTTTCTGGTATATACACATTTAGCAATTGATAACGAAATGCTTCAAATCATTAGTTTAACATATTTAAGTTAATTAACCTTATTTTCTTACTGAAGTTTACGTAAAGCCATGGCGGCATAACGGGAGTACACTTAGAAGAATTCTGTAATCTTTTATTTAGGTATAAAGTCGATTTTCTTGTATATACACATTTAGCAATCGATATCAAGATGCTTCAAATCATTAGTTTAACATATTTAAGTTAATTAACCTTCTTTATCTGACAGAAGTTTACGTAACGCCATAACGGTATAACGCCAGTGCATTTGGAAGAATTCTGTAAACTTATATTTAGGTATAATGTCGATTTTGTTATATATACACATTTAGCAATCGATATCGAGATGCTTCAATTCATTAGTTTAACATATTTAAGTTAATTAACCTTCTTTATCTGACTGAAGTTTACGTAAAGCCACAACGGTATAACGGCATTGCATTTGGAAGAATTTCGTAATCTTATATTTAGGTATAAAGTCGATTTTGTTGTATATACACATTTAGCAATCGATATCGAGATGGTTCAACTCATTAGTATAAATTATCTAACCAATGCTTTATGTTCGTTCCACCTTGTTTCAATAAATTAGCCATTAGAGCGTTAGCAAAGTTGAAACAAAAATGTGACTATTGCGGAGCGCCTGGTAGGAGTAAAAGAAAAATTGAAGACTTTCCTGAAAGCTCTTTAAATTATCTAACCAATGCTTTATGTTTGACCCACCTCGTTCAAATAGTTATAGTAATTAAGTTATCTAACCAATGCTTTAAGTTCGGCATACCTCGTTTCAATAGTTTAGCCACTAGAGCGTTAGAAAAGTTGAAACAAAAATGTGACTATTGCCAAGCGCCTGGTTAGAGCAGAAGAAAGATTGAAGACTTTCCCGAAAACTCTTTAAATTATCTAACCAATGCTTTATGTTTGACTCACCTCGTTCAAATAGTTTACCCGCTAGAGCGTTATCAAAAGTGAGACAAAAATGTGACTATTGCCAAGCCCCTGATAGGAGTAGAAGAAAGAGTGAAGACTTTCCTAAGAGCTCTGTAAATTATCCAACCAATGCTTTAGGTTTGACCCAGCTCGTTTCAATAGTTTAGCCCCAGAGCGTTAACAAAGTTGAAACAAAAATTTGACTATTGCTAAGACCCTGATAGGAGTAGAAGAAAGATTGAAGACTTTCCTGAGAGCTCTTTAAATTATCTAACCAATGCTTTATGTTTGACCCACCTCGTTCCAATAGTTTAGCCTCAGAGCGTTAGCAAAATTGAAACAAAAATGTGACTATTGCCAAGCCCCTGGTAGGAGCAGAAGAAAAATTGGGGACTTTCCTGAGAGCTCTTTAAATTATCTAACCAATGCTTAATGTTTGACCCACCTCGTTCCAATAGTTTAGCCGCTAGAGCGTTAGCAAAGTTGAAACAAAAATGTGACTATTGCCAATCCCCCGATAGAAGTAGAAGAAAGATTGAAGACTTTCCTGAGAGCTCTTTAAATTATCTAACCAATGCTTTACGTTTGACCCACCTCGTTCCAACAGTTTAACCTCTAGAGCGTTAGCAAAGTTGAAACAAAAATGTGACTATTGCCAAGCCCCTGATAGGAGTAGAAGAAAGATTGAAGACTTTCCTGAAAGCTCTTTAAATTATCCAACCAATGCTTTATGTATTATCAAAAGTGAAACAAAAATGTGACTATTTCCAAGCCTCTGATAGGAGTAGAAGAAAGAGTGAAGATTTTTCTAAGAGCTCTTTAAATTATCTAACCAATGCTTTATGTGTGACTCACCTCGTTCTAATAGCGTTAGCAACGCTTTAGCAGCTAAATTGAAACAAAAATGTGACTATTTCCAAGCCTCTGATAGGAGTAGAAGAAAGAGTGAAGATTTTTCTAAGAGCTCTTTAAATTATCTAACCAATGCTTTATGTGTGACTCACCTCGTTCTAATAGTGTTAGCAACGCTTTAGCAGCTAAACTAAAAACCGTCACTCTTTCTTCTACTCCTATCAGAGGCTTGGAAATAGTCACATTTTTGTTTCACTTTTGATAACGCTCTGAGGCTAAATTATTGGAACGAGGTGGGTCAAACATAAAGCATTGGTTAGATAATCTAAAGAGCTCTCAGGAAAGTCTTCAATCTTTCTTGTACTCCTACCAGGGGCTCCGCAATAGTTACATTTTTGTTTCAACTTTGCTAACGCTCTAGCGGCTAAACTATTGGAACGAGGTGGTCAAACGTTAAGCATTGGTTAGATAGTCTAAAGAGCTCTCAGGAAAGTCTTCAATATTTCTTCTACTTCTATCAGGGGCTTGGCAATAGTCACATTTTTGTTTCAACTTTGCTAACTCTTTAGAGGCTAAACTATTAGAAAGAGGTGGGTCAAGCATTAAGCATTGGTTAGATAATTAAAAGATCTCTCAGGAAAGTCTTCAATCTTCTATTCCTACCAGGGGCTTGGCAATAGTCACATTTTTGTTTCAACTTTGCTAACGCTCTAGCGGCTAAACTATAGGAACGAGGTGGGTCATACATAAAACATTGCTTAGATAATTTAAAGAGCTCTCAGGAAAGTCTTCACTCTTTCTTGTACTCCTATCAGGGGATTGGCAATAGTCACATTTTTGTATCAACTTTGCTAACGCTGTGAGGCTAAACTATTGGAACGAGGTGGGTCAAACATAAAGCATTGGTTAGATAATTTAAAGAGCTCTCAGGAAAGTCTTCAATCTTTCTTCTACTCCTATCAGGGGCTTGGCAATAGTCACATTTTTTGGGGTCAACTTTGTTAACGCTCTGGGGCTAAACTATTGAAACGAGCTGTGTCAAACATAAAGCATTGGTTGGATAATTTACAGAGCTCTTAGGAAAGTCTTCACTCTTTCTTCTACTCCTACCATTGGCTTGGCAATAGTCACATTTTTGTTTCAACTTTGCTAACGCTCTAAGGCTAAACTATTGGAAAGAGGTGGGTCAAACATAAAGCATTGGCTAGATAATTTAAAGAGCTCTCAGGAAAGTCTTCAATCTTTCTTCTACTCCTTTCATTGGCTTGGCAATAGTCACATTTTTGTTTCAACTTAGATAACGCTCTGAGGCTAAACAATTTGAACGAGGTGGGTCAAACATAAAACATTGGTTAGATAATTTAGGTGGGACAAACATTAAGCATTGGTTAGATAATTTAAAGAGCTCTCAAGAAAGTCTTCAATCTTTCTTCTACTCCTATCAGGGGCTTGGCAATAGTCACATTTTTGTTTCTACTTTGATAACGCTCTAGCGGCTAAACTATTGGAACGAGGTGGGTCAAACATAAAGCATTGGTTAGATAATTTAAAGAGCTCTCAGGAAAGTCTTCAATCTTTCTTCTACTCCTATCAGGGGCTTGGCAATAGTCACATTTTGGTGTCAACTTTGCTAACGCTCTGAGGCTAAACTATTGGAACGAGGTGGGTCAAACATAAAGCATGGGTTAGATAATTTAAAGAGCTTTCAGTAACGTCTTCAATCCGTCTTGTACTCCTACCAGGGGCTTGGCAATAGTCACATTTTTGTTTCAACTTTGCTAACGCTCTAGCGGCTAAACTATTGGAACGAGATGGGTCAAACATTAAGCATTGGTTAGATAATTTAAAGAGCTCTCAGGAAAGTCTTTAATCTTTCTTTTAGTCCTTCTCACATTTTTGTTTCAAATTTGCTAACGCTCTGAGGCTAAACAATTTGAACGAGGTGGGTCAAACATAAAACATTGGTAAGATAATTTAAAGAGCTCCCAGGAAAGTCCCCAATTTTTCTTCTACTCCTATCAGGGGCTTGGCAATAGTCACATTTCTGTTTCAACTTTGCTAACGCTCTAGCGGCTAAACTATTGGAACAAGGTGGGTCAAACATAAAGCATTGGTTAGATAATTTAAAGAGCTCTCAGGAACGTCTTCAATCCTTCTTGTACTCCTACCAGGGGCTTGGCAATAGTCACATTTTTGTTTCAACTTTGCTAATGCTCTAGCGACTAAACTATTGGAACGAGATGGGTCAAACATTAAGCATTGGTTAGATAATTTAAAGAGCTCTCAGGAAAGTCTTCACTCTTTCTTGTACTCCTATCAGGGGATTGGCAATAGTCACATTTTTGTATCAACTTTGTTAACGCTCTGAGGCTAAACTATTGGAACGAGGTGTGTCAAACATAAAGCATTGGTTAGATAATTTAAAGAGCTCTCAGGAAAGTCCCCAATTTTTTTTCTACTCCTATCAGGGGCATGGCAATAGTCACATTTTTGTTTCAACTTTGCTAACGCTCTAGCGGCTAAACTATTGGAACAAGGTGGGTAAAACGTTAAGCATTGGTTAGATAATTTAAAGAGCTCTCAGGAAAGTCTTCATCTTTCTTCTACTCCTACGAGGGGCTTGGCAATAGTCACATTTTTGTTTCAAATTTGTTAACGCTCTAAGGCTAAACTATTGGAAAGAGGTGGGTCAAACATAAAGCATTGGCTAGATAATTTAAAGAGCTCTCAGGAAAGTCTTCAATCTTTCTTCTACTCCTTTCATTGGCTTGGCAATAGTCACATTTTTGTTTCAACTTAGATAACGCTCTGAGGCTAAACAATTTGAACGAGGTGGGTCAAACATAAAACATTGGTTAGATAATTTAGGTGGGACAAACATTAAGCATTGGTTAGATAATTTAAAGAGCTCTCAAGAAAGTCTTCAATCTTTCTTCTACTCCTATCAGGGGCTTGGCAATAGTCACATTTTTGTTTCAACTTTGATAACTCTCTGAGGCTAAACTATTGGAACGAGGTGTGTCAAACATAAAGCATTGGTTAGATAATTTAAAGAGCTCTCAGGAAAGTCTTCAATCTTTCTTTTAGTCCTACTCACATTTTTGTTTCAACTTTGCTAACGCTCTGAGGCTAAACAATTTGAACGAGGTGGGTCAAACAAAAAACATTGGTAAGATAATTTAAAGAACTCTCAGGAGAGTCCCCAATTTTTCTTCTATTTCTTCCAAGGGTTTGGCAATAGTCACATTTTTGTTTCAACTTTGATAACGCTCTGAGGCTAAACTATTGGAACGAGCTGGGTCAAACATAAAGCATTGGTTAGATAATTTAAAGAGCTCTCAGGAAAGTCTTCAATCTTTCTTTTTTAGGGTTCAATACTCACATTTTTGTATTTAACTTTGCTTTAAAGCTCTGAGGCTAAACTATTGGAACGAGGTGGTCAAACAAAAAGCATTGGTAAGATAATTTAAAGAACTCTCAGGAAAGTCTCCCAATTTTTTCTTTTTTAAGGGTCAATACTCACATTTTTGTTTCAACTTTGATAACGCTCTGAGGCTAAACAATTAGAAAGAGGTGGGTCAAACAAAAAAGCATTGGTAAGATAATTTAAAGGGGCTCTCAGGAAAGTTTTTCAATTTTCTTCTACTTTTTTTCAAGGGCTTTTGGGAATAGTCACATTTTTGTATTTAACTTTGTATCGCTCTGAGGCTAAACTATTAGGGAAAAAGCTGGGTCAAACATAAAGCATTGGTTAGATAATTTAAAGAGCTCTCAGGAAAGTCTTCAATCTTTCTTTTTAAGGGTTCAATACTCACATTTTGGTTTCAACTTTGCTAACGCTCTGAGGCTAAACAATTGGAACGAGGTAGGTCAAACAAAAAACATTGGTAAGATAATTTAAAAAGCTCTCAGGAAAGTCCCCAATTTTTCTTCTACTTTTTTACCAAGGGCTTTTGGGAATAGTCACATTTTTGTTTCAACTTTGCTAACGCTCTGAGGCTAAACTATTGGAACGAGGTGGGTCAAACATTAAGCATTGGTTAGATAATTTAAAGAGCTCTCAGGAAAGTCTTCAATCTTTCTTCTACTCCTACCATTGGCTTGGCAATAGTCACATTTTTGTTTCAACTTTGCTAACGCTCTAGCGGCTAAACTATTGGAACGAGGTGGGTCTAACATAAAGCATTGGTTAGATAATTTAAAGAGCTCTCAGGAAAGTCCCCAATTTTTCTTCTACTCCTACCATTGGCTTGGCAATAGTCACATTTTTGTTTCAACTTTGCTAACGCTCTAGCGGCTAAACTATTGGAACGAGGTGGGTCAAACATTAAGCATTGGTTAGATAATTTAAAGAGCTCTCAGGAAAGTCTTCAATTTTTCTTCTACTCCTACCATTGGCTTGGCAATAGTCACATTTTTGTTTCAACTTTGCTAACGCTCTAGCGGCTAAACTATTGGAACGAGGTGGGTCAAACATTAAGCATTGGTTAGATAATTTAAAGAGCTCTCAGGAAAGTCCCCAATTTTTCTTCTACTCCTACCATTGGCTTGGCAATAGTCACATTTTTGTTTCAACTTTGCTAACGCTCTAGCGGCTAAACTATTGGAACGAGGTGGGTCAAACATAAAGCATTGGTTAGATAATTTAAAGAGCTCTCAGGAAAGTCTTCAATCTTTCTTTTAGTCCTACTCACATTTTTGTTTCAACTTTGCTAACGCTCTGAGGCTAAACAATTTGAACGAGGTGGGTCAAACATAAAACATTGGTAAGATAATTTAAAGAGCTCCCAGGAAAGTCCCCAATTTTTCTTCTACTCCTATCAGGGGCTTAGCAATAGTCACATTTTTGTTTCAACTTTGCTAACGCTCTAGCGGCTAAACTATTGGAAAGAGGTGGGTCAAACATAAAGCATTGGTTAGATAATTTAAAGAGCTCTCAGTAACGTCTTCAATCCTTCTTGTACTCCTACCAGGGGCTTGGCAATAGTCACATTTTTGTTTCAACTTTGCTAACGCTGTGAGGCTAAACTATTGGAACGAGGTGAGGCAAACATAAAGCATTGGTTATATAATTTAAAGAGCTCTCAGTAACCTCTTCAATCCTTCTTGTACTCCTACCAGGGGCTTGGCAATAGTCACATTTTTGTTTCAACTTTGCTAACGCTCTGAGGCTAAACTATTGGAACGAGGTGAGGCAAACATAAAGCATTGGTAAGATAATTTAAAGAGCTCTCAGAAAAATCTTCAATCTTTCTTCTACTCCTATCAGGGGCTTGGCAATAGTCACATTTTTGTTTCAACTTTGTTAACGCTCTGAGGCTAAACTATTAGAACGAAGTGGGTCAAACATAAAGCATTGGTTAGATAATTTAAAGAGCTCTCAGTAACGTCTTCAATCCTTCTTGTACTCCTACCAGGGGCTTGGCAATAGTCACATTTTTGTTTCAACTTTGCTAACGCTCTGATGCTAAACTATTGGAACGAGGTGGGTCAAGAATTAAGCATTGTTTAGATAATTAAAAGATCTCTCAGGAAAGTCTTCAATCTTTCTTCTACTCCTACCAGGGGCTTGGCAATAGTCACATTTTTGTTTCAACTTTGCTAACGCTCTGATGCTAAACTATTGGAACGAGGTGGGTCAAACATAAAGCTTTGGTTAGATAATTTAAAGAGCTCTCAGTAAAGTCTTCAATATTTCTTCTACTCCTACCAGGCACTTGGCAATAGTCACATTTTTGTTTCAACTTTGCTAACGCTCTAGCGGCTAAACTATAGGAACGAGGTGGGTCAAACATAAAACATTGGTTAGATAATTTAAAGAGCTCTCAGGAAAGTCCCCAATTGTTCTTCTTTTCCTACCATTGTCTTGGCAATAGTCACATTTTTGTTTCAACTTTGCTAACGCTCTAGCGGCTAAACTATTGGAACGAGGTGGGTCAAACATTAAGCATTGGTAAGATAATTTAAAGAGCTCTCAGGAAAGTCTTCAATCTTTCTTCTACTCCTACCAGGGGCTTAGCAATAGTCACATTTTTGTTTCAACTTTGCTAACGCTCTAGCGGCTAAACTATTGGAACGAGGTGGGTCAAACATAAAGCATTGGTTAGATAATTTAAAGAGCTCTCAGGAAAGTCCCCAATTTTTCTTTTAGTCCTACTCACATTTTTGTTTCAACTTTTCTAACGCTCTGAGGCTAAACAATTTGAACGAGGTGGGTCAAACATAAAACATTGGTAAGATAATTTAAAGAGCTCCCAGGAAAGTCCCCAATTTGCCTTCTAGTCCTATCAGGGGCTTGGCAATAGTCACATTTTTGTTTCAACTTTGCTAACGCTCTAGCGGCTAAACTATTGGAACGAGGTGGGTCAAACATAAAGCATTGGTTAGATAATTTAAAGAGCTCTCAGTAACGTCTTCAATCCTTCTTGTACTCCTACCAGGGGCTTGGCAATAGTCACATTTTTGTTTCAACTTTGCTAACGCTCTAGCGGCTAAACTATTAAAACGAGGTGAGGCAAACATAAAGCATTGGTTATATAATTTAAAGAGCTCTCAGTAACGTCTTCAATCCTTCTTGTACTCCTACCAGGGGCTTGGCAATAGTCACATTTTTGTTTCAACTTTGCTAACGCTCTGAGGCTAAACTATTGGAACGAGGTGTGTCAAACATAAAGCATTGGTTAGATAATTTAAAGAGCTCTCAGGAAAGTCTTCAATCTTTCTTTTAGTCCTACTCACATTTTTGTTTCAACTTTGCTAACGCTCTGAGGCTAAACAATTTGAACGAGGTGGGTCAAACAAAAAACATTGGTAAGATAATTTATAGAGCTCTCAGGAAAGTCCCCAATTTTTCTTCTACTCCTATCAGGGGCTTGGCAATAGTCACATTTTTGTTTCAACTTTGCTAACGCTCTAGCGGCTAAACTATTGGAACGGGGTGGGTCAAACATTAAGCATTGGTTAGATAATTTAAAGAGCTCTCAGGAAAGTCCCCAATTTTTCTTCTACTCCTACCATTGGCTTGGCAATAGTCACATTTTTGTTTCAACTTTGCTAACGCTCTAGCGGCTAAACTATTGGAACGAGGTGGGTCAAACATTAAGCATTGGTTAGATAATTTAAAGAGCTCTCAGGAAAGTGCCCAATTTTTCTTCTACTCCTACCATTGGCTTGGCAATAGTCACATTTTTGTTTCAACTTTGCTAACGCTCTGAGGCTAAACAATTTGAACGAGGTGGGTCAAACATAAAACATTGGTAAGATAATTTAAAGAGCTCCCAGGAAAGTCCCCAACTTTTCTTCTACTCCTATCAGGGGCTTGGGAATAGTCACATTTTTGTTTCAACTTTGCTAACGCTCTAGCGGCTAAACTATTGGAACGAGGTGGGCCAAACATAAGGCATTGGTTAGATAATTTAAAGAGCTCTCAGTAACGTCTTCAATCCTTCTTGTACTCCTACCAGGGGCTTGGCAATAGTCACATTTTTGTTTCAAATTTGCTAACGCTCTGAGGCTAAACTATTGGAACGAGGTGAGGCAAACGTAAAGCATTGGTAAGATAATTTAAAGAGCTCTCAGAAAAATCTTCAATCTTTCTTCTACTCCTATCAGGGGCTTGGCAATAGTCACATTTTTGTTTCAACTTTGTTAACGCTCTGAGGCTAAACTATTGGAACGAGGTGGGTCAAACATAAAGCATTGGTTAGATAATTTAAAAGCTCTCAGGAGAGACCCCAGGTTTTCTTCTACTCCTATCAGGGGCTTGGCAATAGTCACATTTTTGTTTCAACTTTGCTAACGCTTTAGCGGCTAAACCATTGGAACGAGGTGTGTCAAACATAAAGCATTGGTAAGATAATTTAAAGAGCTCTCAGGAAAGTCTTCAATCTTTCTTCTACTCCTACCAGGGGCTTAGCAATAGTCACATTTTTGTTTCAACTATGCTAACGCTCTGAGGCTAAACTATTGGAACGATGTGGGTCAAACATAAAGCATTGGTTAGATAATTTAAAGAACTCTAAGGAAAGTCTTCAATCTTTCTTCTACTCCTACCAGGGGCTTGGCAATAGTCACATTTTTGTTTCAACTTTGCTAACGCTCTGGGCTAAATATTGGAACGAGTGGGTCAAACATAAAGCATTGGCTAGATAATTTAAAGAGCTCTCAGGAAAGCTCAATGTTTCTTTTACTCCTACCATGCTATGGCAATAGTCACATTTTTGTTTCAACTTTGCTAACGCTCAGCGGCTAAACTATTGGAACGAGGTGGGTCAAACATTAAGCATTGGTAAGATAATTTAAAGGGCTCTCAGGAAAGTCTTCAATCTTTCTTCTACTCTACCAAGCGCTTAGCAATAGTACATTTTTGTTTCAACTTTGCTAACGCTCTAGCGGCTAAACTATTGGAACGAGGTGGGTCAAACATTAACATTGGTTAGATATTTAAGGAGCTTTCAGGAAAGTCTCAATTTTCTTCTATCTATAGGTTGGCCTATCAATTTTTGTTTCAACTTTGTAACGCTCTAGGCTAAACATTGAAGAGGTGGGTCAAACATAAGCATTGTAGATAATTTAAAGAGCCCAGGAAAGTCTCAATTTTTTTCTATCCTACAGGGGCTTGGCAATAGTCACATTTTTGTTTCAACTTTGCTAACGCTCTAGGGCTAAACTATTGGAACGAGGTGGGCAAACATAAAGCATTGGTTAATAATTTAAAGAGCTCTCAGTAAAGTCTTCAATTTTCTTTACTCCTACCAGGCTTGGCAATAGTCACATTTTTGTTTCAACTTTGCTAACGCTCTGGGCTAAACTATTGGAACGAGGATGGGTCAAACATAAACATTGGTAAGATAATTTAAAGAGCTTCAGAAATCTCAATTTTCTTCTACTCCTACAGGGGCTTGGCAATAGTCACATTTTTGTTTCAACTTTGCTAACGCTCTAGGGCTAAACTATTGGAACGAGGTGGGTCAAACATAAGCATTGGTAGATAATTTAAAGAGCTCTCAGGAAGCCAATTTTCTTCTACTCCTACAGGGCTTGGCAATAGTCACATTTTTGTTTCAACTTTGCTAACGCTCTCTAAAAGACATGGGTCATATTAACATTGTTTAATTTAGAGCTCTAGGAAAGTCTCAATTTTCTTCTATCTACAGGGGTTGGAAAGTCACATTTTTGTTTCAACTTTGCTAACGCTCTAGGGCTAAACATTGGAACGAGGTGGGTCAAACATAACATTGGTTAGATAATTTAAAGAGCTCCAGGAAAGTCTAATTTTCTTCTATCCTATCAAGGGCTTGGCAATAGTCACATTTTGTTTCAACTTTGCTAACGCTCTAGGCTAACTATTGGAACGAGGTGGGTCAAACATAAAGCATTGGTTAGATAATTTAAAGAGCTCTCAGGAAAGTCTTCAATCTTTTTACTCTAAGGCTTCAATAGTCACATTTTTGTTTCAACTTTGCTAACGCTCTGAGGCTAAACATTTGAACGAGGTGGGTCAAACATAAACATTGGTAAATAATTTAAAAGAGCTCCAGGAAAGTCTCAATCTTCTTTACTCCTACCAGGGGCTTAGCAATAGTCACATTTTTGTTTCAACTTTGCTAACGCTTAGGCTAAACTATTGGAACGGATGGGCAAACATAAAGCATTGGTAGATAATTTAAAAAAAAAAAAAAAAAAAAAAAAAAAAAAAAAAAAAAAAAAAAAAAAAAAAAAAAAATTAAAGAGCTCTCAGAAGTCTCAATCTTCTTTACTCCTACCAGGGGCTTGGCAATAGTCACATTTTTGTTTCAACTTTGCTAACGCTCTGGGCTAAACTATTGGAACGAGGTGGGTCAAACATAAAGCATTGGTTAGATAATTTAAAGAGCTCTCAGGAAAGTCTTCAATCTTTCTTTCCTACAGGGGCTTGCAATAGTCACATTTTTGTTTCAACTTTGCTAACGCTCTGAGGCTAAACTATTGGAACGAGGTGGGTCAAACATAAAACATTGGTTAGATAATTTAAGAGCTCTCAGGAAAGTCCCCAATTCTTCTTCTACTCCTACCAGGGGCTTGGCAATAGTCACATTTTTGTTTCAACTTTGCTAACGCTCTAGCGGCTAAACTATTGGAACGGGGTGGGTCAAACATTAAGCATTGGTTAGATAATTTAAAGAGCTCTCAGGAAAGTCCCCAATTTTTCTTCTACTCCTACCATGGCTTGGCAATAGTCACATTTTTGTTTCAACTTTGCTAACGCTCTAGCGGCTAAACTATTGGAACGAGGTGGGTCAAACATTAAGCATTGGTTAGATAATTTAAAGAGCTCTCAGGAAAGTCCCAATTTTTC
This sequence comes from Bactrocera correcta, assembly GCA_027475135.1. Lineage (NCBI taxonomy): Eukaryota > Metazoa > Arthropoda > Insecta > Diptera > Tephritidae > Bactrocera > Bactrocera correcta. The sequence goes on along the minus strand of CM050324.1, from coordinate 5,697,862 downwards.
TTCTACTCCTACCATGGCTTGGCAATAGTCACATTTTTGTTTCAACTTTGCTAACGCTCTGAGGCTAAACAATTTGAACGAGGTGGGTCAAACATAAAACATTGGTAAGATAATTTAAAGAGCTCCAGGAAAGTCCCCAACTTTTCTTCTACTCCTATCAGGGGCTTGGCAATAGTCACATTTTTGTTTCAACTTTGCTAACGCTCTAGCGGCTAAACTATTGGAACGGGTGAGGCAAACATAAAGCATTGGTTAGATAATTTAAAGAGCTCTCAGAAAGTCTTCAATCTTTCTTCTACTCCTACCAGGGGCTTGGCAATAGTCACATTTTTGTTTCAACTTTGCTAACGCTCTGAGGCTAAACTATTGGAACGAGGTGGGTCAAACATAAAGCATTGGTTAGATAATTTAAAGAGCTCTCAGGAAGCCCAATTTTTTTCTACTCCTATCAGGGGCTTGGCAATAGTCACATTTTTGTTTCAACTTTGCTAAGTTTAGAGGCTAAACTATTGGAACGAGGTGGTCAAACATTAAGCATTGGTAAGATAATTTAAAGAGCTCTCAGGAAACTCAATCTTTCTTCTACTCCTACCATTGGGCTTGCAATAGTCACATTTTTGTTTCAACTTTGCTAACGCTCTAGGGCTAAACTATTAGAACGAGGTGGGTCAAACATTAAGCATTGGTTAGATAATTTAAAGACTCTCAGGAAAGTCTTCAATCTTTCTTCTACTCCTACCAGGGCTTGGCAATAGTCACATTTTTGTTTCAACTTTGCTAACGCTCTATGCTAAACTATTTGAACGAGGTGGGTCAAACATAAAGCATTGGTTAGATAATTTAAAGAGCTCTCATGAAAGTCCCCAATTTTTTCTACTCCTACAGGGCTTGGCAATAGTCACATTTTTGTTTCAACTTTGCTAAGTCTGAGGCTAAACTATTGGAACGAGGTGGGTCAAACCCTTAAAGCAGTTTCATTAGAAAAATTTAAAATCTTAGGAAAAATCAATTTTTCTTCTATTACCCTTTTAGCAATATCAATTTTTTGTTTAACTTTTAAGCTTACTAGCGCTAAACTATAGAAGATTGGTCAAACCATGGGGCATAAGCAGTGCATGTAGAAGAATTCCGTAATTTATATTTAGGTATAAAGTCTTCATTTGTTTACATTTAGCAATCGATATCGAATGCTTCAAATCTTGTTTACATATTTAAGTTAATTAACCTCTTTACTATGAAGTCTACATAAACCAGGGGGTCATAACGGCAAAGCATTTAGGAAGAATTCGTAATTTAAATATTTAGGTATAAAGTCAATTTTCTTTATCTACCATTTAGCAATCGATATCGAAATGCTTCAACATTAGTTTAACATATTTAAGTTAATTAACCTCTTTAACTATTGAAGATGTACATAAAGCCATTTACGGCATAACGGCAGTGCATTTAGAAGAATTCCGTAATCTTATATTTAGGTATAAAGTCGATTTTCTTGTATATACACATTTAGCAATCGATATCGAAATGCTTCAAATCATTAGTTTAACATATTTAAGTTAATTAACCTCTTTAACGAAGTCTAATAAAGCCTTAACGGCATAACGGCAGTGCATTAGAAGAATTCCGTAATCTTATATTTAGGTATAAAGTCGATTTTCTTGTATATCATTTAGCAATCGATATCGAAATGCTTCAAATCATTAGTTTAACATATTTAAGTTAATTAACCTTCTTTAACTACTGAAGTTAACATAAAGCCATTAACGGCATAACGGCAGTGCATTTAGAAGAATTCCGTAATCTTATATTTAGGTATAAAGTCGATTTTCTTGTATATATCACATTTAGCAATCGATATCGAAATGCTTCAAATCATTAGTTTAACATATTTAAGTTAATAAACCTTCTTTAACGATAAGTTACATAAAGCCATACGGCATAACGGCAGTGCATTTAGAAGAATTCCGTAATCTTATATTTAGGTATAAAGTCGATTTTGTTTATATACACATTTAGCAATCGATATCGAAATGCTTCAAATCATTAGTTTAACATATTTAAGTTAATTAAACCTCTTTGAACTGAAGTTACATAAAGCCATAACGGCATAACGGCAGTGCATTTAGAAGAATTCCGTAATCTTATATTTAGGTATAAAGTCGATTTTTTGTATATACACATTTAGCAATCGATATCGAAATGCTTCAAATCATTAGTTTAACATATTTAAGTTAATTAACCTTCTTTACTACTGAAGTTACATAAAGCCTTAACGGCATAACGGCAGTGCATTTAGAAGAATTCCGTAATCTTATATTTAGGTATAAAGTCGATTTTTTTTATATATCATTTAGCAATCGATATCGAAATGCTTCAAATCATTAGTTTAACATATTTAAGTTAATTAACCTTCTTTATCTTACTGAAGTCTACATAAAGCCTTAACGGTATAACGGCAGTGCATTTAGAAGAATTACCGTAATTTATATTTAGGTATAAAGTCGATTTTTTGTATATTACACATTTAGCAATCGATATCGAAAATGCTTCAAATCATTAGTTTAACATATTTAAGTTAATAAACCTTCTTTAACAACTGAAGTCTACATAAAGCCATAACGGCATAACGGCAGTGCATTTAGAAGAATTCCGTAATCTTATATTTAGGTATAAAGTCGATTTTGTTGTATATACACATTTAGCAATCGATATCGAAATGCTTCAAATCATTAGTTTAACATATTTAAGTTAATTAACCTTCTTTATCTTACTGAAGTCAACATAAAGCCTTAACGGTATAACGGCAATGCATTTAGAAGAATTCCGTAATCTTATATTTATGCATAAAGTCGATTTTCTTGTATTTACATAATTAGCAATCGATATCGAAATGCTTCAAATCATTAGTTTAACATATTTAAGTTAATTAACCATCTTTAACTTATTGAAGGTGATATAAAGCCATGGCGGCATAACGGCAGTAATTTGGAAGAATTCCGTAATCTTATGTTTAGGTATAAAATCGATTTTCTTGTTTAAACACATTTAGCAATCGATATCGAAATGCTTCAAATCATTAGTTTCACATATCTAAGTTAATCAGCGTACTTTATCGTACTGAGGTTTACATAAAGCCTTATCGGCATGACGGCAGTGCATTTAGAAGAATTCCGCATTCTCATATTTAAGTATAAAGTCGATTTTGTTGTATACACACATTTAGCAATTAATATCGAAATGTTTCAAATCATTAGTTTAACATATTTAAGTTAATAAAACTTTTTTAACGAACTGAAGTTTACATAAAGCCATGGTGGCATAACGGCAGTGCATTTAAAAGAATTCTGTTATCTTATGTTTAGGTATGAAATCGATTTTCTTGTATATACACATTTAGCAATCGATATCGAAATGCTTCAAATCAGTAGCTTAGCATATTTAAGTTAATTAACCTTCTTTATCTCACTGAAGTCTACAAAAACCTTAACGACATAACGGCAGCGCATTTAGAAGAATAACGTGATCTTATATTTGGGTATAAAGTCGATTTTCTTTTATTAACACATTTAGCAATCGATATCGAAATGCTTAGAATCATTAGTTTAACATATTTAAGTTCATTCACCCTTTTATCTTACTGAAATCTACATAAAGCCTTAACGGCATAACGGCAGTGCATTTAGAAGAATTACCTAATCTTATATTTAGGTATAAAGTCGATTTTCTTGTATATACACATTTAGCAATTGAAATCGAAATGCTTCAAATTATAGTTTAACATATTTAAGTTAATTCACCCTTTTATCTTACTGAAGTCTACATAAAGCCTTAACGGCATAACGGCAGTGCATTTAGAAGAACTACGTAATATTATATTTAGATATAAAGTCGATTTTCTTGTATTTACTCATTTAGCAATCGATATCGAAATGTTTCAACTTATTAGTTTAACATATTTAAGTTAATAAACCTTCTTCAACGAACTGAAGTGGGCATAAAGCCATGGAGGCATAACGGCAGTGCATGTAGAAGAATTCCGTAATGTTATATTTAGGTATAAAGTCGATTTTGTTGTATATACACATTTAGCAATCGATATCGAAATGCTTTAAATCATTTGGTTAACATATTTAAGATAATAAACCATCTTTAACGTATTGAAGGTGATATAAAGCCATGGCGGCATAACGACAGTACATCTGGAAGAATTCCGTTAACCTATGTTTAGGTATAAAGTCAGGTTTCTTGTGTTAGCACATTTAGCAATCGATATCGAAATGCTTCAAATCATTAGTTTTACATTTTCAAGTTTTTTATAATAAACCTTCTTTAACGCACTGAAGTCTACATAAAGCCTTAGCGGTATACCTGCAGTTCATTTAGAAGAATTCCGTAATGTTATATTTAGGTATAAAGTCGATTTTTATGTATTTACATATTTAGCAATCGATATCGAAATGCTTTAAATCGTTAGTTTAGCATATGTAAGTTAATAAAGCTTCTTTAACGCACTGAAGTTAACATAAAGCCATGGCGGCATAACGGCAGTGCATGTAGAAGAATTCCGTAATCTTATATTTAGGTAAAAAGTCGATTTTCTTGTAGTTACATATTAAGCAATCGATATCGAAATTCTTCAAATCATTAGTTTAACATATTTAAGTTAACAAACCTTTAACGCACAGAGGTCTACATAAAGCCTTAACGGTATAACTACAGTGCATTTAAAAGAATTCCGTAATCTTATATTTAGGTATAAAGTCGATTTTCTTGTATATATACATTTAGAAATCGATATCGAAATGCTTCAAATGATTAGTTTAACATATTTAAGTTAACAAACCTACTTTAACGAACTGAAGTTGACATAAAGCCATTGCGGAATAGCGGCAGTGCATTTGGAAGAATTCCGTAATTTTATATTTAGGTATAAAGTCGATTTTCTTGTATATACACATTAAGCAATCGATATCAAAATGCTTCAATTCATTAGTTTAAAATATTTAAGTTAATAAACCTTCTTCAACGCACTGAAGTTGTCATAAAGCCATGGCGGCATAACGGCAGTGCATGTTGAAGAATTCCGTAATCTTATATTTAGGTATAAAGTCGATTTTCTTGTATATATGCATTAAGCAATCGATATCGAAATGCTTCAAATCATTAGTTTAACATATTTAAGTTAATTCACCCTTTTATCTTACTGAAATCTACATAAAGCCTTAACGGCATAACGGCAGTGCATTTAGAAGAATTCCCTAATCTTATATTTAGGTATAAAGTCGATTTTGTTGTATATACACATTTAGCAATCGAAATCGAAATGCTTCAAATTATTAGTTTAACATATTTAAGTTAATTCACCCTTTTATATTACTGAAGTCTTCATAAAGCCTTAACGGCATAACGGCAGTGCATTTAGAAGAACTACGTAATCTTATGTTTAGGTATAAAGTCGATTTTCTTGTACTAGCACATTGAGCAATCGATATCGAAATGCTTCAAATCATTAGTTTAACATATCTAAGTTAATTAGCGTACTTTATCGTACTGAAGTTCACACAGAGCCTTAACGATATGACGCCAGTGCATTTAGAAGAAGTTCTTAACCTTATATTTAGGTATAAAGTCGATTTTCTTGTATACACTCATTTAGCAATCGATATCGAAATGGTTCAAATCATTAGTTCAAAATATTTAAGTTAATTAACCTTCTTTACCTTACTGAAGTTTACATAAAGCCTTAACGGTATAAAGGCAGTGCATTTGGAAGAATTCCGTAATCTTATGTTTAGGTATAAATTCGATTTTGTTGTATATACACATTTAGCAATCGATATCGAGATGCTTCAACTCATTAGTTTAACATATTTAAGTTAATTAACCTTCTTTATCTTACTGAAGTCTACATAAAGCCTTAACGGTATAACGGCAGTGCATTTAGAAGAATTACTTAATGTTATATTTGGGTATAAAGTCGATTGTTTTATATATACACATTCAGCAATCGATATCAAAATGCTTCAAATCATTAGTTTAACATATTAAAGTTAATAAATCCTCTTTAACGAACTGAAGTTGGCATAAAGCCATGGCGGCATAACGGCAGTGCATGTAGAAGAATTCCGTAATCTTATATTGAGGTATAAAGTCGACATTTAGCAATCGATATCGAAATGCTTCAAATCAGTAGTTTAGCATATTTAAGTTAATTAACCTTCTTTATCTCACTGAAGTCTACAAAAACCTTAACGGCATAACGGCAGTGCATTTAGAAGAATTACGTAATCTTATATTTGGGTATAAAGTCGATTTTCTTTTATTAACACATTTAGCAATCGATATCGAAATGCTTCAAATCATTAGTTTAACATATTTAAGTTAATTCACCCTTTTATCTTACTGAAATCTACATAAAGCCTTAACGGCATAACGGCAGTGCATTTAGAAGAATTCCGTAATCTTATATTTAGGTATAAAGTCGATTTTGTTGTATATACACATTTAGCAATCGAAATCGAAATGCTTCAAATTATTAGTTTAACATATTTAAGTTAATTCACCCTTTTATATTACTGAAGTCTTCATAAAGCCTTAACGGCATAACGGCAGTGCATTTAGAAGAACTACGTAATCTTATATTTAGGTATAAAGTCGATTTTCTTGTATTTACTCATTTAGCAATCGATACCGAAATGCTTCAACTTATTAGTTTAACATATTTAAGTTAATAAACCTTCTTCAACGAACTGAAGTTGGCATAAAGCCATGGCGGCATAACGGCAGTGCATTTAGAAGAATTCCGTTAATCTTATATTTAGGTATAAAGTCGATTTTCTTGTATATACACATTTAGCAATCGATATCGAAATGCTTCAAATCATTAGGTTAACATATTTAAGTTAATAAACCATCTTTATGTTTTTCCTTTAGTTAACATATTTAAGCTAATTAACCTTCTTTAACGTATTGAAGTATATAGAAAGCCATGGCGGCATAACGACAGTACATTTGGAAGAATTCCGTAATCTTATATTTAGGTATAAAGTCGATTTTCTTGTATATATGCATTTAGCAATAGATTTCGAAAATTTTCAAATCATTAGTTTAACATATTTAAGTTAATAAACCTTCTTTAACGAACAGAAGTTAACATAAAGCCATAACGGCATAACGGCAGTGCATTTAGAAGAGTTCCGTAATCTTATGTTTAGGTATAAAGTCGATTTTCTTGTATATACACATTTAGCAATCGATACCAAAATGCTTCAAATCATTAGTTTAACATATTTAAGTTAATAAACCTTCTTTAACGATCTCAAGTATGCACACAGCCATGGCGGCATAACGGCAGTGCATGTAGAAGAATTCCGTAATCTTATATTTAGGTTAAAGTCTATTTTCATGTATTTACACATTTGGGAATCGATATCGAGATGCTTCAAATAATTACTTTAACATATTTAAGTTAAACAACCTTTTTTAACATACTGAAGTTTATATAAAGCCATAACGGCAGTGTATTTCGATGAATTCCGTAATCTTATATTTATGCATAAAGTCGATTTTCTTGTATTTACATATTAAACAATCGATACCGAAAGGCTTCAAATCATTAGTTTAACATATTTAAGTTAATTTACCATCTTTAACTTATTGAAGGTGATATAAAGCCATGGCGGCATAACGACAGTAATTTGGAAGAATTCCGTAATCTTATGTTTAGGTATAAAATCGATTTTCTTGTATATACACATTCAGAAATCGATACCGAAATGCTTCAAATCATTAGTTTAACATATTTAAGTTAATTAACCCTCTTTATCTTACTGAAGTCTACATAAAGCCTTAACGGTATAACGGCAATGCATTTAGAAGAATTCCGTAATCTTATATTTATGCATAAAGTCGATTTTCTTGTATTTACATAATTAGCAATCGATATCGAAATGCTTCAAATCATTAGTTTAACATATTTAAGTTAATTAACCATCTTTAACTTATTGAAGGTGATATAAAGCCATGGCGGCATAACGGCAGTAATTTGGAAGAATTCCGTAATCTTATGTTTAGGTATAAAATCGATTTTCTTGTTTAAACACATTTAGCAATCGATATCGAAATGCTTCAAATCATTAGTTTCACATATTTAAGTTGATAAACCTTCTTTAACGAACTGAAGTTTACATAAAACCATTACGGTAGAACGGCAGTAAATTTAGAAGATTTCCGTAATCTTATACTTTAGGTATAAAGTCGATTTTCTTGTATATATGCATTAAGCAATCGATATCGAAATGCTTCAAATCATTAGTTTAACCTATCTAAGTTAATCGCGTACTTTATCGTACTGAGGTTTACATAAAGCCTTATCGGCATGACGGCAGTGCATTTAGAAGAATTCCGCATTCTATATTTAAGTATAAAGTCGATTTTGTGGTATACACACATTTAGCAATTAATATCGAAATGTTTCAAATCATTAGTTTAACATATTTAAGTTAATAAAACTTTTTTAACGAACTGAAGTTTACATAAAGCCATGGTGGCATAACGGCAGTGCATTTAGAAGAATTCTGTTATCTTATGTTTAGGTATGAAATCGATTTTCTTGTATATACACATTTAGCAATCGATATCGAAATGCTTCAAATCAGTAGTTTAGCATATTTAAGTTAATTAACCTTCTTTATCTCACTGAAGTCTACAAAAACCTTAACGGCATAACGGCAATGCATTTAGAAGAATAACGTGATCTTATATTTGGGTATAAAGTCGATTTTCTTTTATTAACACATTTAGCAATCGATATCGAAATGCTTAGAATCATTAGTTTAACATATTTAAGTTAATTCACACTTTTATCTTACTGAAATCTACATAAAGCCTTAACGGCATAACGGCAGTGCATTTAGAAGAATTACCTAATCTTATATTTAGGTATAAAGTCGATTTTCTTGTATATACACATTTAGCAATCGAAATCGAAATGCTTCAAATTATAGTTTAACATATTTAAGTTAATTCACCCTTTTATCTTACTGAAGTCTACATAAAGCCTTAACGGCATAACGGCAGTGCATTTAGAAGAACTACGTAATATTATATTTAGATATAAAGTCGATTTTCTTGTATTTACTCATTTAGCAATCGATATCGAAATGTTTCAACTTATTAGTTTAACATATTTAAGTTAATAAACCTTCTTCAACGAACTGAAGTTGGCATAAAGCCATGGCGGAATAACGGCAGTGCATGTAGAAGAATTCCGTTATGTTATATTTAGGTATAAAGTCGATTTTGTTGTATATACACATTTAGCAATCGATATCGAAATGCTTTAAATCATTTGGTTAACATATTTAAGTTAATAAACCATCTTTAACGTATTGAAGGTGATATAAAGCCATGGCGGCATAACGACAGTACATCTGGAAGAATTCCGTTAACCTATGTTTAGGTATAAAGTCAGGTTTCTTGTGTTAGCACATTTAGCAATCGATATCGAAATGCTTCAAATCATTAGTTTTACATTTTCAAGTTTTTTATAATAAACCTTCTTTAACGCACTGAAGTCTACATAAAGCCTTAGCGGTATACCTGCAGTTCATTTAGAAGAATTCCGTAATGTTATATTTAGGTATAAAGTCGATTTTTATGTATTTACATATTTAGCAATCGATATTGAAATGCTTTAAATCATTAGTTTAGCATATGTAAGTTAATAAAGCTTCTTTAACGCACTGAAGTTAACATAAAGCCATGGCGGCATAACGGCAGTGCATGTAGAAGAATTCCGTAATCTTATATTTAGGTAAAAAGTCGATTTTCTTGTAGTTACATATTAAGCAATCGATATCGAAATGCTTCAAATCATTAGTTTAACATATTTAAGTTAACAAACCTTTAACGCACAGAGGTCTACATAAAGCCTTAACGGTATAACTACAGTGCATTTAAAAGAATTCCGTAATCTTATATTTAGGTATAAAGTCGATTTTCTTGTATATATACATTTAGAAATCGATATCGAAATGCTTCAAATGATTAGTTTAACATATTTAAGTTAACAAACCTACTTTAACGAACTGAAGTTGACATAAAGCCATGGCGGAATAGCGGCAGTGCATTTGGGAGAATTCCGTAATCTTATATTTAGGTATAAAGTCGATTTTCTTGTATATACACATTAAGCAATCGATATCGAAATGCTTCAATTCATTAGTTTAACATATTTAAGTTAATAAACCTTCTTCAACGCACTGAAGTTGTCATAAAGCCATGGTGGCATAACGGCAGTGCATGTAGAAGAATTCCGTAATCTTATATTTAGGTATAAAGTCGATTTTCTTGTATATATGCATTAAGCAATCGATATCGAAATGCTTCAAATCATTAGTTTAACATATTTAAGTTAACAAAGCTTCTTTAACGCACCGTAGTTAACATTAAGCCATGGCGGCATAACGGCAGTGCATGTAGAAAAATTCCGTAATCTTATATTTAGGTATAAAGTCGATTTTCTTGTATATACACATTTAGCAATCGATATCGAGATGCTTCAATTCATTAGTTTAAAATATTTAAGTTAATAAACCTTCTTCAACGCACTGAAGTTGTCATAAAGCCATGGCGGCATAACGGCAGTGCATGTAGAAGAATTCCGTAATCTTATATTTAGGTATAAAGTCGATTTTTTTGTATTTACATATTTAGCAATCGATATCGAAATGCTTCAATTCAATTGTTTAACATATTTAACATAACGCACTGAAGTTGTCATAAAGCCATGGCGGCATAACGGCAGTGCATGTAGAAGAATTCCGTAATCTTATATTTAGGTATAAAGTCGATTTTCTTGTATATACACATTTAGCAATCGATATCGAAATGCTTCAAATCATTAGTTTAACATATTTAAGTTAACAAACCTACTTTAACGAACTGAAGTTGACATAAAGCCACGGCGGAATAGCGGCAGTGCATTTGGAAGAATTCCGTTATCCTATGTTTATGTATAAAGTCAGGTTTCTTGTACTAGCACATTGAGCAATCGATATCGAAATGCTTCAAATCATTAGTTTAACATATTTAAGTTAAATTACCTTTTTTAACCTACCGAAGGTGACATAAATCCTTGGCGGCATAACGGCAGTGCATGTAGAAGAATTCCGTAATCTTATATCTAGGTATAAAATCAATTTTCTTGCTTATACACATTTATCAATCGATATCGAAATGCTTCAAATCATTAGTTAAACATATTTAAGTTAATTAACCCTCTTTATCTTACTGAAGTCTACATAAAGCCTTAACGGCATAACGGCAGTGCATTTAGAAGAATTACGTAACCTTATAATTAGGTATAAACTCGATTTTCTTGTATATACTTATTTAGCAATCGATATCGAAATACTTCAAATCATTATTTTAACATATTTAAGTTAATAAAGCTTCTTTAACGCACTGAAGTTAACATAAAGCCATGGCGGCATAACGGTAGTGCATGTAGAAGAATTCCGTAATCTTATGTTTAGGTATAAATTCGATTTTGTTGTATATACACATTTAGCAATCGATATCGAGATGCTTCAACTCATTAGTTTAACATATTTAAGTTAATAAAAATTCTTCAACGATCTGAAGTTGGCTTAAAGCCATGGCTTCATATCGGCAGTGCATTTAGAAGAATTCCGTTATCTTATATTTAGGTATAAAGTCGATTTTCTTGTATATACACATTTAGCAATTGATATCGAAATGCTTCAAATCATTAGTTTTACATGTTTAAGTTAATAAACCTTTAACGCATAGAAGTCTACATAAAGCCTTAACGGTATGACTGCAGTGCATTTAAAAGAATTCCGTAATTTTATATTTGGGTATAAAGTCGATTTTCTTGTATATACACATTTAGCAATCGAAATCGAAATGCTTCAAATTATAGTTTAACATATTTAAGTTAATTCACCCTTTTATCTTACTGATGTGCATTTAGAAGAACTACGTAATATTATATTTAGATATAAAGTCGATTTTGTTGTATTTACACATTTAGCAGTCGATATCGAAATGCTTCAAACCATTAGTTTAACATATTTAAAATAATTAACCTTCTTTAACGTACTGTAGTTGATACAAACCATGGCGGCATAACGACAGTACATTTGGAAGAATTCCGTTATCTTATATTTAGGTATATGTAAAGTCAATTTTCTTGTATATACACATTTGGTAATCGATATCGAAATGCTTAAAATCATTAGTTTAACATATTAAAATTAATAAACCTTCTTTAACGCACTGAAGTCTACATAAAGCCTTAACGGGATAACTGCAGTGCATTTAGAAGAATTAACCTTCTTTAACGTATTGTAGTTGATACAAACCATGGCGGCATAACGACAGTACATTTGGAAGAATTCCGTAATCTTATACTTAGGTATATGTAAAGTCGATTTTCTTGTATATACACATTTAGCAATCGATATCGAAATGCTTCAAATCATTAGTTTTACATATTCAAGTTATTTATATTAAAACTTCTTTAACACACTGAAGTCTACATAAAGCCTTAACGGTATAACTGCTGTGCATTTAGAAAAATTCCGTATTCTTATATTAAGGTGTAAAGTCGATTTTCTTGTATTTACGTTTTTAGCAATCGATATCGAAATGCTTCAAATAATTAGTTTAACATATTTATGTTAATTAACCAACTTTAACGTATTGAAGGTGAAATAAAGCCATGGCGGTATAACGACAGTAATTTGGAAGAATTCCGTAATCTTATATTTAGGTATAAAGTCGATTTTCTTGTATATATGCATTTAGAAATCGATATCGGAATGCTTCAAATCATTAGTTTAACATATTTAAGTAACAAACCTACTTTAACGAACTGAAGTTCACATAAAGCCATGGCGGATTAACGGCAGTGCATTTGGAAGAATTCCGTTATCCTATATTTAGGTATAAAGTCAAATTTCTTGTACTAGCACATTTAGCAATCGATATCGAAATGATCAAATCATTAGTTTAACATATTTAAGTAAAATTACCTTCTTTAGCCTACCGAAAGTGACATGAAGCCATGGCGGCATAACGGCGGTACATGTAGAAGAATTCGGTAATTTTATAATTAGGTATAAAATCGATTTGTTGTATAAACACATTTAGCAGTCGATATCGAAATGCTTGAGATCATTAGTTTAACATCTTTAAGTTAATTCACCCTATTTATCTTCCTGAAGTCTACATAAAGCCTTAACGGCACAACGGCAGTGCATTTAGAAGAATTACGTAAACTTATATTTAGGTATTAAGTCGATTTTCTTGTATATACTCATTTATCAATCGATATCGAAATGCTTCAAATCATTATTTTAACATATTTCAGTTAATAAGGTTTCTTGAACGCACTGAAGTTAACATAAAGCCATGGCGGTATAACGGCAGTGTATGTAGAAGAATTCCGTAATCTTATGTTAAGGTATACATTCGATTTTGTTGTATATACACATTTAGCTATCGATATCGAAATGCTTCAAATCATTAGTTTAACGTATTAAGTTAATAAACATTTTTTAGCCTAATGAGGTCTACATAGAGCCTTAACGGTATAACGGCAGTGCATTTAGAAGAAATCCGTAATGTTATAATTTTATATTTAGGTATAAAGTCGATTTTGTTGTATTTACACATTTAGCAGTCGATATCGAAATGCTTCAAACCATTAGTTTAACATATTAAAAATAATTAACCTTCTTTAACGTATTGTAGTTGATACAAACCATGGCGGCATAACGACAGTACATTTGGAAGAATTCCGTAATCTTATATTTTGGTATAAAGTCGATTTTCTTGTATATACACATTTAGTAATCGATATCGAAATACTTCAAATCATTAGTTTAACATATTAAAGTTAATAAACCTTCTTTAACGCACTGAAGTCTCCATAAAGCCTTAACGGTATAACTGCAGTGCATTTAGAAGAATTCCGTAATCTTATATTAAGGTATAAAGTCGATTTTCTTGTATTTGCATATTTAGCAATCGATATCGAAATGCTTCAAATCATTAGTTTAACATATTTAAGATAACAAACCTTCTTTAACGAACTGTAGTTGACATAAAGCCATGGCGGATTAACGGCAGTGCATTTGAAAGAATTCCGTTATCCTATGTTTAGGTATAAAGTCAAGTTTCTTGTATTAGCACATTTAGCTATCGATATTGAAATGCTTCAAATCATTAGTTTAACATATTTAAGTTAAATTATCTTCTTTAACCTACCGAAGGTGACATGAAGCCATGGCGGCATAACGGAAGTGCATTTAGAAGAATTCCATAAGCTTATATTTAGGTACAAAGTCGATTTTCTTGTGTATACTCATTTAGCAATCGATATCGAAATGCTTCAAAATATTAGTTTAACATATTTAAGTTAATTAACCATCTTTTTCATACTGAAGTCTACAAAAGCCTTAACGGCAGCGCATGTTGAAGAATTCCGTTATCTTTTATTTAGGTATAAAGTCAAAATTGTTGTACATACACATTTAGCAATCGATATCGAAATGCTTCAAATCATTAGTTTTACATTTTCAAGTTATTTATAATAAACCTTCTTTAACACACTGAAGTCTACATAAAGCCTTAACGGCATAACTGCAGTGCATTTAGAAGAATTCCGTAATCTTATATTAAGGTATAAAGTTGATTTTCTTGTATTTACATATTTAGCAATCGATATCGAAATGCTTCAAATCATTAGTTTAACATATTTAAGTTACTTAACCACCTTTTTCTTACTGAAGTCTGCAAAAGCTTTAACGGCATAACGGCAGTGCATTTAGAAGAATTACGTTATCTTATATTTAGGTATGAATTCGATTTTCTTGTACATACTCATTTAGCAATCGATATCGAAATGCTTCAAATCATTAGTTTAACATATTTAAGTTAATAAACCTTCTTTAACGTATTGAAGGTGATACAAAGCCATGGCGGCATAACGACAGCATATTTGGGACAATTCCGTAATCTTATATTTAGGTATAAAGTCGATTTTCGTGTATATACACATTAAGCAATCGATGCCGATATGCTTCATATCATAAGTTTAACAGATTTGAGTTAATTAATCCTCTTTATCTTACTGAAGTCTACAAAAGCCTTAACGGCATAACGGCAGTGCATTTGGAAGAGTTCCGTAATCTTATATTTAGGTATAAAGTCGATTTTGTTCAATATACGCATTTAGCAATCGATATCGAAATGCTTCAAATCATTAGTTTAACATATTTAAGATAATAAACCTTCTTTAACGCACTGAAGTCTACACAAAGCCTTAGCGGTATAACTGCACTGCATTTAGAAGAATTCCGTTATCTTATATTTAGGTATAAATTCGACTTTCTTGTATATACTCATTTAGCAAGCGATATCAAAATGCTTCAAATTATTAGTTTAACTTTTTTAAGTTAATTAACCTTCTTTATCCTATGTTAAGGTATGAAGTCAGGTTTCTTGTACTAGCACATTTAGCAATCGATATCGAAATGCTTCAAATCATTAGTTTAACATATTTAAGTTAAATTACCTTTTTTAACCTACCGAAGGTGACATAAAGCCATGGCGGCATACCGGCAGTGCATGTAGAAGAATTCCGTAATCTTATATCTAGGTATAGAATCGATTTTCTTGTATATGCACAATTATAAATCGATACCGAAATGCTTCAAATCATTAGTTTAACATATTTAAGTTAAATTACCTTTTTTAACCTACCGAAGGTGACATAAAGCCATGGCGGCATAACGGCAGTGCATTAAGAAGAATTACGTAACCTTATAATTAGGTAAAAAGTCGATTTTCTTGTATTTACATACTTAGCAATCGATATCGAAATGCTTCACATCATAAGTTTAACAGATTTGAGTTAATTAAACCTCTTTATCTTACTGAAGTCTACAAAAGCCTTAACGGCATAACGGCAGTGCATTTGGAAGAGTTCCGTAATCTTATATTTAGGTACAAATTCGATTTTCTTCTATATACACATTTAGCAGTCGATATCGAAATGCTTCAAACCATTAGTTTAACATATTTAAAATAATTAACCTTCTTTAACGTACTGTAGTTGATACAAACCATGGCGGCATAACGACAGTACATTTGGAAGAATTCCGTAATCTTATATTTAGGTATATGTAAAGTCAATTTTCTTGTATATACACATTTAGTAATCGATATCGAAATGCTTCAAATCATAAGTTTAACATATTAAAATTAATAAACCTTCTTTAACGCACTGAAGTCTACATAAAGCCTTAACGGGATAACTGCAGTGCATTTAGAAGAATTCCGTAGTCTTATATTAATGTATAAAGTCGATTTTCTTGTATTTACATATTTAGCAATCGAGTTTAACATATTTAAGTTAATTATTCCCCTCTATCTTACTGAAGTCTACATAAAGCCTTAACGGCATAACGGCAGTGCATTTAGAAGAATTCCGTTATCTTATATTTAGGTATAAATTCGATTTTCTTATATATACACATTTAGCAAGCGATATCGAAATGTTTTAAATCATTAGTTTAACATATTTAAGTTAGTTAACCTTCTTTAACTTATTGAAGTTGATATAAAGCCATGTCGGCATAACGGCAGTGCATTTAGAAGAAATTCGTAATCTTATATTTAGGTATAAATTCGATTTTCTTGTATATACACATTAAGCAATCGATAACGAAATGCTCCAAATCGATAGTTTAACATATTTAAGGTTATTAACCTTCTTTGTCTTACTGAAGTTTACCTAAAGCCATAACGGTATAACGGCAGTGCATTTAGAAGAATTCCGTAATCTTATATTTAGGTATAAAGTCGATTTTGTTGTATATATACATTTAGCAATCGATATCGAGATGCTTCAACTCATTAGTTTAACATATTTAAGTTAATAAACCTTCTTTAACGATCTGAGTTGGCATATAGCCATGGCGGCATAGCGGCAGTGCATGTAGAAGAATTCCGTAATCTATATATAGGTATAAAATTGATTTTCTTGTATATACTCATTTTGCTATCGATATCGAAATGCTTCAAATCATTAGTTTAATATTTTAAGTTAATAAACATCTTTTAGCTTACTGAAGTCTACATAAAGCCTTAACGGTATAATGGCAGTGCATTTAGAAGAATTCCGTAATGTTATAATTTTATATTTAGGTATAAAGTCGATTTTCTTGTATTTACACATTTAGCAATCGATATCGAAATGCTTCAAACCACTAGTTTAACATATTTAAAATAATTAACCTTCTTTAACGTATTGAAGGTGATAAAAAGCCATGGCGGCATAACGACAGTACATGTGGAAGAATTCCGTAATCTTATATTTAGGTATAAATTCGATTTTCTTGTATGTATACATTTCGCAATCGATATCGAAATGCTTCAGATAACTGGTTTAACATATTTGAATTAATTAACCTTCTTTATCTTACTGAAGTCTACATAAAGCCATAACGGCATAACGACAGTATATTTATATGAATTCCGTTATCTTATATTTAGGTATAAAGTCAATTTTTTGTACATACACATTTAGCAATCGTTATCGAAATGCTTCAAATCATTAGTTTAACATATTTAAGTTAATTAACCCTCTTTTTCTTACGGAAGTCTACAAAAGCCTTAACGGCATAACGGCAGTGCATTTAGAAGAATTTTATTATCTTATATTTAGGTATAAAGTCGATTTTCTTGTATATACTCATTTAGCAATCGATATCGAAATGCTTCAAATCATTAGTTTTACATTTTCAAGTTATTTATAATAAACCTTCTTTAACGCACTGAAGTCTACATAAAGCCTTAACGGCATAACGGCAGTGAGTTTAGAAGAATTCCGTTATTTTATATTTAGGTATAAATTCGATTTTCTTGTATATACACATTTAGCAAGCGATATCGAAATGTTTCAAATCATTAGTTTAACATATTTTAGTTAGTTAACCTTCTTTAACATATTGAAGTTGATATAAAGCCATGGCGGCATAACGGCAGTGCATGTAGAAGAATTCCGTAATCCTTTATTCAGGTATAAAGTCGATTTTCTTGTATATACACATTTAGCTATCGATATCGAAATGCTTCAAATCATTAGTTTAACATATTAAGTTAATAAACATTTTTTTGCCTTAACGGTATAACGGCAGTGCATTTAGATGAAATCCGTAATGTTATAATTTTATATTTAGGTATAAAGTCGATTTTGTTGTATTTACACATTTACCTGTCGATATCGAAATGCTTCAAACCATTAGTTTAGCATATTTAAAATAATTAACCTTCTTTATCGTATTGTAGTTGATACAAACCATGTTGGCATAACGACAGTACATTTGGAAGAATTCCGTAATCTTATATTTAGGTATATGTAAAGTCGATTTTCTTGTATATACACATTTAGCATTCGATATCGAAATGCTTCAAATCATTAGTTTAACATATTAAGTTAATAAACAATTTTTAGCTTACTGAAGTCTACATAAAGCCTTAACGGTATAACTGCAGTGCATTTAGAAGAATTTCGTTATCTTGTATTTAGGTATAAATTCGACTTTCTTGTATATACTCATTTAGCAATCGATATCGAAATGCTTCAAATCATTAGTTTAACATTTTTAAGTTAATAAACCTTCTTTAACGTATTGAAGGTGATACAAAGCCATGGCGGCATAACGACAGCATATTTGGGACAATTCCGTAATCTTATATTTAGGTATAAAGTCGATTTTCTTGTATATACACATTAAGCAATCGATGCCGATATGCTTCACATCATAAGTTTAACAGATTTGAGTTAATTAATCCTCTTTATCTTACTGAAGTCTACAAAAGCCCTAACGGCATAACGGCAGTGCAGTTAGAAGAATTCCATAATCTTATATTTAGGTATAAAGTCGATTTTCTTGTACATACTCATTTAGCAATCGATATCGAAATACTTCAAATCATTAGTTTAACATATTTAAGTAAATAAACCTTGTTTAACGTATTGAAGGTGATACAAAGCCATGGCGGCATAACGACAGTACATTTGGAACAATTCCGTAATCTTATATTTAGGTATAAAGTCGATTTTCTTGTATATACAAATTTAGCAATCGATGCCGATATGCTTCACATCATTAGTTTAACAGATTTAAGTTAATTAATCCTCGTTATCTTACTGAAGTCTACAAAAGACTTAACGGCATAACGGCAGTGCATTGGGAAGAGTTCCGTAATCTTATATTTAGGTATAAAGTCGATTTTGTTCAATATACGCATTTAGCAATCGGTATCGAAATGCTTAAAATCATTAGTTTAACATATTTAAGTTAATAAACCTTCTTTAACGCACTGAAGTCTACATAAAGCCTTAACGGTATAACTGCACTGCATTTAGAAGAATTCCGTTATCTTATATTTAGGTATAAATTCGACTTTCTTGTATATACTCATTTAGCAAGCGATATTAAAATGCTTCAAATTATTAGTTTAACTTATTTAAGTTAATTAACCTTCTTTAACGTATTGAAGTTGACATAAAGCCATGGCGGCATAAAGACAGTACATTTGGAAGAATTCCGTAATCTTATATTTAGGTATAAATGCGATTTTCTTATATATACACATTTAGCAATCGATATCGAAATGCTTCAAATCATTAGTTTAACATATTTAAGTTATTAAACCTTCTTTAGCGCACTAAAGGAACTAATGGCATAACGGCAGTGTATTTAGAGGAATTCCATAATGTTATAATTTTATATTTAGGTATAAAGTCGATTTTCTTGTATTTACACATATAGCAATCGATATCGAAATGCTTCAAACCATTAGCTTATCATACTTAAATAATTAACCTTCTTTACAGAAGCCATAACGGCATAACGGTAGTATATTTGGGCAATGTCCGTAATCTTTTTTTTAGGTATAAAATCGATTTTCTTGTAAACACACATTTAGCAATCGATATCGAAATGCTTCAGCTCATTGGTTTAACATATTTAAGTTAATAAACCTTATTTAACGCACTGAAGTCTACATAAAACCTTAACGGTATAACTGCACTGCATTTAGAAGAATTACGTAATCTTATATTTAGGTATAAATTCGACTTTCTTGTATATACTCATTTAGCAAGCGATATCAAAATGCTTCAAATTATTGGTTTAACTTATTTAAGTTAATTAACCTTCTTTATCGAATTGAAGTTGACATAAAGCCATGGCGGCATAACGACAGTACATTTGGAAGAATTCCGTAATCTTATATTTAGGTATAAAATCGATTTTCTTGTATACACTCATTTAGCAATCGATATCAAAATGCTTCAAATTATTAGTTTAACTTATTTAAGTAAATAAACCTTCTTTAACGAACTGCAGTTGACATAAAGCCATGGCGGCATAACGACAGTACGTTTGGAAGAATTCCGTAATCTTATATTTAGGTATAAAGACGATTTTCTTGTATATACACATTAAGCAATCGATATCGGAATGCTTCAAATCATTACTTTAACATATTTAAGTTAACAAACCTTCTTTAACTCACTGAAGTCTACATATAGCCTTAACGGCATAACGGCAGTGCATTTAGAAGAATTATGTTATCTTTTATTTAGGTATAAAGTCGATTTTCTTGTATATACATATTTAGCTATCGATATCGAAATGCTTCAAATTATTAGTTTAACTTATTTAAGTTAATTAACCTTCTTTAACGAATTGAAGTTGACATAAAGCCATGGCGGCATAAAGACAGTACATTTGGAAGAATTCCGTAATCTTATATTTAGGTATAAAGTCGATTTTCTTGTATATACACGTTTAGCAATCGATATCGAAATGCTTCAAATCATTAGTTTAACATATTTAAGTTAATAAACCTTCTTTAACGAACTGAAGTCTACATAAAGCCTTAACGGCATAACGGCAGTGCATTTAGAAAAATTACGTAAACTTATATTTAGGTATGAATTCGATTTTCTTGTATATACTCATTTGGCAATCGATATCGAAATGCTTCAAATCATTAGTTTAACATATTTAAGTTAATAAAGCTTCTTTCACGCCTGAAGTTAACATAAAGCCGTGGCGCCATAACGGCAGTGCATGTAGAAGAATTCCATAATCTTATAGTTAGGTATGTAGTCGCTTTTCTTGGATTTACACATTTAGCAATCGATATCGAAAATCTTCAAATAACTGGTTTAGCATATTTAGGTTAATTAACCTTCTTTATCTTACTGAAGTTTAAATAAAGCCATAACGGCATAACGGTAGTATATTTGAGTGAATTCCGTAATCTTTTATTTAGGTATAAACCGATTTTCTTGTATATACACATTTAGCAATCGATATCGAAATGCTTCAAATCATTAGTTTAACATATTTACGTTAATAAACCTTCTTTAACGATCTGAAGTTGGCATAACGACAGTGGATGTAGAAGAATTCCGTAATCTTATATTTAGGTATAAAAACGATTTTCTTGTATATACATATGTAGCTATCGATATCGAAATGCTTCAAATTATTTGTTTAACATATTAAGTTAATAAACCTTCTTTAACGTATTGAAGT
>CM050324.1:5656590-5675209 GCA_027475135.1 Bactrocera correcta | reverse complement strand
TTCCTTACTTATATTTTGGGTTTAAATCGATTTTTTTGTATTACAATTTAGCATCGATATCGAAATGCTTAAACATTAGTTTAACATATTAATTTAAAAAAATTTTTTTTCTTTTGAAGTTAAAAAGCCTTCGGATAACGGCAGTCATTTTAAAAAATTCCGTAATTTTAATTTTTTTTAGGTTAAAGTCGATTTTCTTTTATTTAACATTTAGCAATCATTCAAATCTTTAAAATTGTTTTCAATTAAATTTAAAAAATTCTTTACATGAAGTTTAAAACAAACCATAACGGCAGTAAATTTGGGAAAAAACCGTAAACTTTATTTAGGTATAAATCATTTTCTTGTATATACAATTTGCAACGATATCGAAAGCTTCAATCATTAGTTTAAATATTTAATTTAAAAAACCTTCTTTAACGATTTAAGTTATAAAACCCCGGTTAAGTATTAAAGAATTCCGTATCTTATATTTAGGTATAAATTTGATTTTTTTGTATTTTAAAATTTAGCAATCGATTGAAATGCTTAAACATTAGTTTAACATATTTAATAATAAAACCCTTTTTTAACGATTAAGTTAAAAAGCCCAAGGCATAAGGCAGTCATTTGAAAATTCCGTTTTTTTTATATTTAGGTATAAATCGATTTTCTTGTATATAAATTTGCAACGATTCGAAATGCTTCAAACATTAGTTTAACATATTTAAGTTAATAAAACCCTTTTTTAACCATGAAGTTAATAAAGCCCCATAACGGCAGGCATTTGAAAATTCCGTTTTCTTATATTTTGGTATAAATCGATTTTCTTGTATATTAAATTTGAAACGATATCGAAATGCTTCAAATATTGTTTAACATATTTTAAATTTAAAAAACCTTTTTAACATGAAGTTAATAAAGCCTAACGGGAAAACATTTAAAAATTCCCTAAATTTTTTTATTTAGGTTAAATCGATTTTCTTGTATTACCCTTTACAAATGATATCGAAAAGCTTAAACCATTAGTTTAACATATTTAAAATAATTAACCTTCTTTTAAATATGAAGTTAAAAAGCCATCGGCATAACGGCAGTCATTTGAAGAATTCCCTAATCTTTTATTTAGGTATAAAACATTTTCTTGATTACACATTTAGAATATATCGAAAACTTCAAATATTGTTTAAAATATTTAAGTTAATAAAACCCTTTTTTAACCACTAAGTTAATAAAGCCTAAGGATAACGCATATTTTGGGAAACCTATCTTATATTTTGGTTAAATCGATTTCTTGTATTACAATTTTGCATCGATATCGAAATGCTTAAACATTAGTTTAACATATTTTAAAATAATTTTTTTCTTTTGAAGTTAAAAAGCCTTCGGATAACGGCAGTCATTTGAAGAATTCCTAATTTTATATTTAGGTTAAATCGATTTTCTTGATTAACATTTTGCAATCATTCAAATCTTCAAATATTGTTTTCAATTAAGTTAATAAATTCTTTACATGAAGTTACAAAAAAACCCCATAACGGCAGTATTTGAAAAAACCGTATCTTTATTTAGGTTAAACGTTTTCTTGAAACAATTTGCAACGATATGAAAAAGTTAACCTTTTTAACTTTTAAAAAAAAAAACCTTTCTTTAAGGGGTCAAATGGGGGAAAAAGTTTTAAAAAACCTAACTTATAAAGGTAAAATTGATTTTTTTTTAAACCCCTTTTGAAGTTTAAAAGAAAATTGAAAAATTTTTAAGTTAAAAAATTTTTTTCCCCAAAGTTACTAAAGCCCAAGGCCGGAGGATTTTGAAAAAAATTTTTTAAAATTTTTTTTTAAACTATTTAAAACTATCAAAAGCTTTAAAAAAGTTTAAAATATTTGTTAATAAATTTTTTAAATAGAAGTTAAAAAAAAACCAAAATTTGAAGTTCCACTTATAAGGGAAAAGGATTTTTTGTTTAAATTTACATCGTTCAAAGTTTAAGGTTTTAAAATATTAAGTTTAAAAAAAAAAATGAAATTAAATTAAAACCCTTAAGGAGTGAAGAATAATTAAATTTTTTTAGGGAAACTTTTTTTTATTACCTTTTTCAAAAGTTAAAAGTTTAAAAAATTGTTTCAATTTAAAAAATTTTCCTTCAACGTTTGAAGTTGAACAAAATGGCGCCCAAACGGAGGATTTTAAGAATTGAACTTTTTTAGGTTTTAAAAATTTTTTCTTTATTTTACACATTTAAAAAATTTTTTCAAAACTTCAAAAAGTTAAAAAAAATTAAAACCTTCTTTTCCTGGTTTTAATAAAGAAAGGATAAGATTTTGGAAACCTTTTTAAATTATTAAACATTTTTTTATTTTAAAATTTTTCTCGTTCAAATGTTTAAACCCCAAATTTTCAATTTAAAAAAAATTTTTTTATAATTAAAAACCTTGGGGGTAAAAAGATTTGAAGAATTCCTTAACTTTATTTTTTAAATGTTTTTTGTTTAAAAAACAAACGTTCAAAGCTTAAATCAAGTTTTCAAAAGTTAATAAATTCTTTTCCCTGAAGTAAAAAGTTGGCTCGGAGTCTTTAAAAAATTTTCCGTTTTTTTATTTTAGGTTTACCCCAATTACAATTGAAACAAAAATGTACTATTGAACCCCCAAATAAAAAATTAAACTTTTTAACTTTTAAATTATCAACCAATGCTTTTTTTTGGGGACTATCGTTCTAAAATTTAGTAAGCGTTTTCTTTAAAAAAATTGACTTTGAAAGCCCTGGGTTTTAAAAAAAAAGAAAAATTTTTTTGGCTGAGGGTTTCAAAGTTAAACAAAAAGTGCATTGAACCCCGTTTAATAAAGAAAAATTGGGTTTTTTTTAAACTTTTAAATTATCTTCCAATCTTTTGTTTACCCCCCTTTTTAATATTTTCCCCCAACGTTTAAAAAAAAAAACAAAAATTACTAGCCAAACCCCATAGGATAAAGGATTTTTTTAAAAATGCTTTTGTTTGACCCATGTTCCAATAGTTTACCCTAAAGGGTTTTTAAAATTAAAAAAAAGTATATTGCCAAGCCCTGGTAGGGTAGAAAAAGTTGAAGATTTCCTGAACCTTTAAATTATCAACCAACTTTTTGTTTAACCTTTAAAATTTTCCCGACGTTGAAAATTGAAACAAAAATGGCGCCAACCCCCAGGAGTAGAAGAAAAATTGGGCTTTTTAGGTTTTTAAAATTTTTTAACAATTTTATTTGACCCAATTTTTAATAGTTTACCCAACTTACAAAAATTTTAAAAAAAAGCCATAACCCCCTAGGAGTAAAGGTTTAAATTTTCCGGAACCCCTTTAAAATTTTTAACCAATGCTTTATTTTACCCACCCGTTCAAAGTTTACCCCAAGGTTACAAATTTAAAAAAAATTCTTTGCCAAACCCCTTAGGATAAAAAAGATTGAAGTTTTTTTTACCTTTTAAAAAATTAAAATGTTTTGTTTACCCCATCGTTCCAAAGTTAAATCAAGGTTACAAAAGTTATTCAACCCCTGGGAGGAGTGAAAAAAGATTTGGCTTTCCGGAGTTTTAAAAATTTTAAAACTTTTTTTTTAATTTAAATTTTTGGTAAAATTAAACAAATTAAACAAAAATGGACTATTGCCAAACCCCTAAAAAGGGGTAGAAAAAGTGAAACTTTTCCAAGGTTTTAAATTTTTAACCCAAGCTTTTTGTTTATGTTCTAAAAATTATATGTTATAAAAAAATTTTAAAAAAAGGGAGGATAACTTAAATATATTTCTTTAACTTTGTATGAGATAGGAATTCACAAATTTTAGTGATGTTTACAATAGATGTTACTTTTAATAAATCAAGAGCTTTATTATTCTGAAGTATACTAGTCCTTGCTGAATTGAAGAAGGGGCATTCATCCAGTAGATGTGTTATGGTTAAGGACGACGAGTTACAATATGGGCAGGATGAAATACGGTTTCCATTTAATAAATGGGAATGCGTTAATGCCGTATGACCAAGACGAAGTCGAACGAAGGCTTTTATATCTTGACAACGGCCTGATGGCGGATAAGTAGGTTTTTTCCCTTCTTCGTTGCAGATGGCGTAGTGGTGTTGCACATTCTTCCAAGCATTAACTTTTATGGCTTTTTGTTTTGAAGCGATTAAATGGTTTATATCATTTTTTTCGATATAGTTGAAAACAATCAATGGCTGTTTTGCCGCCAATTTGGCGTTTTGATCGGCCCACTCGTTTCCGGTGATACCGGCGTGTCCAGGGATCCACATAACTTTTATGTTTGGGTTCCCAATTAGTATGTTTCTAATTTTCGCAATGAGGTATGATTTGTTGGATGTATTTAGGAGAGCTGAGATTGTAGACTTGCTAACAGTACATATTAGTGTTTTTAAGTTAGAGGTTTGTATTAGGGATAGCGCATTATAGATTGCTGCTGCCTCTGCGGTGTATACTGAGCTGTAATTGGGCAGGTGACCAGCTTTTAACGTATTTCCACCGTTATCAACAATAGCAAAAGACGTGTAGAAGTCGGCCTTCGAAGCGTCAGTAAAAATGAGTTTCCAATCTACGTAGTGTTGTACAATGAGCTCTTTGAACAAACTTTGATATACCCTGAAGTTGGTGTTCTTTTTATGATGTTTTTGGAGATGTAGCTCGAACGAAGAATCTTTGAGTAGCCATGATGGGGCAAAAGAGATAGACTTTTCCTCCGGTGTAGTTGTAATATCTAGATCCTTGGCTAATTTAATGCATTTAGAAATAGTGGAAGAAGTATTGGAGTTTGTATCGTCGGTCCATTTGGCTTTTACTATACCATACAAAAGCTTATTATTACATAATAGTAGTTTTGGAATAAGCTTTTGCGAAGTGTGTAAAACTCTTTCCTCAATGGATGGGAGTCCGGCTTCCGTTAATATGAACTTTATTGGTGATGTTGAGAATGCCCGAATACTTCTTCTAACAGCTGCATGATATGGTGCGAAAATTTGCTTTATGTTGCTTTTGGCACAATTGCCGTAGATAGGGAGACCATAATCAATCTTAGATAAAATTAAAGCTCTTGTAATATTGATGAGAGAGGAAATGTGAATTAAACAGTATTTTGATGATAGATACTTAATTATATTAAGCCTAGAAATTAGTTGCTTACGTAGATTTGTACAATGTTCCTTAAAAGTAAGTCTCTTATCGAATATTAAACCTAGGAATTTAAGGCTAGTAGTATTTACAATATTTACATTATTATAACTTAGATTGAAGTTATTACATTTGTGTTTTCTACAAATATGGAATAGTTTGCATTTATTTATGGAAATATTCGCACCTGAACAATTGGACCAATTTGAAATATCAGTAAGGATTTTTAAGAAAGTTTTTTTTACAGTATTTAGATTATTTTGTTTGGAGAAGATCAGCACATCATCAGCATAAATAATATGCGAAATGAGTTTATATTTAGAGATTATCGTACTGATTTCGTTAAATGCGATTACAAATAGTATGACAGACAATGGTGATCCTTGTGGGATTCCATTGTACATATTGTACGTGTTCGAGAAAGTGTTGTTGATTTTAGTCATGAATTTCCGATTGGTTAGGAAAGATTTAATAAAGTTAAATATTTTTTCACCAATTTGCCACTTCTCAAGCTGTCGTAGAATAATGTGAGAACCAACTCTGTCGAAAGCTTTTTCGAAATCCAAACTGAGAGTGGATATGTGGTTTCTTTTCGATAAAGCAGTTTTGGCGAAATCATCAAAATAGAGTAAAGCATCCATAGTGCCTTGCCCTGCCTTGAAAGCCACTTGGTTTTGACTGAAAAGGGTTTTTTTATTTAATGCGAACCACGAGATTCGTTTTGATATGATTTTTTCTAGTAGTTTGCCCATGCAACAGAGTAGTGATATTGGCCTGTAACCAAGAACATCGGTAGACACTACATTGGATTTGGGAATTGCTACTATCACCGCATTTTTCCAGCTTTGAGGGTAGACACCTTGACACAAAATATTGTTGTACAATTTGATAATTCTATTTTTGAGACTTAAAGGACAGTTTTTTAGCATTGGATATGAAATCCTGTCTCCCACCGGGAGTCTTGCCTGACATTGAAGATAAAGTGAAATCGAATTCTGCGATGGTTATGTTTGATTCGATAATAGATGATGGTGAGTGATCTTTACTGTACCTACGTCTGAGAAGTGCATTCTTGTTTGATACAAACGAGTGGTGGAAGTTTGAATCGTTCAAATAGTCGGACCAGACAGAGGCGAAATGATTAGCTATGTCTTTTGAGTCGAAAATTGGGCCATTTGGAGTGTTTATACATTTAAGATTCACTTGCGAATAGGAGCCTGAGAGCATTTTTATGTCGGCCCATAATTTTTTGGGATTTGTTAGCGGAGTGATAGCTTCGGTAAGTTTCTGTAAGCTAGCTCTCTTGGCTTCTTTCATTTTTTTCCGAAACACTGCATTGGCTTTTTTGTATTTTATTAGATTATCAATAGAGCGAATTCTTTTGTAGATTAACCAAAGTGATTGTTTTTCTTCTCTAAGTTTAGATAACTCCGTCGACCAATAAGGCACAAGATTTTTGAAGCTTTTTTTACCCGTTTGGGGGATAGAGAGGTGAGCAGAAGTTTTGATTATTTTGGTAATCGTAGCTGTTTCTTTATTTATATTATCGTCTATGGGTTTTGCAGCAGAAAGATTTTCGCAGAAATGCTGAAATTTCGACCAATTTGCCTTGTCCAACAGAAATTTTGGCTTAGCCGACCCTTTACAGGAAAAGGGGGTTGATAAGTGAGTTATAATGGGAAAGTGGTCGCTGTTATATAGCTCAGTTAGAGTTTGGCTGTTAAGTTTGGTGGCGATAGCAGAAGAACAAATGACCAGGTCTACATTCGTGAACGAATTATGTGTAGAGAAATGAGTAGGAGAACCGTCGTTTAAAATTGTCAAGTTTTCCGCTAATACAAGGTCTTCTATGATTTTCCCCTCTTTGGTTAGTACATGTGGAACCCCAAAGGGGGCTCCAGGCATTGAAATCGCCCAGTATAAGTAGGGGTGTTTGGATGGGTCCGATTATATCTCGTAGTTCTTTGATATTAAAGTTTTGGTGTGGGGGAATGTAAATTGTTAGGATGGTTAATTTAAATCCAATAAATATTTCTACTGCTATTGTAGAAATATTAAAACATGTAGGGAGAAGTTTGTGTGGGAAATCTTTTTTTATTAGTGTAGCAACACCTTGTTTGCTAGTATGTTTTTGTGTTAAGTTGGAAAAATAGGCAGCGTATTGTTTGGGTACAGTAGCTGCGGAATTAAATGAAAGGTGTGTTTCTTGTAGTGATATAACACTTGGAGAATGTTCTTTTATGAGTAATTCTAGGTCGGTGTAATTGTTGTAGAATCCGTTCATATTCCATTGGAGAAATTTGAACATATCTTAGAAATGAGAGAATTGAGAAAGAAGTGGGGAATAATTATGAGATTTATTGATTTTCATCGTCAGAAGAGATAATTTCATGAGGAGCGGTAATGTCTGTATAAGTATGTAGAGAGAGGTTGATATTGTCTGTAGAGAGAGGGAGAGTTAGGAAGTTAAGAGAATCTGTTGTGGATATTTTAGGAGTGGGTGGTATGCTTATTGTGGTTGGGATTGTTTTTGTTTGGGTAAGCGTTAGGTTAGGTAGGTTTTTTGTTGTTTTTTTTGTAGTTACATTTGTAGAGTTTAGATGGTTATCAATTACGAGATTATTTTTGTTTTTTTTCGTGGTTTGCTTTAGTTCTGGAAGAGGATAAGCTGTTGGGGTTTTTAGTGCAGAGTCAATGGAGAGTGATAGGGGAGGAGATGATGAGGGGTGGGGAATCACGTTTGTTATTTGCTTATTTGTGTTTTCTTTTGTAACAGATGCGAAAGAAGTGTTAGCGGGGGTCGGGGGTAATTGTTGTTTGTAGAGCCTTAGTGCTTCTCGCATTGAGCATTTGTTTACAGTTTTTATTTTTAGAATATTTTTGGATTGTAGGTATTTGGGACAGGAGCGTGAAGAGGAAGGATGATCGCCTGAGCAATTTGCACAAAAGGTGCGGATGCATGGCGTGGGGAGATGAGGAGGGAAATTGCACATATCGCAGGCTGGGTTGTTGTTGCAACGTTTCGTTGTGTGGCCTAGAAGCTGGCAACTTTTACACCTCATGGGGTTAGGGAAATATGCTCTAATCCGCAATGTGCGCCATGAGACTTCTATTTTTTCTGGAAGTTTGTAGAGGTCAAATGAAAGAAGTACCACTCCACTAGGTCTTTGTTTGCCTTCTAGATTTTTAGTGAATTTATAGACGGAAGTAACGCCCTGATCTTTTAAATTGTCAACAATTTCTTCTTCTGAAATGTCGTTTAGGAATGGGGCGTAAATTGTGCCTTTAGAGCAATTCAGATTGTCATGTAATCTCACTTTAATATCACAAATTCCATTTATTTTCTTAATTGTTAGAAATTTTTCGGCGATCTTCCGATTTTTAACGAGTAAGAGTAGATTTCCATCACGTAATTCGGTGATGGATAAAATTTCCTTACTTATTGATTCCAAGCTTTTTTGCACAGCGAAACAAGAGTACTTGGAAAGAGTTTTATTCGAATCTACTGCAGATACTAGAACAAACTTTGGGCAATCTTTTTTTATTTGAGGCAGTTCTGGAAAATTATCAAGTGGTTTGTACGTTATTTTTTTCCCTTTTTGGGGTTTGGGGGCTAGAGGCAAGCAAAGCAAACCTATTTTCCCCGAGGTTTGGAGGCCCTGGGGCCATAATGAATCAAAATTTTCACTAATATGCACTGTTTTTAACGCGAGTAACCGTACGATCAAGGTAAAATGAAAACACGTGTACTTATATGCAAAATGAATATGCGAATAAAGCGTAAAGCACAAAAGAAAAACCGCGATTAGAAAACACGTCCGCTCAATGAGAGAGATAGTCGAAGACTGCCCAATGCTTTATGTTTGACACACCTCGTTCCTATAGTTTAGCCTCAGAGCTTTAACAAAGTTGAAACAAAAATGTGACTATTGCCAAGCCCCTGATAGGAGTAGAAGAAAGATTGAAGATTTTTCTGAGAGCTCTTTAATTTATCTTACCAATGCTTTATGTTTGCCTCACCTCGTTCCAATAGTTTAACCTCAGAGCGTTAGCAAAGTTGAAACAAAAATGTGACTATTGCCAAGCCCCTGGTAGGAGTACAAGAAGGATTGAAGACGTTACTGAGAGCTTTTTTAAAATTTTATAACCAATGCTTTATGTTTGCCTCACCTCGTTCCAATAGTTTAGCCTCAGAGCGTTAGCAAAGTTGAAAAAAAAAATGTGACTATTGCCAAGCCCCTGGTAGGAGTAGAAGAAAGATTGAAGTCTTTCCTGAGAGTTCTTTAAATTATCTAACCAATGCTTTATGTTTGACCCACTCGTTCCAATAGTTTAGCCTCAGAGCGTTAGCAAAGTTGAAACAAAAATGTGACTATTGCTAAGCCCCTGGTAGGAGTAGAAGAAAGATTGAGGACTTTCCTGGGAGCTTTTTAAATTATCTTACCAATGTTTTATGTTTGACCCACCTCGTTCAAATTGTTTAGCCCCAGAGCGTTAGCAAAGTTGAAACAAAAATGTGAGTAGGACTATAAGAAAGATTGAAGACTTTCCTGAGAGCTCTTTAAATTATCTAACCAATGCTTTATGTTTGACCCACCTCGTTCCAATAGCTTAGCCTCAGAGCGTTAGCAAAGTTGAAACCAAAATGTGACTATTGCCAAGCCCCTGATAGGAGTAGAAGAAAGATTGAAGACTTTCCTGAGAGCTCTTTAAATTATCTAACCAACGCTTAATGTTTGACCCACCTCGTTCCAATAGTTTAGCCGCTAGAGCGTTAGCAAAGTTGAAACAAAAATGTGGCTATTGCCAAGCCCCTGGTAAGAGTAGAAGAAAGATTGAAGACTTTCCTGAGAGCTCTTTAAATTATCCTACCAATGCTTAATGTTTGACCCACCTCGTTCTAATAGTTTAGCCGCTAGAGCGTTAGCAAAGTTGAAACAAAAATGTGACTATTGCCCAAAACAATGGTAGGAGTAGAAGAACAATTGGGGACTTTCCTGAGAGCTCTTTAAATTATCTAACCAATGTTTTATGTTTGACCCACCTCGTTCCTATAGTTTAGCCGCTAGAGCGTTTGCAAAGTTGAAACAAAAATGTGACTATTGCCAAGCGCCTGGTAGGAGTAGAAGAAAAATTGAGGACTTTCCTGAGAGCTCTTTAAATTATCTAACCAATGTTTTATGTTTGACCCCCCCTCGTTCCTATAATTTAGCCGGTAGAGCGTTAGCAAAGTTGAAACAAAAATGTGACTATTGCCAAGCGCCTGGTAGGAGTATAAGAAATATTGAAGACTTTCCTGAGAGCTCTTTAGATTATCTAACCAATGCTTTATGTTTGACCCACCTCGTTCCAATAGTTTAAACATCAGAGCGTTAGCAAAGTTGAAACAAAAATGTGACTATTGCCAAGCCCCTTGTAGGAGTAGAAGAAAGATTGAAGACTTTCCTGAGAGATCTTTTAATTATCTAACTAATGCTTAATTCTTGACCCACCTCTTTCTAATAGTTTAGCCGCTAGAGCGTTATCAAAAGTGAAACAAAAATATGACTATGGCCAAGCCTCTGATAGGAGTAGAAGAAAGATTGAAGACTTTCCTGAAAGCTCTTTAAATTATCTAACCAATGCTTTATGTTTGACCCACCTCGTTCCAATAGTTTAGCCGCTAGAGCGTTAGCAAAGTTGAAACAAAAATGTGACTATTGCCAAGCCCCTGGTAGGAGTAGAAGAAAGATTGAAGACTTTCCTTAGAGTTCTTTAAATTATCTAACCAATGCTTTATGTTTGACCCACATCGTTCCAATAGTTTAGCCTCAGAGCGTTAGCAAAGTTGAAACAAAAATGTGACTATTGCTAAGCCCCTGGGAGGAGTAGAAGAAAGATTGAAGACTTTCCTAAGAGCTCTTTAAATTATCTTACCAATGCTTTATGTTTGACACACCTCGTTCCAATAGTTTAGCCGCTAAAGCGTTAGCAAAGTTGAAACAAAAATGTGACTATTGCCAAGCCCCTGATAGGAGTAGAGGAAAACTTGGGGTCTCTCCTGAGAGCTCTTTAAAAATATGTAACCATTGCTTTATGTTTGACCCACATCGTTCCAATAGTTTAGCCTCAGAGCGTTAACAAAGTTGAAACAAAAATGTGACTATTGCCAAGCCCCTGATAGGAGTAGAAGAAAGATTGAAGATTTTTCTGAGAGATCTTTAAATTATCTTACCAATGCTTTATGTTTGCCTCACCTCGTTCCAATAGTTTAGCTTCAGAGCGTTAGGAAAATTGAAACAAAAATGTGACTATTGCCAAGCCCATGGTAGGAGTACAAGAAGGATTGAAGACGTTACTGAGAGCTCTTTAAAGTATATAACCAATGCTTTATGTTTGCCTCACCTCGTTCCAATAGTTTAGCCTCAGAGCGTTAGCAAAGTTGAAACAAAAATGTGACTATCGCCAAGCCCCTGGTAGGAGTACAAGAATAATTGAAGACGTTACTGAGAGCTCTTTAAATTATCTAACCAATGCTTTATGTTTGACCCACGTCGTTCCAATAGTTTAGCCGCTAGAGCGTTAGCAAAGTTGAAACAAAAATGTGACTATTGCCAAGCCCCTGATAGGAGTAGAAGAAAAATTAGGAACTTTCCTGGGGGCTCTTTAAATTATCTTACCAATGTTTTATGTTTGACCCACCTCGTTCAAATTGTTTAGCCTCAGAGCGTTAGCAAAGTTGAAACAAAAATGTGAGTAGGACTAAAAGAAAGATTGAAGACTTTCCTGAGAGCTCTTTAAATTATCTAACCAATGCTTTATGTTTGACCCACCTCGTTCCAATAGTTTAGCCTCAGAGCGCTAGCAAATTTGAAACCAAAATGTGACTATTGCCAAGCCCCTGATAGGAATAGAAGAAAAATTGAAGACTTTCCT
This sequence comes from Bactrocera correcta, assembly GCA_027475135.1. NCBI lineage: Eukaryota > Metazoa > Arthropoda > Insecta > Diptera > Tephritidae > Bactrocera > Bactrocera correcta. Next base: position 5,663,169 of record CM050324.1, on the reverse strand, counting down.
GAGAGCTCTTTAAATTATCTAACCAATGCTTTATGTTTGACCCACCTCGTTCCAATAGTTTAGCCGCTAGAGCGTTAGCAAAGTTGAAACAAAAATGTGACTATTGCCAAGCCAATGGTAGGAGTAGAAGAAAGATTGAAGACTTTCCTGAGAGCTCTTTAAATTATCTAACCAATGCTTTATGTTTGACCCACCTCGTTCCAATAGTTTAGCCTAAGAGCGTTAACAAATTTGAAACAAAAATGTGACTATTGCCAAGCCCCTGGTAGGAGTAGAAGAAAGATTGAAGACTTTCCTTAGAGTTCTTTAAATTATCTAACCAATGCTTTATGTTTGACCCACATCGTTCCAATAGTTTAGCCTCAGAGCGTTAGCAAAGTTGAAACAAAAATGTGACTATTGCTAAGCCCCTGGTAGGAGAAGAAGAAAGATTGAAGTTTTTCCTGAGAGCTCTTTAAATTATCTTACCAATGCTTTATGTTTGACACACCTCGTTCCAATAGTTAAGCCGCTAAAGCGATAGCAAAGTTGAAACAAAAATGTGACTATTTCCAAGCCCCTGATAGGAGTAGAAAAAAACTTGGTGTCTCTCCTGAGAGCTCTTTAAATTATCTAACCAATGCTTTATGTTTGACCCACGTCGTTCCAATAGTTTAGCCGCTAGAGCGTTAGCAAAGTTGAAACAAAAATGTGACTATTGCCAAGCCCCTGATAGGAGTAGAAGAAAAATTAGGAACTTTCCTGGGAGCTCTTTAAATTATCTTACCAATGTTTTATGTTTGACCCACCTCGTTCAAATTGTTTAGCCTCAGAGCGTTAGCAAAGTTGAAACAAAAATGTGAGTAGGAGTAGAAGAAAAATTGAGGACTTTCCTGAGAGCTCTTTAAATTATCTAACCAATGTTTTATGTTTGACCCACCTCGTTCCTATAATTTAGCCGGTAGAGCGTTAGCAAAGTTGAAACAAAAATGTGACTATTGCCAAGCGCCTGGTAGGGGTATAAGAAATATTGAAGACTTTCCCGAGAGCTCTTTAGATTATCTAACCAATGCTTTATGTTTGACCCACATCGTTCCAATAGTTTAGCCTCAGAGCGTTAGCAAAGTTGAAACAAAAATGTGACTATTGCTAAGCCCCCCGGTAGGAGAAGAAGAAAGATTGAAGTTTTTCCTGAGAGCTCTTTAAATTATCTTACCAATGCTTTATGTTTGACACACCTCGTTCCAATAGTTTAGCCGCTAAAGCGATAGCAAAGTTGAAACAAAAATGTGACTATTGCCAAGCCCCTGATAGGAGTAGAAAAAAACTTGGTGTCTCTCCTGAGAGCTCTTTAAATTATCTAACCAATGCTTTATGTTTGACCCACCTCGTTCCAATAGTTTAGCCTCAGAGCGCTAGCAAATTTGAAACCAAAATGTGACTATTGCCAAGCCCCTGATAGGAATAGAAGAAAGATTGAAGACTTTCCTGAGAGCTCTTTAAATTATCTAACCAATGCTTTATGTTTGACCCACCTCGTTCCAAAAGTTTAGCCGCTAGAGCGTTAGCAAAGTTGAAACAAAAATGTGACTATTGCCAAGCCAATGGTAGGAGTAGAAGAAAGATTGAAGACTTTCCTGAGAGCTCTTTAAATTATCTAACCAATGCTTTATGTTTGACCCACCTCGTTCCAATAGTTTAGCCTAAGAGCGTTAACAAATTTGAAACAAAAATGTGACTATTGCCAAGCCCCTGGTAGGAGTAGAAGAAAGATTGAAGACTTTCCTTAGAGTTCTTTAAATTATCTAACCAATGCTTTATGTTTGACCCACATCGTTCCAATAGTTTAGCCTCAGAGCGTTAGCAAAGTTGAAACAAAAATGTGACTATTGCTAAGCCCCTGGTAGGAGAAGAAGAAAGATTGAAGTTTTTCCTGAGAGCTCTTTAAATTATCTTACCAATGCTTTATGTTTGACACACCTCGTTCCAATAGTTTAGCCGCTAAAGCGATAGCAAAGTTGAAACAAAAATGTGACTATTGCCAAGCCCCTGATAGGAGTAGAAGAAAAATTAGGAACTTTCCTGGGAGCTCTTTAAATTATCTTACCAATGTTTTATGTTTGACCCACCTCGTTCAAATTGTTTAGCCTCAGAGCGTTAGCAAAGTTGAAACAAAAATGTGAGTAGGACTAAAAGAAAGATTGAAGACTTTCCTGAGAGCTCTTTAAATTATCTAACCAATGCTTTATGTTTGACCCACCTCGTTCCAATAGTTTAGCCTCAGAGCGCTAGCAAATTTGAAACCAAAATGTGACTATTGCCAAGCCCCTGATAGGAATAGAAGAAAGATTGAAGACTTTCCTGAGAGCTCTTTAAATTATCTAACCAATGCTTTATGTTTGACCCACCTCGTTCCAATAGTTTAGCCGCTAGAGCGTTAGCAAAGTTGAAACAAAAATGTGACTATTGCCAAGACAATGGTAGGAGTAGAAGAAGGATTGAAGACGTTACTGAGAGCTCTTTAAATTATATAACCAATGCTTTATGTTTGCCTCACCTCGTTCCAATAGTTTAGCCCCAGAGCGTTAGCAAAGTTGAAACAAAAATGTGACTATTGCCAAGCCCCTGGTAGGAGTACAAGAAGGATTGAAGACGTTACTGAGAGCCCTTTAAATTATCTAACCAATGCTTTATGTTTGACCCACCTCGTTTCAATAGTTTAGCCGCTAGAGCGTTAGCAAAGTTGAAACAAAAATGTGACTATTGCCAAGCCCCTGATAGGACTAGAAGAAAAATTGGGGACTTTCCTGGGAGCTCTCTAAATTATCTTACCAATGTTTTATGCTTGACCCACCTCGTTCAAACTGTTTAGCCTTAGAGCTATAGCAAAGTTGAAACAAAAATGTGAGTAGGACTAAAAGAAAAATTGGGGACTTTCCTGAGAGCTCTTTAAATTATCTAACCAATGATTAATGTTTGACCCACCTCGTTCCAATAGTTTAGCCGCTAGAGCGTTAGCAAAGTTGAAACAAAAATGTGACTATTGCTAAGCCCCTGGTAGGAGTAGAAGAAAGATTGAAGACTTTCCTGAGAGCTCTTTAAATTATCTTACCAATGCTTAATGTTTGACCCACCTCGTTCCAATAGTTTAGCCGCTAGAGCGTTAGCAAAGTTGAAACAAAAATGTGACTATTGCCAAGACAATGGTAGGAGTAGAAGAACAATTGGGGACTTTCCTGAGAGCTCTTTAAATTATCTAACCAATGTTTTATGTTTGACCCACCTCGTTCGTATAGTTTAGCCGCTAGAGCGTTAGCAAAGTTGAAACAAAAATGTGACTATTGCCAAGTGCCTGGTAGGAGTAGAAGAAATATTGAAGACTTTGCTGAGAGCTCTTTAAATTATCTAACCAATGCTTTATGTTTGACCCACCTCGTTCCAATAGTTTAGCATCAGAGCGTTAGCAAGTTGAAACAAAAATGTGACTATTGCCAAGCCCCTGGTAGGAGTAGAAGAAAGATTGAAGACTTTCTTGAGAGATCTTTTAATTATCTAACTAATGCTTAATTCTTGACCCACCTCTTTCTAATAGTTTAGCCGCTAGAGCGTTATCAAAAGTGAAACAAAAATATGACTATGGCCAAGCCCCTGATAGGAGCAGAAGAAAGATTGAAGACTTTCCTGAAATCTCCTTAAAATATCTAACCAATGCTTTATGTTTGACCCACCTCGTTCCAATAGTTTAGCCTAAGAGCGTTAACAAATTTGAAACAAAAATGTGACTATTGCCAAGCCCCTGGTAGGAGTAGAAGAAAGATTGAAGACTTTCCTTAGAGTTCTTTAAATTATCTAACCAATGCTTTATGTTTGACCCACATCGTTCCAATAGTTTAGCCTCAGAGCGTTAGCAAAGTTGAAACAAAAATGTGACTATTGCTAAGCCCCTGGTAGGAGAAGAAGAAAGATTGAAGTTTTTCCTGAGAGCTCTTAAAATTATCTTACCAATGCTTTATGTTTGACACACCTCGTTCCAATAGTTTAGCCGCTAAAGCGATAGCAAAGTTGAAACAAAAATGTGACTATTGCCAAGCCCCTGATAGGAGTAGAAAAAAACTTGGTGTCTCTCCTGAGAGCTCTTTAAATTATCTAACCAATGCTTTATGTTTGACCCACGTCGTTCCAATAGTTTAGCCGCTAGAGCGTTAGCAAAGTTGAAACAAAAATGTGACTATTGCCAAGCCCCTGATAGGAGTAGAAGAAAAATTAGGAACTTTCCTGGGAGCTCTTTAAATTATCTTACCAATGTTTTATGTTTGACCCACCTCGTTCAAATTGTTTAGCCTCAGAGCGTTAGCAAAGTTGAAACAAAAATGTGAGTAGGACTAAAAGAAAGATTGAAGACTTTCCTGAGAGCTCTTTAAATTATCTAACCAATGCTTTATGTTTGACCCACCTCGTTCCAATAGTTTAGCCTCAGAGCGCTAGCAAATTTGAAACCAAAATGTGACTATTGCCAAGCCCCTGATAGGAATAGAAGAAAGATTGAAGACTTTCCTGAGAGCTCTTTAAATTATCTAACCAATGCTTTATGTTTGACCCACCTCGTTCCAATAGTTTAGCCGCTAGAGCGTTAGCAAAGTTGAAACAAAAATGTGACTATTGCCAAGACAATGGTAGGAGTAGAAGAAGGATTGAAGACGTTACTGAGAGCTCTTTAAATTATATAACCAATGCTTTATGTTTGCCTCACCTCGTTCCAATAGTTTAGCCCCAGAGCGTTAGCAAAGTTGAAACAAAAATGTGACTATTGCCAAGCCCCTGGTAGGAGTACAAGAAGGATTGAAGACGTTACTGAGAGCCCTTTAAATTATCTAACCAATGCTTTATGTTTGACCCACCTCGTTTCAATAGTTTAGCCGCTAGAGCGTTAGCAAAGTTGAAACAAAAATGTGACTATTGCCAAGCCCCTGATAGGACTAGAAGAAAAATTGGGGACTTTCCTGGGAGCTCTCTAAATTATCTTACCAATGTTTTATGCTTGACCCACCTCGTTCAAACTGTTTAGCCTTAGAGCGTTAGCAAAGTTGAAACAAAAATGTGAGTAGGACTAAAAGAAAAATTGGGGACTTTCCTGAGAGCTCTTTAAATTATCTAACCAATGATTAATGTTTGACCCACCTCGTTCCAATAGTTTAGCCGCTAGAGCGTTAGCAAAGTTGAAACAAAAATGTGACTATTGCTAAGCCCCTGGTAGGAGTAGAAGAAAGATTTAAGACTTTCCTGAGAGCTCTTTAAATTATCTTACCAATGCTTAATGTTTGACCCACCTCGTTCCAATAGTTTAGCCGCTAGAGCGTTAGCAAAGTTGAAACAAAAATGTGACTATTGCCAAGACAATGGTAGGAGTAGAAGAACAATTGGGGACTTTCCTGAGAGCTCTTTAAATTATCTAACCAATGTTTTATGTTTGACCCACCTCGTTCGTATAGTTTAGCCGCTAGAGCGTTAGCAAAGTTGAAACAAAAATGTGACTATTGCCAAGTGCCTGGTAGGAGTAGAAGAAATATTGAAGACTTTGCTGAGAGCTCTTTAAATTATCTAACCAATGCTTTATGTTTGACCCACCTCGTTCCAATAGTTTAGCATCAGAGCGTTAGCAAGTTGAAACAAAAATGTGACTATTGCCAAGCCCCTGGTAGGAGTAGAAGAAAGATTGAAGACTTTCTTGAGAGATCTTTTAATTATCTAACTAATGCTTAATTCTTGACCCACCTCTTTCTAATAGTTTAGCCGCTAGAGCGTTATCAAAAGTGAAACAAAAATATGACTATGGCCAAGCCCCTGATAGGAGCAGAAGAAAGATTGAAGACTTTCCTGAAAGCTCCTTAAAATATCTAACCAATGCTTTATGTTTGACCCACCTCGTTCCAATAGTTTAGCCGCTAGAGCGTTAGCAAAGTTGAAACAAAAATGTGACTATTGCCAAGCGCTTGGTAGGAGTAAAAGAAACATTGAAGTCTTTCCTGAGAGCTCTTTAAATTATCTAGCCAATGCTTTATGTTTGACCCACCTCGTTCCAATAGTTTAGCCTCAGAGCGTTAGCAAAGTTGAAACAAAAATGTGACTATTGCCAAGCCCCTGGTAGGAGTAGAAGAAAGATTGAAGACTTTCCTTAGAGTTCTTTAAATTATCTAACCAATGCCTTATGTTTGACCCACCTCGTTCCAATAGTTTAGCCGCTAGAGCGTTAGCAAAGTTGAAACAAAAATGTGACTATTGCCAAGCCAATGGTAGGAGTAGAAGAAAAATTGGGGACTTTCCTGAGAGCTCTTTAAATTATCTAACCAATGCTTTATGTTTGACCCACCTCGTTCCAATAGTTTAGCCTCAGAGCGTTAGCCAAGTTGAAACCAAAATGTGACTATTGCCAAGCCCCTGGTAGGAATAGAAGAAAGATTGAAGACTTTCCTGAGAGCTCTTTAAATTATCTAACCAATGCTTTATGTTTGACCCACCTCTTTCTAATAGTTTAGCCTCAGAGCGTTATCAAAGTTGAAACAAAAATGTGACTATTGCCAAACCCTTGGAAGAAATAGAAGA
>CM050324.1:5611205-5655590 GCA_027475135.1 Bactrocera correcta | reverse complement strand
GTACGATACGAAGAGCGAGCGCTTGTGCTGGTCGAAGCTCCTCCTCCAAACACGGGCGAGTCGAAGAAGTTACACCCGAAGTACAAAGGTCCCTACGTGGTTAAGAAAGTATTGAGGTTCGATCGTTACGTCGTTGAAGATATCGAAGGTATGCAGCGAACACAACGTCACTACAGTCAAATTGCAACATCCGACAAGATGAAACCGTGGTGTGCCTTGTTTCCAGATATAGACGATGATGATTATCCTGAAGATACTATTAATGACGAATAACTCGGGACGAGTTAATGTCAGGAGAAGCCGAGCTGTCATCACAATATTTGTCACTATTGGCATCTCTGCAATTTATTAGAATACACATTCATTTTTATTTGTTCCACTATATATATTCATTCATTCATTTTTACTTTTAAGTTCATTTTAACATGTAAGCATCAGTCGCACTTTGAATGTAATAAAAAACGGTCATCTGACTCTGTCTTGAAGGACACATATTTAAGTTAATTCCGTAATGTTATAATTTTATATTTAGGTGTAAAGTCGATTTTCTCGTATTAACACAGTTAGCAGTCGATATCGACATGCTTCAAATAACTGGTTTAACATATTTAAGTTAATAAACCTTCTTTAACGAACTGCATTTGATACAAAGCCATGGCGGCATAACGACAGTACATTTAGAAGAATTCCGTAATCCTATATTTAGGTATAAAGTCGATTTTCTTGTATATACACATTTAGCAATCGATATCGAAATGCTTCAAATCATTAGTTTAACATATTTAAGTTAATAAACCTTCTTTAACGCACTGAAGTCTACATAAGGCCCTAATGGCATAACGGCAGTGCATTTAGAAGAATTCCATAATGTTATAATTTTATATTTAGGTATAAAGTCGATTTTCTTGTATTTACACATTTAGCAATCGATATCGAAATGCTTCAAACCATTAGCTTATCATATTTAAATAATTAACCTTCTTTACAGACGCCATAACGGCATAAAGGCAGTATATTTGGGTAATTTCCGTAATCTTTTATTTAGGTATAAAATCGATTTTCTTGTATATACACATTTAGCAATCGATATCGAAATGCTTCAGCTCATTAGTTTAACATATTTAAGTTAATAAACCTTCTTTAACTTTCATAACTGCAGTGCACGCAGAAGAATTCCATAATCTTATATTTAGGTATAAAGTCCATTTTCTTGTATATACATATTTAGCTATCGATATCGAAATGCTTCAAATCATTAGTTTAACATATTAAGTTAATAAACATATTTTAGCTTACTGAAGTCTACATAAAGCATTAAGGGTATAACGGCAGTGCATTTTGAAGAATTCCGTTATCTTGTATTTAGGTATAAATTCGACTTTCTTGTATATATTCATTTAGCAAGCGATATCTAAATGCTTCAAACCATTAGTTTAACATATTCAGTTAATAAACATTTTTTAGCTTACTGAAGTCTACATAAAGCACTAACGGTATAACGGCAGTGCATTTAGAAGAATTCCGTAATGTTATAATTTTATATTTAGGTGTAAAGTCGATTTTCTCGTATTTACACAGTTAGCAGTCGATATCGACATGCTTCAAATAACTGGTTTAAAATATTTAAGTTAATAATCCTTCTTTAACGAATTGCATTTGATACAAAGCCATGGCGGCATAACGACAGTACATTTGGAAGAATTCCGTAATCTTATATTTAGGTATAAAGTCGATTTTCTTGTATTTACACAGTTAGCAGTCGATATCGTCATGTTTCAAATAACTGGTTTAACATATTTAAGTTAATAAACCTTCTTTAACGAACTGCATTTGATACAAAGCCATGGCGGCATAACGACAGTACATTTGGAAGAATTCCGTAATCTTATATTTAGGTATAAAGTCGATTTTCTTGTATATACACATTTAGCAATCGATATCGAAATGCTTCAAATCATTAGTTTAACATATTTAAGTTAATAAACCTTCTTTAACGCACTGAAGTCTACATAAAGCCTTAACGCTATAACAGCACTGCATTTAGAAGAATTCCGTTATCTTATATTTAGGTATAAATTCGACTTTCTTGTATATATTCATTTAGCAAGCGATATCTAAATGCTTCAAACCATTAGTTTAACATATTTAAAATAATTAACCTTCTTAAACGTATTGAAGTTGATACAAAGCCATGGCGGCATAAAGACAGTTTATTTGGAAGAATTCCGCATTCTTATATTTAGGTATAAAGTCGATTTTCTTGTACATACACATTTAGCAATCGATATCGAAATTCTTCAAATCATTAGTTTAACATATTTAAGTTAATAAACCTTCTTTAACGCACTGAAGTCTACATAAAGTGTTAACGGCATAACGGCAGTGCATTTAGAAAAATTCCGCTATCTTATATTTAGGTATAAATTCGATTTTTTTGTAAATATATATTTGGCAAGCGATATCGAAATGCTTCAAATCATTAGTTTAACATATTTAAGTTTATTAACTTTCTTTAACGTATTGAAGTTGTTATAAAGCCATAACGGCAGTGCATTTGGAAGAATTCCGTAATCTTATATTTAGGTATAAAGTCGATTTTCTTTTATATACACATTTAGATATCGATATCGAAATGCTTCAAATCATTAGTTTAACATATTAAGTTAGTAAACATTTTTTAGCTTACTGAAGTCTACATAAAGCCTTAAGGGCATAACGGCAGTGCATTTAGAAGAATTCCGTAATGTTATAATTTTATATTTAGGTATATATTCGATTTTCTTGTATATACACATTTAGCAATCGATATCGAAATGCTTCAAATCATTAGTTTAACATATTTAAGTTAATTAACCTTCTTTAACGTATTGAAGTTGATAAGGGGCCATGGCGGCATAACGACAGTACATTTGGAAGAATTCCGTAGTCTTATATTTAGGTATAAAGTCGATTTTCTTGTATATATGCATTAAGCTTTCGATATCGAAATGCTTCAAATAACTGGCTTAACATATTTAAGTTAATAAACCTTCTTTAACGAACTGAAGTTAATATAAGGCCATAACGGCATAACGGCAGTGCATTTAGAAGAATTCCGTAATGTTATAATTTTATATTTAGGTATAAATTCGATTTTCTTGTATATACTCATTTAGCAATCGATATCGAAATGCTTCAAATGATTAGTTTAACATATTTAAGTTAATAAAGCTTCTCAAACGCCTGAAGTTAACATATAGCCATGGCGCCATAATGGCAGTGCATGCAGAAGAATTCCGTAATCTTATATTTAGGTATGTAGTCGATTTTCTTGGATTTACACATTTAGCAATCGATATCGAAAATCTTCAAATAACTGGTTTAGCATATTTTGGTTAATTAACCTTCTTTATCTTATTGAAGTTAATATAAAGCCATAACGGCAGTGCATTTGGGTGAATTCCGTAATCTTTTATTTAGGTATAAAATCGATTTTCTTGTATATAAGCATTTGGCAATCGATATCGACATGCTTCAACTCATTAGTTTAACATATTTAAGTTAATAAACCTTCTTTACCGATCTGATGTTGGCATACCGGCAGTGGATGTAAAAGAATTCCGTAATCTTATATTTAGGTATAAAGTCGATTTTCTTGTATATACATATTAAGCTATCGATATCGAAATGCTTCAAATCATTTGTTTAACATATTAAGATAATAAACATTCTTTAGCTCACTAAAGTCTACATAAAGCCTTAACGGTATGACGGCAGTGCATTTAGAAGAATTCCGTAATGTTATAATTTTATATTTAGGTATAAAAACGATTTTCGTGTATTTGCAAATTTAGCAATCGATATCAAAATGCTTCAAACCATTAGTTTAACATATTTAAAATAATTAACCTTTTTAACGTATTGAAGGTGATACAAAGCCATGGCGGCATAACGACAGTACATTTGGAAGAATTCCGTAATCTTATATTTAGGTATAAAGTCGATTTTCTTGTATATACACATTTAGCAATCGATATCGAAATGCTTCAAATCATTAGTTTAACATATTTAAGTTAATTAATCTTCTTTATCTTACTGTAGTTTACATAAAGCCATAACGGTATAACGGCAGTGCATTTGGAAGAATTCCGTAATCTTATATTTGGGTAAAAAGTCGATTTTGTTGTATATACACAATTAGCAATCGATATAGAAATGCCTCAAAACGTTAGTTTAACATATTAACATATTAAGTTAATAAATATTTTTTAGCATACTGAAGCGTACATAAAGCCATGACGGTATAACGGCAGTGCATTTAGAAGAATTCCGTAACGTTATAATTTTATATTTAGGTATAAAGTCGATTTTCATATTTAAGTTAATTAACCTTCTTTAACGAACGGAAGTTGGCATAAAGCCATGGCGGCATAACGGCAGTGCATTTAGAAGAATTCCGTAATCTTATATTTAGGTATAAAGTCGATTTTCTTGTATATACACATTTAGCAATTGATAACGAAATGCTTCAAATCATTAGTTTAACATATTTAAGTTAATTAACCTTATTTTCTTACTGAAATTTACGTAAAGCCATGGCGGCATAACGGCAGTGCATTTAGAAGAATTCCGTAATCTTATATTTAGGTATAAAGTCGATTTTCTTGTATATACACATTTAGCAATTGATAACGAAATGCTTCAAATCATTAGTTTAACATATTTAAGTTAATTAACCTTATTTTCTTACTGAAGTTTACGTAAAGCCATGGCGGCATAACGGCAGTGCATTTAGAAGAATTCTGTAAACTTATATTTAGGTATAATGTCGATTTTGTTATATATACACATTTAGCAATCGATATCGAGATGCTTCAATTCATTAGTTTAACATATTTAAGTTAATTAACCTTCTTTATCTGACTGAAGTTTACGTAAAGCCATAACGGCGCCTGGTAGGAGTAAAAGAAAAATTGAAGACTTTCCTGAGAGCTCTTTAAATTATCTAACCAATGCTTTATGTTTGACCCACCTCGTTCAAATAGTTATAGTTATTAAGTTATCTAACCAATGCTTTAAGTTCGGCATACCTCGTTTCAATAGTTTAGCCACTAGAGCGTTAGAGAAGTTGAAACAAAAATGTGACTATTGCCAAGCGCCTGGTTAGAGCAGAAGAAGGATTGAAGACTTTCCTGAAAACTCTTTAAATTATCTAACCAATGCTTTATGTTTGACTCACCTCGTTCAAATAGTTTACCCGCTAGAGCGTTATCAAAAGTTAAACAAAAATGTGACTATTGCCAAGCCCCTGATAGGAGTAGAAGAAAGAGTGAAGACTTTCCTTAGAGCTCTTTAAATTATCCAACCAATGCTTTATGTTTGACCCAGCTCGTTCCAATAGTTTAGCCTCAGAGCGTTAACAAAGTTGAAACAAAACTGTGACTATTGATAAGCCCCTGATAGGAGTAGAAGAAAGATTGAAGACTTTCCTGAGAGCTCTTTAAATTATCTAACCAATGCTTTATGTTTGACCCACGTGGCAATAAACACATTTTTGTTTCAACTTTGCTAACGCTCTGAGGCTAAACTATAGGAACATGTGACAATACAATGTGGCTATTGCCAAGCGCCTGGTAGGATTAGAAGAAAGATTGAAGATTTTCCTGAGAGCTTTTTAAATTATCTAACCAATGCTTTATGTTTGACCCACCTCGTTCCAATAGTTTAGCCTCGGAGCGTTAGCAAAATTGAAACAAAAATGTGACTATTGCCAAGCCCCTGATAGAAGTAGAAGAAAGATTGAAGACTTTCCTGAGAGCTCTTTAAATTATCTAACCAATGCCTTATGTTTGACTCACCTCGTTCAAATAGTTTACCTGCTAGAGCGTTAGCAAAGTTGAAACAAAAATGTGACTATTGCCGAGCTCCTGGTAGGAGTAGAAAAGAGATTGAAGACTTTCCTGAGAGCTCTTTAGATTATCTAACCAATGCTTTATGTTCGACCCACCTCGCTCAAATAGTTTAGCCTCAGAGCGTTAGCAAAGTTGAAACAAAAATGTGACTATTGCCAAGCCCCTGGTAGGGGTAGAATTAAGATTGAAGACTTTCCTAAGAGATCTTTAAATTATCTAACCAATGCTTTATGTTTGACTCACCTCGTTGAAATATTTTACCCGCTAGAGCGTTATCAAAAGTGAAACAAAAATGTGACTATTTCCAAGCCCCTGATAGGAGTAGGAAAAAGAGTGAAGATTTTCCTAAGAGCTCTTTACATTATCTAACCAATGCTTTATGTTTGACTCACCTCGTCCCGAAAGTTTAGCCTATAGCGCGTTAGCAAAATTGAAACAAAAATGTGACTATTTCCAAGCCCCTGATAAGAGTAAAAGTAAGATTGAAGACTTTCCTGAGAGCTCATTAAAATATCTAACCAATGCTTTATGTTTGACCCACCTCGTTCCAATAGTTTAGCCTCAGAGCGTTAGAAAAGTTGAAACAAAAATGTGACTATTTCCAAGCCCTTGGTAGGAGTAGAAGAAAAATTGGGGACTTTCCCAAAAGCTCTTTAAATTATCTAACCAATGCTTTAATGTTTGACCCACCTCGTTCCAACAGTTTAACCTCTAGAGCGTTAACAAAGTTGAAACAAAAATGTGACTATTGCCAAGCCCCTGATAGGAGTAGAAGAAAGATTGAAGTTTTTCCTGAGAGCTCTTTAAATTATCTAACCAATGCTTTATGTATTATCAAAAGTGAAACAAAAATCGAAATGCTTCAAATCATTAGTTTAACATATTAAGTTAATAAACATTTTTTAGCTTAATGAGGTCTACATAAAGCCTTAACGGTATAACAGCAGTGCATTTAGAAGAAATCCGTAATGTTATAATTTTATATTTAGGTATAAAGTCGATTTTGCTGTATTTACACATTTAGCAGTCGATATTGAAATGCTTCAAACCATTAGTTTAACATATTTAAAATAATTAACCTTCTTTAACGTATTGTAGTTGATACAAAGAATGGCGGCATAACGACAGTACATTTGGAAGAATTCCGTAATCTTATATTTAGGTATATGTAAAGTCGATTTTCTTGTATATACACATTTAGCAATCGAAATGCTTCAAATCATTAGTTTAACATTTTCAAGTTATTTATAATAAACCTTCTTTAACACACTGAAGTCTACTTAAAGCCTTAACAGTATAACTGCAGTGCATTTAGAAGAATTTCGTAATCTTATATTAAGGTAAAAAGTCGATTTTCTTGTATTTACATATTTAGCAATCGATATCGAAATACTCCAAATCATTAGTTTAACATATTTTAGTTAATCAACCATCCTTAACGTATTGAAGGTGAAATAAAGCCATGGCGGCGTAAAGAGAGTAATTTGGAAGAATTCCGTAATCTTATATGTAGGTATAAAGTCGATTTTTTTGTACATACACATTTAGCAATCGATATCGAAATGCTTCAAATCATTAGTTTAACATATTAAGTTAGTAAACATTTTTTAGCTTACTGAAGTCTACATAAAGCCTTAAGGGCATGACGGCAGTGCATTTAGAAGAATTCCGTAATGTTATAATTTTATATTTAGGTATAAATTCGATTTTCTTGTATATACACATTTAGCAATCGATATCGAAATGCTTCAAATCATTAATTTAACATATTTAAGTTAATTAACCTTCTTTAACGTATTGAAGTTGATAAAGGGCCATGGCGGCATAACGACAGTACATTTGGAAGAATTCCGTAGTCTTATATTTGGGTATAAAGTCGATTTTCTTGTATATATGCATTAAGCTTTCGATATCGAAATGCTTCAAATAACTGGCTTAACATATTTAAGTTAATAAACCTTCTTTAACGAACTGAAGTTAATATAAAGCCATAACGGCAAAACGGCAGTGCATTTAGAAGAATTACGTAATCTTATGTTTAGGTATAAAGTCGATTTTCTTTTATATACACATTTAGATATCGATATCGAAATGCTTCAAATCATTAGTTTAACATATTAAGTTAATAAACATTTTTTAGCTTACTGAAGTCTACATAAAGCCTTAACGGCATAACGGCAGTGCATTTAGAAGAATTCCGTAATGTTATAATTTTATATTTAGGTATAAATTCGATTTTCTTGTATATACTCATTTAGCAATCGATATCGAAATGCTTCAAATGATTAGTTTAACATATTTAAGTTAATAAAGCTTCTTTAACGCCTGAAGTTAACATAAAGCCATGGCGCCATAATGGCAGTGCATGTAGAAGAATTCCGTAATCTTATATTAAGGTATGTAGTCGATTTTCTTGGATTTACACATTTAGCAATCGATATCGAAAATCTTCAAATAACTGGTTTTGCATATTTTGGTTAATTAACCTTCTTTATCTTATTGAAGTTAATATAAAGCCATAACGGCAGTGCATTTGGGTGAATTCCGTAATCTTTTATTTAGGTATAAAATCGATTTTCTTGTATATAAGCATTTAGCAATCGATTTTGAAATGCTTCAACTCATTAGTTTAACATATTTAAGATAATAAACCTTCTTTAACGATCTGATGTTGGCATACCGGCAGTGGATGTAAAAGAATTCCGTAATCTTATATTTAGGTATAAAGTCGATTTTCTGGTATATACATATTTGGCAAGCGATATCGAAATGCTTCAAATCATTAGTTTAACATATTTAAGTTAATTAACCTTCTTTATCTTACTGTAGTTTACATAAAGCCATAACGGTATAACGGCAGTGCATTTGGAAGAATTCCGTAATCTTATATTTGGGTAAAAAGTCGATTTTGTTGTATATACACATTTAGCAATCGATATAGAAATGCTTCAAATCATTTTTTTAACATGTTTAAGTTAATTAACCTTCTTAAACATATTGAAGTTGATATAAAGCCATGGCGGCATAACGACAGTACATTTGGAAGAATTCCGTAATCTTATATTTAGGTATAAAGTCGATTTTCTTGTATATATGCATTAAGAAATCGATATCGAAATGCTTCAAATCATAAGTTTAACATATTTAAGTTAATGAACCTTCTTTAACGATCTGAAGTTAACATAAGGCCATAACGGCATAACGGCAGTGCATTTAGAAGAACTCCGTTATCTTATATTTAGGTATAAAGTCGATTTTTTGTATATACACATTTAGCAATCGATATCGAAATGCTTCTAAACGTTAGATTAAAATATTAACATATTAAGTTAATAATTATTTTTTAGCATACTGAAGCGTACATAAAGCCATGACGGTATAACGGCAGTGCATTTAGAAGAATTCCGTAACGTTATAATTTTATATTTAGGTATAAAGTCGATTTTCTTGTATATACATTTCGCAATCGATATCGAAATGCTTCAGGTAACTGGTTTAACATATTTAATTTAATAAGCCTCCTTTAGCGAACTGAAGTTGACAAAAAGCCATAACGGCACTGCATTTGGAAGAATTCCGTAGTCTTATATTTAGGCATAAAGTCGATTTTCTTGTATATACACAATTAGCAATCGATATCGAAATGCTCCAAATCATTAGTTTAACATATTTAAGTTAATTAACCTTCTTTAACGAACGGAAGTTGGCATAAAGCCATGGCGGCATAACGGCAGTGCATTTAGAAGAATTCCGTAATCTTTTATTTAGGTATAAAGTCGATTTTCTTGTATATACACATTTAGCAATCGATATCGAAATGCTTCAAATCATTAGTTTAACATTATTAAGTTAATTAAGCCTCTCTGTCTTACTGAAATCTACAGAAAGCCTTAACGGCATAACGGCAGTGCATTTAGAAGAATTCCGTAATCTTTTATTTAGGTATAAAGTCGATTTTCTTGTATATACACATTTAGCAATCGATATCGAAATGCTTCAATTCATTAGTTTAACATATTTCAGTTAATTAACCTTCTTTATCTGACTGAAGTTTACGTAAAGCCATAACGGTATAACGGCATTGCATTTGGAAGAGTTTCGTAATCTTATATTTAGGTATAAAGTCGATTTTGTTGTATATACACATTTAAATTATCTAACCAATGCTTAATGTTTGACCCACCTCGTTCCAATAGTTTAGCCGCTAGAGCGTTAGCAAAGTTGAAACAAAAATGTGACTATTGCCAAGCCCCTGATAGAAGTAGAAGAAAGATTGAAGACTTTCCTGAGAGCTCTTTAAATTGTCTAACCAATGCTTTACGTTTGACCCACCTCGTTCCAACAGTTTAACCTCTAGAGCGTTAGCAAAGTTGAAACAAATATGTGACTATTGCCAAGCCCCTGATAGGAGTAGAAGAAAGATTGAAGACTTTCCTGAAAGCTCTTTAAATTATCCAACCAATGCTTTATGTATTATCAAAAGTGAAACAAAAATGTGACTATTTCCAAGCCTCTGATAGGAGTAGAAGAAAGAGTGAAGATTTTTCTAAGAGCTCTTTAAATTATCTAACCAATGCTTTATGTGTGACTCACCTCGTTCTAATAGCGTTAGCAACGCTTTAGCAGCTAAAGTGAAACAAAAATGTGACTATTTCCAAGCCTCTGATGGGAGTAGAAGAAAGAGTGAAGATTTTTCTAAGAGCTCTTTAAATTATCTAACCAATGCTTTATTGTAGATTTCCGTAACTTTATTTAGGTATAAAGTCGATTTTCGTATATACATTAGAATCGATATCGAAATGCTTCAGCAATCAGCTTTAGACAGCTAAAGCTAAATAACTCGTTCTACGATCTTTGCAATTCGACAACTCCTAACCATGCTTTAAGTCGAGTGCTTTAGGTAAATAGTCGATCATTTTTGTTATCACTTTCTGATAACGACTCTGAGCACTTTGCATGATAACTATTAGGAACGAGGTGGGTCAAACA
This sequence comes from Bactrocera correcta, assembly GCA_027475135.1. Lineage (NCBI taxonomy): Eukaryota > Metazoa > Arthropoda > Insecta > Diptera > Tephritidae > Bactrocera > Bactrocera correcta. Next base: position 5,644,710 of record CM050324.1, on the reverse strand, counting down.
TAAAGCATTGGTTAGATAATCTAAAGAGCTCTCAGGAAAGTCTTCAATCTTTCTTCTACTCCTACCAGGGGCTCGGCAATAGTCACATTTTTGTTTCAACTTTGCTAACGCTCTAGCGGCTAAACTATTGGAACGAGGTGGGTCAAACATTAAGCATTGGTTAGACAATTTAAAGAGCTCTCAGGAAAGTCCCCAATTTTTCTTCTACTCCTACCATTGGCTTGGCAATAGTCACATTTTTGTTTCAATTTTGCTAACGCTCTAGCGGCTAAACTATTGGAACGAGGTGGTCAAACGTTAAGCATTGGTTAGATAGTCTAAAGAGCCCTCAGGAAAGTCCCCAATTTTTCTTCTACTCCTATCAGGGGCTTGGCAATAGTCACATTTTTGTTTCAACTTTGCTAACTCTTTAGAGGCTAAACTATTAGAAAGAGGTGGGTCAAGCAATAAGCATTGGTTAGATAATTAAAAGATCTCTCAGGAAAGTCTTCAATCTTTCTTCTACTCCTACCAGGGGCTTGGCAATAGTCACATTTTTGTTTCAACTTTGCTAACGCTCTAGGGCTAAACTATAGGAACGAGGTGGGTCAAACATAAAACATTGCTTAGATAATTTAAAGAGCTCTCAGGAAAGTCTCCCAATTGTTCTTCTACTCCTACCATTGGCTTGGCAATAGTCACATTTTTGTTTCAACTTTGCTAATGCTCTAGCGACTAAACTGTTGGAACGAGATGTGGTCAAACATTAAGCATTGGTTAGATAATTTAAAGAGCTCTCAGGAAAGTCTTCAATCTTTCTTCTACTCCTATCAGGGGATTGGCAATAGTCACATTTTTGTATCAACTTTGTTAACGCTCTGAGGCTAAACTATTGGAACGAGGTGTGTCAAACATAAAGCATTGGTTAGATAATTTAAAGAGCTCTCAGGAAAGTCCCCAATTTTTTTTCTACTCCTATCAGGGGCATGGCAATAGGCACATTTTTTTTTTCAACTTTGCTAACGCTCTAGCGGCTAAACTAATGGAACGAGGTGGGTAAAACGTTAAGCATTGGTTAGATAATTTAAAGAGCTCTCAGGAAAATCTTCAATCTTTCTTCTACTCCTACGAGGGGCTTGGCAATAGTCACATTTTTGTTTCAAATTTGTTAACGCTCTGAGGCTAAACTATTGAAACGAGGTGAGGCAAACATAAAGCATTGGTTAGATAATTTAAAGAGCTCTCAGGAAAGTCTTCAATCTTTTTTCTACTCCTATCAGGGGATTGGCAATAGTCACATTTTTGTATCAACTTTGTTAACGCTCTGAGGCTTAACAATTTGAACGAGGTGGGTCAAACATAAAACATTGGTTAGATAATTTAGGTGGGTCAAACATTAAGTATTGGTTAGATAATTTAAAGAGATCTCAGGAAAGTCTTCAATCTTTCTTCTACTCCTATCAGGGGCTTGGCAATAGTCACATTTTTGTTTCAACTTTGATAACGCTCTGAGGCTAAACTATTGGAACGAGGTGTGTCAAACATTAAGCATTGGTTAGATAATTTAAAGAGCTCTCAGGAAAGTCTTCAATCTTTCTTTTAGTCCTACTCACATTTTTGTTTCAACTTTGCTAACGCTCTGAGGCTAAACAATTTGAACGAGGTGGGTCAAACATAAAACATTGGTAAGATAATTTAAAGAGCTCTCAGGAAAGTCCCCAATTTTTTTTCTACTCCTATCAGGAACTTGGCAATAGTCACATTTTTGTTTCAACTTTGCTAACGCTCGAGCGGCTTAACTATTGGAACGAGGTGGGTCAAACGTTAAGCATTGGTTAGATAATTTAAAGAGCTCTCAGGAAAGTCTTCATTCTTTCTTCTACTCCTACCATTGGCTTGGAAATAGTCACATTTTTGTTTCAACTTTGCTAACGCTCTGAGGCTAAACAATTTGAACGAGGTGGGTCAAACATAAAACATTGGTAAGATAATTTAAAGAGCTCTCAGGAAAGTCCCCAATTTTTTTTCTACTCCTATCAGGGGCTTGGCAATAGTCACATTTTTGTTTAAACTTTGCTAACTCTCTTGCGGCTAAACTATTAGAACGAGGTGGGTCAAACATTAAGCATTGGTTAGATAATTTAAAGAGCTCTCAGGAGAGTCCCCAATTTTTCTTCTATTTCTTCCAAGGGTTTGGCAATAGTCACATTTTTGTTTCAACTTTGATAACGCTCTGAGGCTAAACTATTAGAAAGAGGTGGGTCAAACATAAAGCATTGGTTAGCTAATTTAAAGAGCTCTCAGGAAAGTCTTCAATCTTTCTTCTACTCCTACCAGGGGCTCGGCAATAGTCACATTTTTGTTTCAACTTTGCTAACGCTCTAGCGGCTAAACTACTGGAACGAGGTGGGTCAAACATTAAGCATTGGTTAGACAATTTAAAGAGCTCTCAGGAAAGTCCCCAATTTTTCTTCTACTCCTACCATTGGCTTGGCAATAGTCACATTTTTGTTTCAACTTTGCTAACGCTCTAGCGGCTAAACTATTGGAACGAGGTGGTCAAACATAAAGCATTGGTTAGATAATTTAAAGAGCTCTCAGGAAAGTCTTCAATCTTTCTTCTATTCCTACCATTGGCTTGGCAATAGTCACATTTTTGTTTCAACTTTGCTAACGCTCTAGCGGCTAAACTATTGGAACGAGGTGGGTCAAACATAAAGCATTGGTTAGATAATTTAAAGAGCTCTCAGGAAAGTCTTCAATCTTTCTTCTACTCCTACCATTGGCTTGGCAATAGTCACATTTTTGTTTCAACTTTGCTAACGCTCTAGCGGCTAAACTATTGGAACGAGGTGGGTCAAACATAAAGCATTGGTTAGATAATTTAAAGAGCTCTCAGGAAAGTCTCCAATTTTTCTTCTACTCCTACCATTGGCTTGGCAATAGTCACTTTTTTTTTTTTTTTTTTTTTTTTTTTTTTTTTTTTTTTTTTTTTTTTTTTTTTTTTTTTTTTTTTTTTTTTTTTTTTTTTTTTTTTTTTTTTTTTTTTTTTTTTTTTTTTTTTTTTTTTTTTTTTTTTTTTTTTTTTTTTTTTTTTTTTTTTTTTTTTTTTTTTTTTTTTTTTTTTTTTTTTTTTTTTTTTTTTTTTGGGGGGGGGGGGGGGGGGGGGGGGGGGGGGGGGGGGGGGGGGGGGGGGGGGGGGGGGGGGGGGGGGGGGGGGGGGGGGGGGGGGGGGGGGGGGGGGGGGGGGGGGGGGGGGGGGGCTCTAGCGGCTAAACTATTGGAACGAGGTGGGTCAAACATTAAGCATTGGTTAGATAATTTAAAGAGCTCTCAGGAAAGTCTTCAATCTTTCTTCTACTCGTACCAGGGGCTTAGCAATAGTCACATTTTTGTTTCAACTTTGCTAACGCTCTGAGGCTAAACTATTGGAACGAGGTGGGTCAAACATAAACATTGGTAGATAATTTAAAGAGCTCTCAGGAAAGTCCCCAATTTTTCTTTTAGTCCTACAAGGGCTTGGCAATAGTCACATTTTTGTTTCAACTTTGCTAACGCTCTAGCGGCTAAACTATTGGAACGAGGTGGGTCAAACATAAAGCATTGGTTAGATAATTTAAAGAGCTCTCAGGAAAGTCTTCAATCTTTCTTCTACTCCTACCAAGGGGCTTGGCAATAGTCACATTTTTGTTTCAACTTTGCTAACGCTCTAGCGGCTAAACTATTGGAACGAGGTGGGTCAAACATAAAGCATTGGTTAGATAATTTAAAGAGCTCTCAGGAAAGTCTTCAATCTTTCTTCTACTCCTACCAGGGGCTTGGCAATAGTCACATTTTTGTTTCAACTTTGCTAACGCTCTAGCGGCTAAACTATTAGAAAGAGGTGGGTCAAACATTAAGCATTGGTTAGATAATTTAAAGAGCTCTCAGGAAAGTCTTCAATCTTTCTTCTACTCCTACCAGGGGCTTGGCAATAGTCACATTTTTGTTTCAACTTTGCTAACGCTCTAGCGGCTAAACTATTGGAACGAGGTGGGTCAAACATTAAGCATTGGTTAGATAATTTAAAGAGCTCTCAGGAAAGTCCCCAATTTTCTTCTATTCCTACCATTGGCTTGCAATAGTCACATTTTTGTTTCAACTTTGCTAACGCTCTGCGGCTAAACTATTGGAACGAGGTGGGTCAAACATAAAGCATTGGTTAGATAATTTAAAGAGCTCTCAGGAAAGCCCTTCAATTTTTCTTCTAGTCCTACATTGGCACATAGTCACATTTTTGTTTCAACTTTGCTAACGCTCTAGCGGCTAAACTATTGGAACGAGGTGGGTCAAACATAAAGCATTGGTTAGATAATTTAAAGAGCTCTCAGGAAGTCTTCAATCTTTCTTTACTCCTACCAGGGGCTTGGCAATAGTCACATTTTTGTTTCAACTTTGCTAACGCTCTGAGGCTAAACTATTTGAACGAGGTGGGTCAAACAAAAAAGCATTGGTTAGATAATTTAAAGAGCTCTCAGTAACGCCCTTCAATCTTTCTTGTACTCCTACCAGGGGCTTGGCAATAGTCACATTTTTGTTTCAACTTTGCTAACGCTCTGCGGCTAAACTATTAGAACGAGGTGGGTCAAACATTAAGCATTGGTTAGATAATTTAAAGAGCTCTCAGGAGAGCCCTTCAATTTTTCTTCTATTTCTTCCAAGGGTTTGGCAATAGTCACATTTTTGTTTCAACTTTGCTAACGCTCTGCGGCTAAACTATTAAAAACGAGGTAGGTCAAACATAAAACATTGGTAAGATAATTTAAAGAGCTCCCAGGAAAGTCCACAATTTTTCTTCTACTCCTATCAGGGGCTTGGCAATAGCCACATTTTTGTTTCAACTTTGCTAACGCTCTAGCGGCTAAACTATTGGAACGAGGTGGGTCAAACAAAAAGGCATTGGTTAGATAATTTAAAGAGCTCTCGGGTAACGTCTTCAATCTTTCTTCTACTCCTACCAGGGGCTTGGCAATAGTCACATTTTTGTTTCAACTTTGCTAACGCTCTGAGGCTAAACTATTGGAACGAGGTGGTCAAACATAAAGCATTGGTTATATAATTTAAAGAGCTCTCAGTAACGCCCGTCCCCAATTTTTCTTTTAGTCCTACTCACATTTTTGTTTCAACTTTGCTAACGCTCTGAGGCTTAACAATTGGAACGAGGTGGGTTAAACATAAAGCATTGGTTAGATAATTTAAAGAGCTCTCAGGAGAGACCCCAAGTTTTCTTCTACTCCTATCAGGGGCTTGGCAATAGTCACATTTTTGTTTCAACTTTGCTAACGCTTTAGCGGCTAAACTATTGGAACGAGGTGGGTCAAACATAACGCATTGGCTAGATAATTTAAAGGGCTCTCAGGAAAGACTTCAATCTTTCTTTTACTTCTACCAAGCGCTTGGCGATAGTCACATTTTTGTTTCAACTTTGCTAACGCTCTGATGCTAAACTATTGGAACGAGGTGGGTCAAACATAAAGCATTGGTTAGATAATTTAAAGAGCTTTCAGGAAAGTCTTCAATCTTTCTTCTACTCCTATCAGGGGCTTGGCCATAGTCATATTTTTGTTTCACTTTTGATAACGCTCTAGCGGCTAAACTATTAGAAAGAGGTGGGTCAAGAATTAAGCATTGGTTAGATAATTAAAAGATCTCTCAGGAAAGTCTTCAATCTTTCTTCTACTCCTACCAGGGGCTTGGCAATAGTCACATTTTTGTTTCAACTTTGCTAACGCTCTGATGCTAAACTATTGGAACGAGGTGGGTCAAACATAGAGCATTGGATACATAATTTAAAGAGCTCTCAGGAAAGTATTCAATATTTCTTCTACTCCTACCAGGCGCTTGGCAATAGTCACATTTGTTTTAAACTATTGGAACGAGGTGTGTCAAACATAAAGCATTGGTTAGATAATTTAAAGAGCTCTCAGGAAAGTCTTCAATCTTTCTTTTAGTCCTACTTACATTTTTGCTTCCACTTTGCTAACGCTCTGAGGCTAAACAATTTGAACGAGGTGGGTCAAACATAAAACATTGGTAAGATAATTTAAAGAGCTGTCAGGAAAGTCCCCAATTTTTTTTCTACTCCTATCAGGGGCTTGGCAATAGTCACATATTTGTTTCAACTTTGATAACGCTCTAGCGGCTAAACTATTGGAACGAGGTGGGTAAAACGTTAAGCATTGGTTAGATAATTTAGAGAGCTCTCAGGAAAGTCTTCAATCTTTCTTCTACTCCTACCAGGGGCTTGGCAATAGTCACATTTTTGTTTCAAATTTGTTAGCGCTCTGAGGCTAAACTATTGGAACGAGGTGGGTCAAACATAAAGCGTTGGTTAGATAATTTAAAGAGCTCTCAGGAAAGTCTTCAATCTTTCTTCTACTCCTACCATTGGCTTGGCAATAGTCATATTTTTGTTTCAACTTTGCTAACGCTCTGAGGCTAAACAATTTGAACGAGGTGGGTCAAACATAAAACATTGGTAAGATAATTTAAAGAGCTCTCAGGAAAGTCCCCAATTTTTTTTCTACTCCTATCAGGGGCTTGGCAATAGTCACATTTTTGTTTCAACTTTGCTAACTCTCTTGCGGCTAAACTATTAGAACGAGGTGGGTCAAACATTAAGCATTGGTTAGGTAATTTAAAGAGCTCTCAGGAGAGTTCCCATTTTTTCTTCTATTTCTTCCAAGGGTTTGGCAATAGTCACACTTTTGTTTCAACTTTGATAACGCTCTGAGGCTAAACTATTGGAACGAGGTGAGGCAAACATAAAGCATTGGTTATATAATTTAAAGAGCTCTCAGTAACGTCTTCAATCCTTCTTGTACTCCAACAATGGGCTTGGCAATAGTCACATTTTGTTTCAACTTTCCTAACGCTCTGAGGCTAAACTATTGGAACGAGGTGAGGCAAACATAAAGCATTGGTTAGATAATTTAAAGAGCTCTCAGGAAAGTCTTCAATATTTCTTCTACTCCTACCAGGCGCTTGGCAATAGTCACATTTTTGTTTCAACTTTGTTAACTCTCTGAGGCTAAACTATTGGAACGATGTAGGTCAAACATAAAGCATTGGTTAGATAATTTAAAGAGCTCTCAGGAGAGACCCCAAGTTTCCTTCTACTCCTATCAGGGGCTTGGCAATAATCACATTTTTGTTTCAACTTTGCTAACGCTTTAGCGGCTAAACTATTGGAACGAGGTGTGTCAAACATAATGCATTGGTAAGATAATTTAAAGAGCTCTCAGGAAAGTCTTCAATCTTTCTTCTACTCCTACCAGGGGCTTAGCAATAGTCACATTTTTGTTTCAACTTTGCTAACGCTCTGAGGCTAAACTATTGAAACGATGAGTCACATCACTTGATAAATTTGTATTCAACTTTACATTTAAGGTGCAAACATAAAATTGTTTAATTTAAAGCTCTGGAAAGTCAATTTTTTTTTACCTTCAGGGCTTGGCAATAATTTTTTTTCAGTTGCTAACTCTGGCTAAACATTTAAGAGGTGGCAAATAATTTGTTTAATATTAAAGCTCTGGAACCAATTTTTTTCTATCCTATAGGACTGGCAAATAATTTTTTTATTTGCAAGCTTAGTTAACTATTGAACAGGGGTAAAAAAGCTTGTGTTTTTAAAACTTCAGGACTTCAATTTTCTTGCTAAGGGTCATTGTAATTTTATACTTTGAAATCTAGTTATTAAAAGGGTGGGCAAGTAATTTTTATTAAACGACTAGCTTCTTTTACAGTGGGTAATAGAATTTTTGTTTCATTTGGAACTCATGTAACTATTAAGAGGTGGGTCAAATAATTTGTTTAATATTTAAAGACTCTAAAGCTTCAATTTTCTACTGTCCAAACATTGAATGTAATTTTTTTTCAATTTGAACTCTGTACTTAGACGGGTGGGAACTAATTGGTTAATATTTAAAGCTTAGGAAAGCCAATTTTTTACTACTTGTCTGGCAATAACATTGTTAATTTAACGTCTAGGGCTAAATTTGAAAGTGGTCAAACTTAATGAAGTTTTTAATTCTGAACTCTTAATTTTTGCCAGGGGTTAAAAGTCATTTTTTTTAATTTGCTCCTAGGTAAACTTTGGAAAGGTGGCAAACATTATTTGGTTAATATTTAAGTCAGAGTCCATTATTTTAACTGGTCAATTTAACTTGGTAATATTAAAATTTGAAGCGATTTCTACCTAGAGTATTGGAAAGTCCATTTAGTTTCAATTTTTCTAGCGAAACTTTAAGTTTTATAATTGGTAGATTATTAAAACTTGAAAGTCTAACTCTTGTTAAGGGTTAAAACCATTATTTTTCAACTTTCTAACGCCTCCAGGTTGGAAAGTGCAATTTTAACTTGTAGTAATTTAAAGAGTCAGGAAATCCCCATTGTTTTATTAGGCTCATTAATTTATTTTATTAACCAGGGGTCAATATATTGTCAATTTTAAGCTCTAGATAACTATTGAATGGTAACAAGGTTGGTTACATTTAGTTCAAACCCATTTTTTTTACTTCTAAGGGTGGCAAATAAAGTTGGTTCAATTTTAAGTTTAGTAACTTTGAACGGTGTCAAACTTGCTTGGTATAATTTAAGGTTACTTAACTTTTTCATTTTCACAGCTTGCAAATAAAGTTGGTTAATTTATAGTCAATTTAATCTTGGGGTCCATAGGTGGTAGTAATTTAGGTTTCGAATTTCAATTCTTACTTTGAATCGGGGGGTTGACATAAAGTTGGTTAATTTTAAAGCTCTAGGGAACATTAAAACGTGCAGGAATAGTTAATATTATTCTTTGAACTTACTCTATTACAGGGGCTTCAAATCGTTGTATAACTTTTAGTCAGTAACTTTGAACAGTTGTCAAACCAGGCTTGGAATAATTTAAGTCTGGAAGCATATTTCTAAACTCGAACGAGGTTGCAAATAAATTGTTTAATAATTTAAAGAGTTCGAAACTTCAATTGTTAATATTAGGCTGGCAAGTTAATTTTTTTTACCTAAATTTGTATTTGCAAGTGGGCAAAATTAAGATGGTCAAAATAAAATTTTTTAGATAATTGAACTTTCAATCCCCAAGTTTTTTCATCTATTTGGTTGAATATCATGTTAAACTTTAACTGGGTAAACATGAAGGTGGAAATTTAAGTTGTTAAATTTAAGGCTCTAAAGTTCATTTGAATTCAATGCTAGACATTGGAACATGTTGTCAAATAAAGCTGGTTAAATATTTAAGTGCAGGAAATAACTTTTTTTAACTTAGGCTTCAGAATTTCATTTTTTAACTTTACATGCTTGGAAATAATTTTGTTAACTTATTAACTTGGTAAAATTACAGGTGGGTCAAACTAAAGATTGGTAGATAATTTGGTTCAAACTTAAATCGTTGATTTAAATTTCAGGGGGTTAAATTTTTTTCATATTTGTTGCATGGAATTTGTTCAATTATACACGGGTAATATTGAACATTTGTTAAATAAACTTGAATTTAAGTTCGAGGTTAAATTTTTTTAGTACATTTTTAATGTAAGCTCTAGCTAAAATTAACAGGTGGGCAAACTAATTTGGTTAATATTTAAAGGCTCTAGGAAACACTTTTTTCTGTCATCAGAACTTGATAGTAATTTTGTTTCAACTTGTAACTGGTAATATTTAAGAGGGAAATAATTGTTATATTAAGGCTGGCAGAATCTTATTTTCAACTACTACCTTGGGCAAATTAATTTTGTTTACTAATAAGCTTGGTATAATTTAAGGTGGAAACTAAACTTGTTAGATAATTTGGTCAAAATAATTTGGTTAGTTAAAGATTGGAAAGTCTTTTTTTTAACTCTTAGTTTGAATCTATTAGTTCAATTTATAAGCTCGAGGCAAACATGAAAGTTGTTCAATTTAAAGCTTTAGTAATCAATTGAACGTATCTACTTAGATTTAATTTTTTAACTTTAACGTCTGGAAATTTAACAGTGGGCAAACTAATTTTGTTAAATTTTAAGTCTAGGAAAGTCCCAATTTTTTTCACTCAGATGCAATGTAATTTTTTTTAACTTCAAGTCTGGTAATTTGACGGGGGGTCAAACTAACATTGTTAGATTTTAAATGCTCTCAGGAAAGTCTTAATTTTTTCATCTACAGGCTTGGCAATGTAATTTTTTTTAAATTTCAATCTTGGTAATTTAAGGGTGGGCAAACTAAATTGGTTATAATTTAAGGCTCGGAGTCCCCAATTTTTTTTATCTAAGGGGTGGCAAAGTAATTTTTTTTAACTTTGAATCTCTTGCAATTTAACAGATGGGCAAAATAATTGTTTAATTTAAAACCTCGGAATAATCTTGTTGTATTCAAAGGTTGGAAGTCGAATTTGTTCACTTAAACTCTAGGCTTAAATTGAACGAGGTTGGCAAACATAACATTGGTGTAAATTAGATCTCAGAACAATTTTGTACTTCCAATAAGCTCTGGTAGATACAATTTTTTTACTACAGAGCTCGAGGTAATCATTTAAAGGTTGGCAAAATAAAGCTTTGGTTAATAATTTAACAGGGCTTCAAATCTCAATTTTTCTACTCTAAGGCTTGGAATTCAATTTTTGTTTAACTTTCAGCCTTGGGAAACTATTTGAATTGGTAACAATATTGGTTAATAATTTAAAGAGCTTGAGGAAACCATTTCTTTACTCCTCAGGGGTAAATGATACATTTTTTTAACTCTAAGTTGCGAAATATTAATGTGGTCAAACATAATGCATTGGTAAGATAATTTAAAGAGCTCTCAGGAAAGTCTTCAATCTTTCTTCTACTCCTACCAGGGGCTTAGCAATAGTCACATTTTTGTTTCAACTTTGCTAACGCTCTGAGGCTAAACTATTGAAACGATGTGGGTCAAACATAAAGCATTGGTTAGATAATTTAAAGAACTCTAAGGAAAGTCTTCAATCTTTCTCCTACTCCTATCATGGGCTTGGCCATAGTCATATTTTTGTTTCACTTTTGATAACGCTCTAGCGGCTAAACTATTAGAAAGAGGTGGGTCAAGAATTAAGCATTAGTTAAATAATTAAAAGATCTGTCAGGAAAGTCTTCAATCTTTCTTCTACTCCTACCAGGGGCTTGGCAATAGTCACATTTTTGTTTCAACTTTGCTAACGCTCTGATGCTAAACTATTGGAACGAGGTGGGTCAAACATAAAGCATTGGTTAGATAATTTAAAGAGCTCTCAGGAAAGTCTTCAATATTTCTTCTACTCCTACCAGGCGCTTGGCAATAGTCACATTTTTGTTTCAACTTTGCTAACGCTCTAGCGGCTAAACTATTGGAACGAGGTGGGTCAAACATTAAGCATTGGTTAGATAATTTAAAGAGCTCTCAGGAAAGTCCTCAATTTTTCTTCTACTCCTACCAGGGGCTTGCAATAGTCACATTTTTGTTTCAACTTTGCTAACGCTCTAGCGGCTAAACTATTGGAACGAGGTGGGTCAAACATAAAACATTGGTTAGATAATTTAAAGAGCTCTCAGGAAAGTCCCCAATTTTTCTTCTACTCCTACAGGTCTTGGCAATAGTCACATTTTTGTTTCAACTTTGCTAACGCTCTAGCGGCTAAACTATTGAACGAGGTGGGTCAAACATTAAGCATTGGTAAGATAATTTAAAGAGCTCTCAGGAAAGTCTTCAATCTTTCTTCTACTCCTACCAGGGGCTTGGCAATAGTCACATTTTTGTTTCAACTTTGCTAACGCTCTGAGGCTAAACTATTTGAACGAGGTGGGTCAAACATAAAGCATTGGTTAGATAATTTAAAGAGCTCTCAGGAAAGTCTTCAATCTTTCTTCTACTCCTACCAGGGGCTTGGTAATAGTCACATTTTTGTTTCAACTTTGCTAACGCTCTGAGGTAAACTATTGGAACGAGGTGGGTCAAACATAAAGCATTGGTTAGATAATTTAAAGAGCTCTCAGGAAGCTCAATTTTCTTATAGGCCTATCACATTTTTGTTTCAACTTTGCTAACGCTCTGAGGTAAACTATTGGAACGAGGTGGTCAAACATAAAGCATTGGTAGATAATTTAAAGAGCTCTCAGGAAAGTCTTCAATCTTTCTTTATCCTCCCTCACATTTTTGTTTCAACTTTGCTAACGCTCTGAGGCTAAACATTGGAACGAGGTGGGTCAAACATAAACATTGGTTAGATAATTTAAAGAACCAGGAAAGCTTCAATCTTTCTTCTACTCCTACCAGGGGTTGGCAATAGTCACATTTTTGTTTCAACTTTGTAACGCTCTGGGCTAAACTATTGGAACGAGGTGGGCAAACATAAAGCATTGGTTAATATTTAAAGACTCTCGGAAAGCTTCAATCTTTCTTACTCCTACCAGGGGTTGGCAATAGTCACATTTTTGTTTCAACTTTGCTAACGCTCTGAGGTAAACTATTGGAACGAGGTGAGGCAAACATAAGCATTGGTTAATAATTTAAAGGCTCTCAGAGCTCAATCTTTTTTACTCCTACAGGGGCTTGGCAATAGTCACATTTTTGTTTCAACTTTGTAACGCTCTGAGGCTAAACTATTGGAACGAGGTGGGCAAACATAAAGCATTGGTTAGATAATTTAAAGACTCTCAGGAAACTCAATTTTTTCTACTCCTACAGGGCTTGGCAATAGTCACATTTTTGTTTCAACTTTGTAACGCTTGGGCTAAACTATTGGAACGAGGTGGTCAAACATAAAGCATTGGTAGATAATTTAAAGACTCTCAGGAAGCTCAATTTTTTTACTCCACCAGGGGCTTGGCAATAGTCACATTTTTGTTTCAACTTTGCTAACGCTTGGGCTAAACTATTGGAACGAGTGGGTCAAACATAAAGCATTGGTTAGATAATTTAAAGAACTCTAAGGAAAGTCTTCAATCTTTCTTCTACTCCTACCAGGGGCTTGCAATAGTCACATTTTTGTTTCAACTTTGCTAACGCTCTGAGGCTAAACTATTGGAACGAGTGGGTCAAACATAAAGCATTGGTTAGATATTTAAAGACTCTAGGAAAGTCTTCAATCTTTCTTCTACTCCTACCAGGGCTTGGAATAGTCACATTTTTGTTTCAACTTTGCTAACGCTCTAAGGCTAAACTATTTGACGAGGTGGGTCAACATAAAGCATTGGTTAGATAATTTTAAAGAGCTCTCAGGAGAGCTTGCAATTTTTTCTACTCCTACAGGGCTTGGCAATAGTCACATTTTTGTTTCAACTTTGCTAACGCTCTAGCAAAACTATTGGAACGAGGTGAGTCAAACATAAAGCATTGGCTAGATAATTTAAAGAGCTCTCAGGAGCTTCAATGTTTCATTCTACTCCTACAGGGGCTTAGCAATGGTCACATTTTTGTTTCAACTTTGCTAACGCTCTGCGGCTAAACTATTGGAACGAGGTGGGTCAAACATAAAGCATTGGTTAGATAATTTAAAGGGCTCTCAGGAAAGTCTTCAGTCTTTCTTCTACTGCTACCAAGCGCTTGGCAATAGTCACATTTTTGTTTCAACTTTGCTAACGCTCTAGCGGCTAAACTATACGAACGAGGTGGGTCAAACATAAAGCATTGGTTAGATAATTTAAAGAGCTCTCAGGAAAGTCTTCAATCTTTCTTCTACTCCTACCAGGGGCTTGGCAATAGTCACATTTTTGTTTCAACTTTAATAACGCTCTAGCGGCTAAACTATTGGAACGAGATGGGTCAAACATAAAGCATTCAATCTTTCTTCTACTCCTTGGAACTAGTCACATTTTTGTTTCAATTTTGCTAACGCTCTGAGGCTAAACTCTTGGAACGAGGTGAGTCAAACATAAAGCATTGGATAGATAATTTAAATAGCTTTAAGGAAAGTCCCCAATTTTTCTTCTACTCCTACCAGGGGCTTGGCAATAGTCACATTTTTGTTTCAACTTTGATAACGCTCTAGCGGCTAAACTATTGGAACGAGGTGGGTCAAACATAAAGCATTGGTTAGATAATTTAAAGAGCTTTCTGGAAAGTCTTCAATCTTTCTTCTACTCCTATCAGGGGCTTGGCCATAGTCATATTTTTGTTTCACTTTTGATAACGCTCTAGCGGCTAAACTATTGGAACGTGGTGGGTCAAACATAAAGCATTGGTTAGATAATTTAAGGAGCTTTTAGGAAAGTCTTCAACCTTTCTTCTACTTCTATCAGGGGCTTGGCAATAGTCACATTTTTGTTTCACTTCTGATAACGCTCTAGCGGCTAAACTATTGGAACGAGGTGGGTCAAACATAAAGCATTGGTTAGATAATTTAAAGAGCTCTCAGAAATGTCTTCAACCTTTCTTCTACTCCTATCAGGGGCTTGGCAATGGTCACATTTTTGTTTCAACTTTGCTAACGCTCTAGCGGCTAAACTATTGGAACGAGGCGTGTCAAACATAAAGCGTTGGTAAAATAATTTAAAGAGCTCTCAGGAAAGTCCCCAATTTTTCTTTTACTCCTACCAGGGGCTTTGCAATAGTCACATTTTTGTATCAACTTTGATAACGCTCTGAGGCTAAACTTTTAGAGCGAGGTGAGTCACACATAAAGCATTGGTTAGATAATTTAAAGAGCTCTCAGGAAAGTCTTCAATCTTTCTTCTACTCCTATCAGGGGCTTGGCAATAGTCACATTTTTGTTTCAACTTTGCTAACGCTCTAGCGGCTAAACCTAAATATAAGACTACGGATTTATTCTAAATGCACTGCCGTTATGCCGCCATGGCTTTGTGTCACCTTCAATACGTTTAAGAAGGTTGATTAACTTAAATATGTTAAACTAATGATTTGAAGCATTTCGATATCGATTGCTTAATGTGTATATACAAGAAAATCGAATTTATACCTAAATATAAGATAAGGGAATTCTTCTAAATGCACTGCCGTTATGCCGTTAAGGCTTTTGTAGACTTCAGTAAGACAAAGAAAATTAATTAACTTAAATATGTTAAACTTATGATTTGAAGCATTTCGATATCGATTGCTAAATGTGTATATACAAGCAAATCGACTTTATACCTAATTATAAGAATACGGAATTCACCCAAATATACTGCCGTTATGCCGTTATGGCTTTATTTAAACTTCAGTAAGATAAAAAAGGTTAATTAACCTAAATATGCTAAACCAGTTATTTGAAAGTTTTCGATATCGATTGCTAAATGTGTAAATCCAAGAAAATCGACTACATACCTAAATATAAGATTACGGAATTCTTCTACATGCACTGCCATTATGGCGCCATGGCTTTATGTTAACTTCAGGCGTTAAAAAAGCTTTATTAACTGAAATATGTTAAACTAATCATTTGCAGCATTTCGATATCGATTGCTAAATGAGTATATACAAGAAAATCGAATTCATACCTAAATATAAGATTACGTAATTCTTCTAAATGCACTGCCGTTATGGCTTCATATTAACTTCAGTTCGTTAAAGAAGGTTTATTAACTTAAATATGTTAAACCAGTTATTTGAAGCATTTCGATATCGGATGCTTAATGCATATATACAAGTAAATCGACTTTATACCTAAATATAAGACTACGGAATTCTTCCAAATGTTTTGTCGTTATGGCTTTATATCAACTTCAATACGTTAAAGAAGGTTAATTAACTTAAATATGTTAAACTAATGATTTGAAGCATTTCGATATCGCTTGCGAAATATGTATATACAAGAAAATCGAATTTATACCTAAATATAAGATAACGGAATTTTTCTAAATGCACTGCCGTTATGCCGCCATGGCTTTGTATCAACTTCAATACGTTAAAGAAGGTTAATTATTTTAAATATGTTAAACTAATGGTTTAAAGCATTTCGATATCGACTGCTAAATGTGTAAATACAAGAAAATCGACTTTACACCTAAATATAAAATTATAACATTACGGAATTCTTATAAATGCACTGCCGTTATACCGTTAAGGCTTTATGTAGACTTCAGTAAGCTAAAAAATGTTTATTAACTTAATATGTTAAACTAATGATTTGAAGCATTTCGACATCGATTGCTAAATATGTATATACAAGAAAATCGACTTTATACCTAACTATAAGATAACGGAATTCTTCTACATCCACTA
Source organism: Bactrocera correcta (assembly GCA_027475135.1). Lineage (NCBI taxonomy): Eukaryota > Metazoa > Arthropoda > Insecta > Diptera > Tephritidae > Bactrocera > Bactrocera correcta. The sequence continues at coordinate 5,628,567 of CM050324.1, read as the reverse complement.
TCGTTATGCCAACTTCAGATCGTTAAAGAAGCTTTATTAACTTAAATATGTTAAACTAATGGTTTAAAGCATTTCGATATCGACTGCTAAATGTGTAAATACAAGAAAATCGACTTTACACCTAAATATAAAATTATAACATTACGGAATTCTTATAAATGCACTGCCGTTATGCCGCTAAGGCTTTATGTAGACTTCAGTGAGTTAAAGAAGGTTTATTAACTTAAATATGTTAAACTAATGGTTTGAAGCATTTCGATATCGATTGCTTAATGCATATATACAAGAAAATCGACTTTATACCTAAATATAAAATTATAACATTATGGAATTCTTCTAACTGCACTGCCGTTATGCCATTAGGGCTTTATGTAGACTTAGGTGCGTTAAAGAAGGTTTATTAACTTAAATATGTTAAACTAATGATTTGAAGATTTCGAAATCGATTGCTAAATGTGTATACAAGAAAATCGAATTTATACCTAAATATAAGATCACGGAATTCTTCTACATCCACTACCGTTATGCTAACTTCAGATCGTTAAAGAAGGTTTATTAACTTAAATATGTTAAACTAATGAGTTGAAGCATTTCGATATCGATTGCGAAATGTGTATATACAAGAAAATCGATTTTATATCTAAATAAAAGATTACGGATTTCGCCCAAATATACTGCCGTTATGGCTTTAGTTAAACTTCAGTAAGATAAAGAAATTTAATTAACCTAATTCTGCTAAGCCAGTTATTTGCAGATTTTTGATATAGATTGCTAAATGTGTAAGTCCAAGAAAATCGACTTTATACCTAAATATAAGACTACGGAATTCTTCCAAATGTTTTGTCGTTATGGCTTTATATCAACTTCAATACGTTAAAGAAGGTTAATATGTTAAACTAATGATTTGAAGCATTTCGAAATCGCTTGCCAAATATGCATATACAAGAAAATCGAATTCATACCTAAATATAAGATTACGTAATTCTTCTAAATGCACTGCCGTTATGCCGTTATGGCTTTATATTAACTTCAGTTCGTTAAAGAAGGTTTACTAACTTAAATATGTTAAACCAGTTATTTGAAGAATTTTGATATCGATTGCTTAATGCATATATACAAGAAAATCGACTTTATCCCCTGAATATAAGACTACGGAATTCTTCCAAATGTACTGTCGTTATGCCGCCATGGCTCTTTATCAACTTCAATACGTTAAAGAAGGTTAATTAACTTAAATATGTTAAACTAATGATTTGAAGCATTTCGATATCGCTTGCTAAATGTGTATATACAAGAAAATCGAATTTATACCTAAATATAAGATAACGGAATTTTTCTAAATGCACTGCCGTTCTGCCGTTAACGCTCTATGTAGACTTAAGTGCGTTAAAGAAGGTTTATTAACTTAAATATGCTAAACTAATGATTTGAAGCATTTCGATATCGCTTGCTAAATGTGTATATACAAGAAAATCGAATTTATACCTAAATATAAGATAACGGAATTTTTCTAAATGCACTGCCGTTCTGCCGTTAACGCTCTATGTAGACTTAAGTGCGTTAAAGAAGGTTTATTAACTTAAATATGTTAAACTAATGATTTGAAGCATTTCGATATCGATTGCTAAATGAGTATATACAAGAAAATCGAATTCATACCTAAATATAAGATTACGTAATTCTTCTAAATGCACTGCCGTTATGCCGTTATGCCGTTATGGCTTTATATTAACTTCAGTTCGTTAAAGAAGGTTTACTAACTTAAATATGTTAAACCAGTTATTTGAAGAATTTCGATATCGATTGCTTAATGCATATATACAAGAAAATCGACTTTATACCTGAATATAAGACTACGGAATTCTTCCAAATGTACTGTCGTTATGCCGCCATGGCTTTGTATCAACTTCGATACGTTAAAGAAGGTTAATTATTTTAAATATGTTAAACTAATGGTTTGAAGCATTTCGATATCAACTGCTAAATGTGTAAATACAAGAAAATCGACTTTACACTTAAATATAAAATTATAACATTACGGAATTCTTCTAAATGCACTGCCGTTATACCGCTAAGGCTTTATGAAGACTTCAGTTAACTAAAAAATGTTTATTAACTTAATATGTTAAACTAATGATTTGAAGCATTTCGATATTGATTGCTAAATGTGTATATACAAGAAAATCGATTTTATACCTAAATAAAAGATTACGGAATTCTTCTAAATGCACTGCCGTTATACCGTTAAGGCTTTATGTAGACTTCAGTGCGTTAAAGAAGGTTAATTAACTTAAATATGTTATACTAATGATTTGAAGCATTTCGATGTCGCTTGCCAAATATGTATATACAAGAAAATCGAATTTATACCTAAATATAAGATAACGGAATTTTTCTAAATGCACTGCCGTTATGCCGTTAACGCTTTATGTAGACTTCAGTGCGTTAAAGAAGGTTTATTAACTTAAATATGTTAAGCTAATGATTTGAAGAATTTCGATATCGATTGCTAAATGTGTATATACAAGAAAATCGACTTTATACCTGAATATAAGATTACGGAATTCTTCCAAATGTACTGCCATTATGCCGCCATGGCTTTGTATCAACTTCAATACGTTAAAGAAGGTTTATTATTTTAAATATGTTAAACTAATGGTTTGAAGCATTTCGATATCGACTGCTAAACGTGTAAATACAAGAAAATCGACTTTACACCTGATTAGTTTGCTGCCCAAATTTGCACACAAATGTATTAATTAACACTTTTTAATAAAATGCACACGGGTTAAAATTTACAATTGTTTAATACGATTTAATGTGTTCACAGTTAATGTACAGAATCAAATTCTTATAAAAATTATAGATTATATGTACATATATATAATGTATACGAATTAATATAGGAGCACGGCGGGGGTGAATGTAAGTTGCCACCAAGGGATCGCAGGAGTAGATAACAAAAATGTTGATTGCGAATGCGGATAGGAATTCTGAGGTTGGATGATTGTGTGCCGAAATGTGTCGAACGAATTGCCTTTTCCATCCCGATGTCCATCCTTTTTGTTTAGTGGGTACAGGTGTGGTGAGTTGTTTTGGTGTTGTGTGGTGATGTGTGTTTGTCGTTAAGGTGCGCCAGTTTTTCCCGGTTAGGGTGGGGGAGGATTAACTCATTTAAACATCCTGGGCCCCCTAGGCGAATATTTTGCCTAGTATTAGACGTATATGCCGTAACGTGTATTTCGAGTTACTGTTGGTGGAAAAGGCGTAGAATACTTGCTGCAAATGTTAAAAACTGCTTTGGTTCTAAACATATTACTATAAGAACCGTTTGTGGTTGATTCTTTTATAGATTTATTATATATAATTTTTATTTGAATTTTCTTTACATCGGTTCATCGGCAATCGTTTGCATTTTTTTTTTTTTTATCACGAAATATAGCGACGCCACGTCTGACTCAGATATGGGCAGAGTGCGAGCTTCTCAGCTCTGAGGTTTGAGCTGTGGAATTAGAGGGAACTTGCAAGAGAGTGGCCGGTAATTGCGAACGGCTTCATTTAGAATTATAATTTTTTAAGTGGGATGTTGAAGTTGTACAACAGATTCCCACCAACTACCCCTAAGAACGCTTATGTAGGTGCGATAAGAGCTACCTTTGCTTTTGGTAAGTCTAGGTGCGTCACAGTGTCGCATTGGGAATTTGGTGATCCCTTAACGTTAATTTTGAGTTGTCCCATATTGTACTATAGGTGTCGATTTTTCGACTTTTTGGAAATATGTAATATTTAAGTGCGTATGCACTAACTCCACTGCTCCAGGATTTGTAGTTCAGAATTTTTTTCTTTTTTCATTTTTGGCGAAAGCCATCCTGCGGGGTCGAAAAGTAGTATGTCCTTTTAATATAGGGACTGTCAGAGGTAATTCTAACTTTGTTTTTTAAACCAATTTGCGGAGTATTGGAAAATTGTGGCTCTAGTGGTAGTCGTACGGCGTATGCCATGATTTGATTGAGCAGTTGTGGCTTTAGAGAAGTGCTCACAATACTGATTTTTTGTAGATTTGTAGGTTATTGGAAGTTTCCTTGACTTTTGCAATTTCCTTAATTGTGAATTAAGGCATTTGTTATTATAGTCAACTTGAGTTGGTATAGTGGTAACTAGTTTTGAAACTGGTCCACTTTGTGTTTCGATGTGCAGCGTTTGATCTTTTTGTGCCTTTGAGCAACATGGTGTCTCTTGGCAGTATTTAGTATATTGGTTTTTGGCATTTGCTTTTGAAGTTGAACCCGTGGTTCTTTTTGTATAAGGGCTTCTTTGGGGTGAGATGGGATGTATGCTGTAATGAAGCATTGAATGATGTCTTTTGTGACAATAGATGCAATTGAATTTGCTTTTGCAATTTTTATATGTGTTCGCATGTGACAGGCAATTTGTGCAAAGTCGTTTTGACCTGATAAAATTATTTCGTTCGTTAACTTTTAATTTTTTAAACTTTTCGCAAGTTTTAAGTTTATGCCCTCTTTTACATAGTTCGCATGACGTTTGTTTTTTCAGTTCGAATGTGAACGATTGCGTTTTGCAAAATTTTTTGTTTGAATTGGTTTTGTTACTAACTTGGGGTCTGTTTAAGCTTCCATTTTGGTCGTGCTTGTTCTTAGTTTTGATTATTTTTTCTTCTAACCTTTCCGCAATTTCATATTGGGTGGTGAGAAAATCTTTCATTTGTTGCCACGTTGGGCACTTTTTCCGTGATGAGAGCGATTGCTCCCATGGAAGTAACGTCTTTTCTGGTAATGCGGCGGTGCAAATGTTTACCAGAATTGGGTCCCAGCTGTGTGTGGGAATATTTAGTGTCGATAGAATCGACAAACAATTTGAAACAGTGGATTCTAGTCTGATGAATTCTACACTTGTTCCTTTCTTAATTTTTGGCAAGTTCATTAGTGTCGTTACTTGTTTATCGACCAGTATTCTTTCATTTTCAAATCTAGCTTTTAGAGCTTCCCAAGCCAAATTGAAATTGTCGTCATTTAATGCGAACTGTTTAACTATTTCGCCTGCTTGACCTTTTGTTTTGTATCGGAGGTCATACAGTTTTTGTGCCTTTGATAGTTGTGGATGGTTGATGTAAACGGCTGTGAACATGTCCCGGAAGGACGGCCATTCTTCATAACCTCCGTAAAACGTTTCTGTATCACATGCAGGCACCTCGAGTTGGATGCCTGAACTTGCCCTTTGACTGTCTATTTGTGGCAGCTCTACTCTACTGTGGGGAGTAGGTGCAATTGCTTTTATTAGCTTTAGCTGATCGGAGATCATAGCTTTTATTTCTTCGTACTGGTCTAAGCAGTTTTCGTAACTATCATAAGCCGATGATTTAAAATTATGTGGCAGATCTGAATCGTCAGAATCTACTATGGCGTCATGAGCCGCTTGGAGACGAATCCAAAAATTGTTAAGATTTTGGCTTTTTATTTCTAGTAACGATTCCGAGTTTTCGTGAATCGGTGAAGAGGCAAATCTAGTGCAGTATCTTGTTAAACTGTCACTTTCTGAAATGAATTTAATAGCCTGTTTTGAGCGTATAGCTGCTGCAGGTGTATTATGATTTTTTTCGTTATTAACCATTTTTGCGAAATAATATTATTTATTTATTTTATTTTAGCTTTAAGTTTGACAATATCCGCACTTTTACTTTATTACCACCGTTTACGTCCTTATGTTAGTATTTAGGTATACCCTAATACTTGGACTTGTGTGTATGTAAGTATGATGTGCTTTTGAAGGTACTTATGTTTTGTGCAATTGAGAGCTCGCTGAGGAGATGCTTTTTCTTATATTCTTAAGCAATTGAGAGCTCGTTAGAGAGATCAACTCGCTTTTTTGCATGCAATCCTGCTTGTTTTTTTTGCCAAAGAACAAGGGGTATTGCCGGATAGTTGCCAATATGGACTTTGTTAATATGCAATAAGTTGAGATTTTATTTAGTGTCACATACACATTCGTTGTCGTATGAAGGAGAGCGCGAAATAATTGTTAACTTGCAATAGAATTATTATTATTATTATTTTTTTTTGTTTTAATTAATTTATATTTCTTATTTCCTAATGTTGTGTAATTAGGCACACCCTAATACGTGTACTTGTATGTACATGCGGAAGTAGGTACTTATGTTTTGTGCGATTGAGAGCTCGTTGAAGAGATCAATGCGCTTTTTACGTACATAGGTTTGAACGAAAAGAGAGTGCGAAAACGGAATTGAAAAAAAAGATGTGCACTTTTATATGCAAATATGTATGTTTTGTTCTATATGTTGGTATACTGAATTGTATATTATTATTTAAATATGCTTATGTGTATGTATTTTTGTATTTTTTGCAACTCTTGCTTTGTTATTTTTTTTTTATGTTGTTATATTGATGTAGTTTGTGCCTTTGCTTACTTAATATATGCAATCCTGCTTATTGCTTTGTTGAACATAAGAGATATTGCCGGAAAATATTCCAAGTAAATACTTGAATTTGGCTTCTTTTTGTTTTTGCTAAACAGGTAAGCTCAACATATACATAGGCATTTAATTTTTTTTTTTTTTTTGTTTTGGTTTTTTTTTTTTTTTTAATATATGGTTTATTGTTAGTAACCGATTTGTTGCGCTATTAAATCGGATTTTAAGTTGCAGATTTTATATTACTGTTTTATATAGTAATATAAAATCTTTTTTTTGTATACATATACGCATATTATTAAGAATAGAAAACGGACTAAGTACGCTCACTTGGTTACATCAAGGGCTTTGTAGTTGTATATATGTATGTATGTTTGTATGTATGCGCTTCTCTCCGAACCGTTTCCACCTGATTTGTCTCTTCGCCTTATTCCAATTCCTGTTCTCCGCCTGGCCACCTCTTTGTGCTGTTTGTTTCTTTTTTGTTTGTTTTATTGGTGTTTTAATTTTTCGCGCCCGATTTGTGTTTAAGTTTATTATTTAAATTTCGTTTTCGCGCACGATTAATTATTTAGTTGATGTTTATTGTTTATTGTTTAGGCGTTAGTTTGTTGCTGTTGTCTTTGTTGAAATTGGTTTTAGTTCGTTTTGTTGTCGTTGTCACTTCACCTTTTCTCTCCACTTTATGTATGTATGACTGTATGTATATATTTTAAATGTACTGCACTGCACCTTCTGTTGATTGTTATTTTTTTATTATACATATGCATATATGTAAGTATAAGGGTATGTTTTTTTTTTTGTTCTGGTTGGGCCAGCACTGTTTTTTTGTTCTTTTTCTCCCTGCACACTTTTATTTGGTTGTTTTTTGTTATATACGTATGTTTTGTTTTTGTTTGTGTTTGTTGCGATTTGCGCCCGCAAAATATTATTTTTACTTTCTATTTCGCGGCCGATTTTAATTTTGTTTTTAGGTAACGCGCATTTGTTGCTTTTTGTTTGCTCAAAATGTTTGGATCATTGCACCTTTTTTTTTTTTTTTGTTTTGGGGTTTATTCACCGCACAATTCTTTTGTTTTTTGTTTTAATACAATTATTTTTATTTTTTAAATCGTTTCACTAATCCATAGTGCCTCTCACTATGGCTCGAAGGACCATGATTAGTTTGCTGCCCAAATTTGCACACAAATGTATTAATTAACACTTTTTAATAAAATGCACACGGGTTAAAATTTACAATTGTTTAATACGATTTAATGTGTTCACAGTTAATGTACAGAATCAAATTCTTATAAAAATTATAGATTATATGTACATATATATAATGTATACGAATTAATATAGGAGCACGGCGGGGGTGAATGTAAGTTGCCACCAAGGGATCGCAGGAGTAGATAAAAAAAATGTTGATTGCGAATGCGGATAGGAATTCTGAGGTTGGATGATTGTGTGCCGAAATGTGTCGAACGAATTGCCTTTTCCATCCCGATGTCCATCCTTTTTGTTTAGTGGGTACAGGTGTGGTGAGTTGTTTTGGTGTTGTGTGGTGATGTGTGTTTGTCGTTAAGGTGCGCCAGTTTTTCCCGGTTAGGGTGGGGGAGGATTAACTCATTTAAACAACACCTAAATATAAAATTAAAACATTACGGAATTCTTCTAAATGCACTGCCGTTATACCGTTAAGGCTTTATGTAGACTTCAGTAAGCTAAAAAATGTTTATTAACTTAATATGTTAAACTAATGATTTGAAGCATTTCGATATCGATTACTAAACGTGTATATACAAGAAAATCGACTTTATACCTAAATATAAGATAACGGAATTCTTCTAAATGCACTGCCGTTATGCCGTTAACGCTCTATGTAGACTTCAGTTCGTTAAAGAAGGTTTATTAACTTAAATATGTTAAACTAATGATTTGAAGCATTTCGATATCGAATACTTAATGCATATATACAAGAAAATCGACTTTATACCTAAATATAAGATTACGGAATTCTGCCAAATGTACTGTCGTTATACCGCCATGGCTTTGTATCAACTTCGATACGTCAAAGAAGTTTAATTATTTTAAATATGTTAAACTAATGGTTTGAATCATTTCGATATCGACTGCTAAATGTGTAAATACAAGAAAATCGACTTTATACCTAAATATAAGATTATAACATTACGGAATTCTTCTAAATGCACTGCCGTTATACCGTTAAGGCTTTATGTAGACTTCAGTGCGTTAAAGAAGGTTTATTAACTTAAATATGTTAAACTAATGATTTGAAGCATTTCGATATCGATTGCTAAATGTGTATATACAAGAAAATCGACTTTATACCTAAATATAAGATTACGGAATTCTTCTAAATGCACTGCCGTTATGCCGTTAAGGCTTTTGTAGACTTCAGTAAGCCAAAGAAAATTAATTAACTTAAATATGTTAAACTTATGATTTGAAGCATTTCGATATCGATTGCTAAATGTGTATATACAAGAAAATCGACTTTATACCTAATCATAAGAATACGGAATTCACCCAAATATACTGCCGTTATGCCGTTATGGCTTTATTTAAACTTCAGTAAGATAAAGAAGGTTAATTAACCTAAATATGCTAAACCAGTTATTTGAAGATTTTCGATATATATTTCTAAATATGTAAATCCAAGGAAATCGACTACATACCTAAATATAAGATTACGGAATTCATCTACATGCCTTGCCGTTATGGCGCCATGGCTTTGTATCAACTTCAATACGTTAACGAAGGTTAATTATTTTAAATATGTTAAACTAATGGTTTGAAGCATTTTGATATCGATTGCTAAATGAGTATATACAAGAAAATCGACTTTATACCTAAATATAAGATAACGGAATTCTTCTAAATGCACTGCCGTTATGCCGTTAACGCTCTATGTAGACTTCAGTTCGTTAAAGAAGGTTTATTAACTTAAATATGTTAAACTAATGATTTGAAGCATTTCGATATCGATTGCTAAATGTGTATATACAAGAAAATCGACTTTATACCTAAATATAAGATTATGGAATTCTTCTAAATGCACTGCCGTTATGCCGTTAAGCTTTATGTAGACTTCAGATGCGTTAAAGAAGGTTTATTAACTTAAATTGTTAACTAATGATAAGATTCGTTTCCCTTAATATTTACAAGAAATCAAACCTTTAACTTAATATAAGGTTAAATTTTAATTTTTTATTTTTAAAAATTTAAAAAATTTAAAAGGAATTCTTTAAAGCACTGCCGTATCCGTTAAGCTTTATGTTTGGTTAAGGGAAAAATTTAAATTTAAATTATTAAGTTTTTTATTATAATAAAAAGGCTTTATACCTAAATATAAGATTGGAATTCTTAAGCTGCTTATCCCCAGCTATGAGATCTTTAAAAGTTATCTTAATTTAATTTGATTAAGATTATACTTAAATTTTAAAAATTTTAAAATGAAAATTTTAAAACTAAGATATTAAGTTTTCGGAATTTTCAAAAGCACTCCCTTTATGCCTTAAAGCTTATGACTTCAGTCGTTAAAAAAGGGTTTAATTAACTTAAATATGTTAAAAAATTTTTTGAAGCATTTCGATATCGATTCTAATAATGATAAAAAAAGGCTTTATACCTAATATAAAAAGGAATTTTCAAATACTGTTATGCCCATGCTTTATGCAACTTCAATCGTTAAAAAAGGGTTTATTAATTTAAATATTTAAACTAATATTGAAGCATTTCGATATCGCTTGCAAATGTATATACAAGAAATCGATTTATACCTAAATATAAGAAACGGAATTTTTCTAAATGACTGCGTTACCTAACGCTTTTTTAACTTCATGCGTTAAAAAAGGGTTTATTAACTTAAATATTTTAAAACCCAATATTTGAAGCATTTCGATATCGATTGCTAAGGGTTATATACAAGAAAATCGACTTTATACCTAATATAAGATACGGAATTTTCAAATGACTGTCTTACCGATGGCTTTGTATCAACTTCAATCGTTAAAGAAGGTTATTAACTTAAATATGTAAACTAATGGTTAAGCATTTCGATATCGCTTGCTAAAGGGTTTATACAAAAATCGATTTAACCTAAATATAAGTTAACAAAATTTTCTAAATGTGCGTTATCCGTAAGGCTTTGTAAATTAGTAGTTAAAAAGGTTTATTACTTAAATATGTAAACAATGTTTGAAGCATTCATATCGTTGCAAATGTTAAAGAAAATCGACTTTATCCTAAATATAAGATTAGAATTTTCAAATCCTGCCTTATGCCTTAAGGCTTTTTAGACTTATGTTAAAGAAGTTTATTATTTAAATATGTTAAAAATTTTGAAGCATTTCGATATCGATTGCAAAGGGTTATACAAGAAAATCGACTTTAACCTAAATAAAATAAATTAAATTTTTAAATGCTGCGTTATCCGAAAGGCTTATAAATTTTATAATTAAAAAGTTATTATTTAAAATATTTAAACAATTTTAAGCATTTCGATATCGTTTTAAATTATATACAAGAAAACGAATTTTACCTAAATTAAGAAAGGTTTTCAAATGCTGCGTTATCCGTTAACGTTTAAAAGTAGTTAGTCTTAAAGAAGTTTATAATTTAAATATGTAAAATTTTTGAAGTTTTTCGATATCGAGTTTAATGTTATAAAAGAAAATCGACTTTATACCTAAATATGTTACCAATTTTCAATGACTGTCGTTATCGATGGCTTTATAACTTCAATAGTAAAAAAGTTTATATTTAATATGTTAAACTAGGTTTAAGATTCGTATGTTTGAAAATGTTAATACAAGAAATCGATTTAACCAAATTATTAATAAAAATTTCTTTTAAATGCATCCGTTATCGTTAAGGCTTATGTAATTTATAGAAAAATGTTTATTATTTAAATATGTAAAAATTTTAAAGCATTCATACCCTTGCTAAATTATTAAAGAAAGGATTTATCCCTAAATATAAATACGAATTTTTAATGAGCATTTATACCGTCAAGTTTTATAATTTAAATGTTTAAAAATTTAAATTAAATTTTAAATAATGTTTGAAGCTTTTCGATATCATCTAAATGTAAAAAGAAAATACTTTAAAAAAAATTAAAATTAAGTTGGATTCTTAAAATGACTGTATAGAAGGCTTTATTAACTTATATTAAAAAGTTTATTATTTAAATATGTTAACTAATGTTTAAGTCTTTATCGTAAATTTAAACAAGAAATATTTAACCTAAAAATTAAATTTCGAATTTCTTCTAAATCATGCGTTATACAAGGCTTTATAAAATTATAAGTTTAAAAGAATTTTTTTAATTAATATTTAAACTAATGATTTGAAGATTCATATATTAAAATGGTTATATACAAAAATCACTTTATACCTAAATTTAAGATTGGGAATTTCAAATGTGATTAAAAAGTTTTTTAAACTTAATTTTTTAAGAATTTATTTTAAATATGTTAAACAATGTTTGAACATTCAATACGTTTTAAGGTTATATCAAAAAATGCTTTAACCTAATTATTAAATTCGGATTCTAAATGTTTAAAGATGGCTTTTAATATTAATTAAAAAATTATATTTTAAATATTTAAAACCTAAGTTTGAAGATTTCAAATTCATCAAATGTTATAAAAAATGACTTTAACCTAAATTAAGATTAAAACGGAATTTTTAAAATGCTTATACCTTAAGTTATAGACTTCATTCTTAAAGAGGTTATTAACTAAATGTGTTAACTAAGATTTAAATTTATATCATTTAATGTATTAAAAAAATCGACTTATATTTAAATATAAATTACGGAATTTTAAATTTACTGGTTATACCAATTTTGAAATTCGTAAAAAAAGTTTTTAAAAATATTTAAACTATATTTAAGATTCGATATCATTTAAATGTGTAATACGAAAAGATTTTTAACCTTAATTAAAAAAAATAAAATTCACCTAAATATTTATACCTTAGGTTTATTTAAACTTCATGGTAAAAAAGGGTTTTATTAACAAAAATTTTTAAAAAGTTTTAAATTTCGATATTTTGTTAAATTATAAGAAAATCGATTAATACCTAAATATATATACGAATTCTTCTAATGCCTCATTATAGGTTTTAAATTTAGCCAAAAAAGCTTATTAACTTAAATATTAAATTAAATTTAAGCATTTATATGTTGAAAATTGGATTAAAAAAATTGATTATCCCAAAAATTAAAATTTTAATTCCAAATAATGCCTTATGCTTATTTAAATTAGTTAAAAAAAGGGTTTAAATTAAAAAAAAGTTAAGAATTTTAAATTATCTAATTTAATTCAAAAATCGATTAAAAAAATTTAAGATTACGGAATTCACCCAAATATGTTATCGATCTTTTTATTTCTTTAAGAAAAGGTTAATTAACAAAAATTTAAACATTATTTAAATTTATATATTCAAAATTTGGAATATCAAAAATGATTAATACCTAATAAAGATTCGAATTCTCTAAATGATGTACCGATGCTTTATAATTTCATAGTTAAGAATTATTTTAAAGTTAAAGAAGGTTGAAGCATTTCGATATCGATTGCTAAATGTGTAATACAAAAAAATCGTTTTTATACCTAAATAAAGATTACGGAATTCACCCAAATATACTGCCGTTATGCCGTTATGGTTTATTTAAACTTCAGTAAGATAAAGAAGGTTTTTAAACCCTAAATATGCTAAACCAGTTATTTAAAGATTTTCGATATATTTTTTAAAATGTTAAATCAAGAAAATCGACTATACCTAAATATAAGATTAGGAATTCTCTAATGACTGCGTTATGGCCATGCTTTTATCAACTTCAATACGTTAAGAAGGTTAATTTTTTTAAATTTTAAACTAATGTTGAAGCATTTCGATATCGTTGCAAATAAATACAAGAAAATCGAATTCATACCTAAATATAAGAACGAATTTTCTAAATGCACTGCCGTTATGCCGTTAGGCTTTATTTAACTTCAGTTCGTTAAAGAAGGTTTATTAACTTAAATATGTTAAACAAGTTATTTGAAGCATTTCGATATCGAATGTTTAATTTGATATACAAGAAAATCGACTTTATACCTAAATATAAGATTACGGAATTCTTCCAAATGTACTGTCATTATGCCGCCATGGCTTTGTATCAACTTCAATACGTTAAAGAAGGTTAATTATTTTAAATATGTTAAACTGATGGTTTGAGGCATTTTTATATCGCTTGCTAAATGAATATATACAAGAAAGTCGAATTTATACCTAAATATAAGATAACGGAATTCTTCTAAATGCAGTGCAGTTATACCGTCAAGGCTTTATGTAGACTTCAGTGCTTTAAAGAAGGTTTATTAACTTAAATATTTTAAACTAATGATTTGAAGCATTTCGATATCGATTGCTAAATGTGTATATACAAGAAAATCGACTTTATACCTAAATATAAGATTACGGAATTTTTCCAAATGTACTGTCGTCATGCCACCATGGCTTTGTATCAACTTCAATACGTTAAAGAAGGTTTATTATTTTAAATATGTTAAACTAATGGTTTGAAGCATTTCGATATCGATTGCTAAATGTGTAAATACAAGAAAATCGACTTTACACCTAAATATAAAATTATAACATTACGGAATTCTTCTAAATGCACTGCCGTTATACCATTAAGGCTTTATGTAGACTTCAGAAAGCTAAAGAATGTTTATTAACTTAATATGTTAAACTAATGATTTGAAGCATTTCGATATCGATAGCTAAATATGTATATACAAGAAAATCGACTTTATACCTAAATATAAGATTATGGAATTCTTCTACGTGCACTGCAGTTATGCCTCCATGGCTATATCCCCCACTTCAGATCGTTAAAAAAGGTTTATTAACTTAAATATGTTAAACTAATGAGCTGAAGCATTTCGATATCGTTCCCAAATTGTATATACAAGAAAATCAAATTTTATCCCTTAAATAAAAGTTTTGGGAAATTTTTCCCAAATTTAACGCCGTTATGCCTTAAAGGCTTTATTTAAACTTAAATTGGTTAAAAAAGGGTTTTTAAACCCTTAAATATGTTAAACCAGTTATTTGAAGTTTTTCGATATCGATTGTTTAAAGGGTTAAATACAAGAAAATCGATTTTAATACCTAAATATAAGATTACGGAATTTTTCCCAAAGGGACTGCCGTTAGGGCCGCCATGGCTTTTTTAACTTAAAACGTTAAAAAAGGGTTTAATTAACTTAAATATGTTAAACTAATGATTTGAAGCATTTCGATATCGTTGCTAAATGGTATATACAAAAAATCAAATTTTATACCTAAATAAAGTTTAACTAATTTTTCTAAATGCACTGCCGTTATGCCTTTAAAGGCTTTATTTAACTTCATTTCGTTAAAGAAGGTTTATTAACTTAAATATTTTAAAACCCAATTATTTGAAGATTTCGATATCAAATTGTTTAAAGGGTTATTTTCAAGAAAATCGACTTTATACCTAAATATAAGATTACGGAATTTTTCCAAAATGTACTGTCTTTAAGGCCCCCTTTTTCCTTAATCTTAAAAAGGTTAATTAATTTAAAATATGTTAAACTAATGTTTTTAAGCATTTCGATATCGTTCCCAAATATGTATATACAAGAAAATCAAATTTATCCCCAAATATAAGTTTAAGGAATTTTTCTAAATGCACTGCCGTTATGCCGTTAAGGCTTTTGAAGACTTCAGTGCAAAAAAAATTTAATTAACTTAAATATGTTAAATTTAATGATTTGAAGCATTTCGATATCAAAGGCAAAAAGGGTTATATAAAAAAAAATTTGACTTTATCCCAAAAATTAAAAATACGGAATTCCCCAAAAATTACTGCCGTTATGGCTTTTTTAAACTTCAAAAGTTAAAAAAGGGTTTAAATTTAAATTTAAATATGAAAACCCAATTTAAAGTTTTCGATATAAATTGCTAAATGTGTAAATCCAAGAAAATCGATTTTACATAAAAAAAAATTATAAGATTACGGAATTCTTCTACATGCACTGCCATTATGGCGCCATGGCTTTATGTTAACTTCAGGCGTTAAAAAAGCTTTATTAACTTAAATATGTTAAACTAATCATTTGAAGCATTTCGATATCGATTGCTAAATGAGTATATACAAGAAAATCGAATTCATACCTAAATATAAGATTACGTAATTCTTCTAAATGCACTGCCGTTATGGCTTCATATTAACTTCAGTTCGTTAAAGAAGGTTAAAGAAGAAGAGTTGAAGCATTTCGATATCGATTGCTAAATGTGTATATACAAAAAAATCGATTTTATACCTAAATAAAAGATTACGGAATTCACCCAAATATACTGCCGTTATGCCGTTATGGCTTTATTTAAACTTCAGTAAGATAAAGAAGGTTAATTAACCTAAATATGCTAAACCAGTTATTTAAAGATTTTCGATATATATTTCTAAATGTGTAAATCCAAGAAAATCGACTACATACCTAAATATAAGATTACGGAATTCATCTACATGCACTGCCGTTATGGCGCCATGGTTTTGTATCAACTTCAATACGTTAACGAAGGTTAATTATTTTAAATATGTTAAACTAATGGCTTGAAGCATTTCGATATCGATTGCTAAATGAGTACATACAAGAAAATCGAATTCATACCTAAATATAAGATTACGTAATTATTCTAAATGCACTGCCGTTATGCCGTTATGGATTTATATTAACTTCAGTTCGTTAAAGAAGGTTTATTAACTTAAATATGTTAAACCAGTTATTTGAAGCATTTCAATATTGAATGCTTAATGCATATATACAAGAAAATCGACTTTATACCAAAATATAAGACTATGGAATTCTTCCAAATGTACTGTCGTTATGGCTTTATATCAACTTCAATACGTTAAAGAAGGTTAATATGTTAAACTAATGATTTGAAGCATTTCGATATCGCTTGCCAAATATGCATATACAAGAAAATCGAATTTATACCTAAATTTAAGACAACGGAATTTTTCTAAATGCACTGCCGTTATGCCGTTAACGCTTTATGTAGACTTCAGTGCGTTAAAGAAGGTTTATTAACTTAAATATGTTAAACTAATGATTTGAAGCATTTCGATATCGATTGCTAAATATGTATATACAAGAAAATCGACTTTATACCTAAATATAAGATTACGGAATTCTTCCAAATGTACTGTCATTATGCCGCCATGGCTTTGTATCAACTTCAATACGTTAAAGAAGGTTAATTATTTTAAATACACTTAAAGTCAAAAAAACGCCGATTTGTGTATTACAAATGGTAATAGTATTTGTAGTATAAAAACAAGGTCCGTTTACATTAAGCTGCTTATATATGCTACTAAATGATTATATATGTTCTCCTCCCATAAGCGTTATCAGTTTTAAGGCTATTCATCCAACAACAACAAAAATAATACGGAACTTATGTGTAACACATGCAAATGCCCATTTTGGTCAATACGAATTCCCCCATTGATGTGGCAAATATCGGTAGTTGTATTAAAAACATGTACATTTATATGCTTGATTTATTAGTTTATTAGCGAATTAATAAGCTTTTAAAAATATTCATTAAGATAAAAATGTTTTAAGCGAATTCAATAGCGGGTATGACCTCCTCTTGCTTTTATGACACATTCTACTCGGGATGTCATGCTCTCACACAGTTTTTTAACAATTTCTGTTGAAACATCATCATACCAAGTAGTTTCGATTACTTTCTTTAAAGTATTGATGTTAGTCGGCTTCTGCTGGCGTATTTTTCTTTTTAAAATTGACCACATGTTTTCAATGGGATTCAGGTCCGGACTATTTCCCGGCCATACCAGTGAGTAAATTTCCCCAAAAAAGG
>CM050324.1:5586609-5610205 GCA_027475135.1 Bactrocera correcta | reverse complement strand
TTAACGTTTTGAAGTTGACATAAAGCCATGGCGGCGTAACGACAGTACATTTGGAAGAATTCCGTAATCTTATATTTAGGTATAAAGTCGATTTTCTTGTATATACACATTTAGCAATCGATGCCGGTATGCTTCACATCATAAGTTTAACAGATTTAAGTTAATTAATCCTCTTTATCTTACTGAAGTCTACAAAAGCCTTAACGGCATAACGGCAGTGCATTTGGAAGAGTTCCGTAATCTTATATTTAGGTATAAAGTCGATTTTGTTCAATATACGCATTTAGCAATCGATATCAAAATGCTTCAAATCATTAGTTTAACATACAGGGTAGGCCATGTAAAGTTGACCCATTTGTTTGTTTGCCAAAATTAAGGCGTCGCGGATAATCAGCTGGGTTTAGTTTTTGTGCCATTTGAATTTTATATGGAAACATCTTCAAATCTTTATGAATTATGCGTCGGAGAGTGGTGCGAGAGATGTCTAATTCCTGAGAGCGGCGATAACTCGATGTCGATGGAGTCTCTTCAATACTGGCTCGTACAGATTCGATATTTTCATCAGAACGTCTTGTGCGTTGTCTGGATGCATGACTGGCATTACTGAGATTACCGGTGTTCACAAATTGTGCGTATAAAGACTTAATTGTGTTCTTAACTGGAGCACTTTTCACTTTATTTTTTTTGCGAAACGCACGTTGAGTTAACACAATTGAAAAGTTATTTTGAATATAAAGCTGAACAATTTCAGCGCGTTCTTTTGGAGTGTACTGTTCCATGGTATAAATTGTCTTCGAATGAAGCTTCTAACGCGGTATGACATTAGCCGATGTGTCAGCGCTGTTAAAAGTTACAGCGTTGCCAGATGGGTCAACATTAAATGGCCTACCCTGTATTTAAGTTAATAAACCTTCTTTAACTCACTGAAGTCTACATAAAGCCTTAACGGCTTAACGGCAGTGCATTTAGAAGAATTATGTTATCTTTTATTTAGGTATAAATTCGATTTTCTTGTATATACACATTTAGCAATCGACATCGAAATGCTTCAAATCATTAGTTTAACATATTTAAGTTAATAAACCTTCTTTAGCGCATTAAAGTCTACATGAGGCCCTATTGGCAAAACGGCAGTGCATTTAGAAGAATTCCATAATGTTATAATTTTATATTTAGGTATAAAGTCGGTTTTCTTGTATTTACATATTTAGTAATCGATATCGAAATGCTTCAAACCATTAGCTTATCATATTTAAATAATTAACCTTCTTTACAGAAGCCATAACGGCATAACGGCAGTATATTAGGGTAACTTCCGTAATCTTTTATTTAGGTATAAAATCGATTTTCTTGTATACACACATTTAGCAATCGATATCGAAATGCATCAGCTCATTAGTTTTACATATTTAAGTTAATAAACCTTCTTTTACTTTCATAACTGCAGTGCATGCAGAAGAATTCCATAATCTTATATTTAGGTATAAAGTCGATTTTCTTGTATATACATATTTAGCTATCGATATCGAAATGCTTCAAATCATTAGTTTAACATATTAAGTTAATAAACATTTTTTAGCTTACTGAAGTCTACATAAAGCCTTAAGGGTATAACGGCAGTGCATTTAGAAGAATTCCGTAATCTTTTATTTAGGTATAAAATCGATTTTCTTGTATATACACATCTAGCAATCGATATCGAAATGCTTCATCTCATTAGTTTAACATATTTAAGTTAATAAATCTTCTTTAACTTTCATAACTGCAGTGCACGCAGAAGAATTCCATAATCCTATATTTAGGTACAAAGTCGTTTTTTTTTTTACATACACATTTAGCAATCGATATCGAAATGCTTCAAATCATTAGTTTAACATATTTAAGTTAACAAACCTACTTTAACGAACTGAAGTTGACATAAAGCCAAGGCGGATTAACGGCAGTGCATTTGGAAGAATTCCGTTATCCTATGTTTAGGTATAAAGTCAAATTTCTTGTACTAGCACATTTAGCAATCGATATCGAAATGCTTCAAATCATTAGTTTAACATATTTAAGTTAAATTACCTTCTTTAACCTACCGAAGGTGACATGAAGCCATGGCGGCGTAACGGCAGTGCATGTAGAAGATTTCCGTAATTTTATATTTAGGTATAAAATCTATTTGTTGTATAAACACATCGAGCAATCGATATCGAAATGCTTCAAATCATTAGTTTAACATATTTAAATTAATTAACCCTATTTATCTTCCTGAAGTCTACATCAAGCCTTAACGGCATAACGGCAGTGCATTTAGAAGAATTACGTAATCTTATATTTAGGTATAATCTTATATTTAGATATAAAGTCGATATATATATCGAAATGTTTCAAATCATTATTTTAACATATTTATGTTAATAAGCCTTCTTTAACGCACTGAAGTTAACATAAAGCCATGGCGGTATAACGGCAGTGCATGTAGAAGAATTCCGTAATCTTATGTTTAGGTATAAATTCGATTTTGTTGTATATACATTTTTAGCAATCGATATCGAGATGCTTCAACTCATTAGTTTAACATATTTAAGTTAATAAACTTTCTTCGAAGAACTGAAGTTGGCATAAAAGCTTGGCGGCATAACGGCAGTGCACGTAGAAGAATTCTGTTATCTTATATATAGGTATAAAGTCGATTTTCTTGTATATACACATTAAGTAATCGATATCGAAATGCCTCAAGTCATTAGTTTAACATATTTAAGTTAATAAACCTTCTTTAACGCACTGAAGTCTACATAAAGCCTTAACGGTATACCTGCAGTGCATTTAGAAGAATTCCGTAATCTTATATTAAGGTATAAAGTCGATTTTCTTGTATTTACATATTTAGCAATCGATATCGAAATGCTTCAACTTATTTGTTTAACATATTTAAGTTAATAAACCTTCTTCAACGAGCTGAAGTTGGCATAAAGCCATGGCGGCATAACGGCAGTGCATTTAGAAGAATTACGTAATCAAATATTTAGGTATAATCTTATATTTAGATATAAAGTCGATATATATATCGAAATGTTTCAAATCATTATTTTAACATATTTATGTTAATAAGCCTTCTTTAACGCACTGAAGTTAACATAAAGCCATGGCGGTATAACGGCAGTGCATGTAGAAGAATTCCGTATTCTTATGTTTAGGTATAAATTTGATTTTGTTGTATATACATTTTTAGCAATCGATATCGAGATGCTTCAACTCATTAGTTTAACATATTTAAGTTAATAAACTTTCTTCGAAGAACTGAAGTTGGCATAAAAGCATGGCGGCATAACGGCAGTGCATGTAGAAGAATTCCGTTATCTCATATTTAGGTATAATGTCGATTTTCTTGTATATACACATTTAGTAATCGATATCGAAATGCCTCAAATCATTAGTTTAACATATTAAAGTTAATAAACCTTCTATAACGCACTGAAGTCTACATAAAGCCTTAACGGTATACCTGCAGTGCATTTAGAAGAATTCCGTAATCTTATATTAAGGTATAAAGTCGATTTTCTTGTATTTACATATTTAGCAATCGATATCGAAATGCCTCAACTTATTTGTTTAACATATTTAAGTTAATAAACCTTCTTCAACGAACTGAAGTTGGCATAAAGCCATGGCGGCATAACGGCAGTGCATGTAGAAGAATTCCGTTATCTTATATTTAGGTATAAAGTCGATTTTGTTGTATATACACATTTAGAAAATCGATATCGAAATGCTTCAAATCATTAGTTTAACATATTTAAGTTAATTAACCATCTTTAACGTATTGAAGGTGAAATAAAGCCATGGCGGCATAACGACAGTACATCTGGCAGAATTCCGTAATCTTATATTTAGGTATAAAGTCGATTTTCTTGTATATACACATTAAGCAATCGATGCCGATATGCTTCATATCATTAGTTTAACATATTTAAGTTAAATTACCTTCTTTAACCTACCGAAGGTGACATGAAGCCATGGCGGATTAACGGCAGTGCATTTGGAAGAATTCCGTTATCCTATGTTTAGGTATAAAGCCGATTTGCTTATATATATGCATTTAGAAATCGATATCGAAATGCTTCAAATCATTAGTTTAACATATTTAAGTTAATAAACCTTCTTCAACGAACTGAAGTTGGCATAAAGCCATGGCGGCATAACGGCAGTGCATGTAGAAGAATTCCGTAATCTTATATTTAGGTATAAAGCCGATTTGCTTGCATATATGCATTTAGAAATCGATATCGAAATGCTTCAAATCATTAGTTTAATATATTTAAGTTAACAAACCTTCTTTAAAGAACTGAAGTTGACACAAAGCCATGGCGGATTAACGGCAGTGCATTTGGAAGAATTCCGTTATCCTATGTTTAGGTATAAAGTCAAGTTTCTTGTACTAGCACATTTAGCAATCGTTATCGAAATGCTTCATATCATTAGTTTAACATATTTAAGTTAAATTACCTTCTTTAACCTACCGAAGGTGACATGAAGCCATGGCGGCATAACGGCGGTGCATTTAGAAGAATTCCATAATCTTATATTTAGGTACAAAGTCGATTTTCTTGTATATACTCATTTAGCAATCGATATCGAAATGCTTCAAAATATTAGTTTAACATATTTAAGTTAATTAACCCTCTTTTTCATACTGAAGTCTACAAAAGCCTTAACGGCATAACGGCAGTGCATGTAGAAGAATTCCGTTATCTTTTGTTGATATTGTTGTACATACACATTTAGCAATCGATATCGAAATGCTTCAAATCATTAGTTTAACATATTAAGTTAATAAACATTTTTTAGCTTAATGAGGTCTACATAAAGCCTTAACGGTATAACGGCAGTGCATTTAGAAGAAATCCGTAATGTTATAATTTTATATTTAGGTTTAAAGTCGGTTTTGTTGTATTTACACATTTAGCAATCGACATCGAAATGCTTCAAATCATTAGTTTAACATATTTAAGTTAATAAACCTTCTTTAACGCACTGAAGTCTACATAAAGCCTTAACGGTATAACTGCACTGCATTTAGAAGAATTCCGTTATCTTATATTTAGGCATAAATTCGACTTTATTGTATATACATATTTGGCAAGCGATATTGAAATGCTTTAAATCATTAGTTTAACATATTTAAGTATGTTAACCTTCTTTAACGTATTGCAGTTAATATAAAGCCATAACGGCAGTGCATTTGAAAGAGTTCCGTAATCTTATATTTAGGTATAAAGTCGATTTTGTTCAATATACGCATTTAGCAATCGATACCGAAATGCTTCAAATCATTAGTTTAACATATTTCAGTTAACAAACCTTCTTTAACGAACTGAAGTTGACATAAAGCCATGGCGGATTAACGGCAGTGCATTTGGAAGCATTCCGTTATCCTATGTTTAGGCATAAAGTCGATTTTGTTGTATATACTCATTTAGCAATCGATATCGAAATGCTTCAAATCATTAGTTTAACATATTTAAGTTAATAAACCTTCTTTAACGCACTAAGGTCTACATAAAGCCTTAACGGTATAACGGCACTGCATTTAGAAGAATTCCGTTATCTTATATTTAGGTATAAATTCGACTTTCTTGTATATACTCATTTAGCAAGCGATATCAAAATGCTTCAAATTATTAGTTTAACTTTTTTAAGTTAACTAACCTTAACGAATTGAAGTTGACATAAAGCCATGGCGGCGTAACGACAGTACATTTGGAAGAATTCCGTAATCTTATATTTAGGTATAAAGTCGAGTTTCTTGTATATACACATTTGGCAATCGATATCGAAATGCTTCAAATCATTAGTTTAACATATTTAAGTTAATAAACCTTCTTTAACTCACTGAAGTCTACATAAAGCCTTAACGGCTTAACGGCAGTGCATTTAGAAGAATTATGTTACCTTTTATTTAGGTATAAATTCGATTTTCTTGTATATACACATTTAGCAATCGACATCGAAATGCTTCAAATCATTAGTTTAACATATTTAAGTTAATAAACCTTCTTTAGCTCACTAAAGTCTACATGAGGCCCTGCCTATTTAACGGCAGTGCATTTAGAAGAATTCCATAATGTTATAATTTTATATTTAGGTATAAAGTCGGTTTTCTTGTATTTACATATTAAGTAATCGATATCGAAATGCTTCAAACCATTAGCTTATCATATTTAAATAATTAACCTTCTTTACAGAAGCCATAACGGCATAACGGCAGTATATTAGGGTAACTTCCGTAATCTTTTATTTAGGTATAAAATCGATTTTCTTGTATATACACATTTAGCAATCGATATCGAAATGCATCAGCTCATTAGTTTTACATATTTAAGTTAATAAACCTTCTTTTACTTTCATAACTGCAGTGCACGCAGAAGAATTCCATAATCTTATATTTAGGTATAAAGTCGATTTTCTTGTATATACATATTTAGCTATCGATATCGAAATGCTTCAAATCATTAGTTTAACATATTAAATTAATAAACATTTTTTAGCTTACTGAAGTCTACATAAAGCCTTAACGGTATAACGGCAGTGCATTTAGAAGAATTCCGTAATGTTATAATTTTATATTTAGATGTAAAGTCGATTTTCTTGTATTTACACATTTAGCAGTCGATATCGAAATGCTTCAAATAACTGGTTTAACATAATAAAGTTAATAAACCTTCTTTAACGCACTGAAGTCTATATAAAGCCATAACGGCATAACGGCAGAGCATTTAGAAGTATTCCGTAATCTTTTATTTAGGTATAAAATCGATTTTCTTGTATATACACATTTAGCAATCGATATCGAAATGCTTCAAATCATTAGTTTAACATATTTAAGTTAATAAATCTTCTTTAACTTTCATAACTGCAGTGCACGCAGAAGAATTCCATAATCCTATATTTAGGTACAACGTCGTTTTTTGTACATACACATTTAGCAATCGATATCGAAATGCTTCAAATCATTAGTTTAACATATTTAAGTTAATTAACCCTCTTTTTCATACTGAAGTCTACAAAAGCCTTAACGGCATAACGGCAGTGCATTTAGAAGAAATTTATAATCTTATATTTAGGTATAAAGTCGATTTTCTTGTATATACTCATTTAGCAATCGATATCGAAATGCTTCAAATCATTAGTTTTACATTTTCAAGTTATTTATAATAAACCTTCTTTAACGCACTGAAGTCCACATAAAGCCTTAACGGTATAACTGCAGTGCATTTAAAAGAATTCCGTAATCTTATATTTAGGTACAAAGTCGATTTTTTTGTATTTACATATTTAGCAATCGATATCGAAATGCTTCAAATCATAAGTTTAACATATTTAAGTTAATTAACCAACTTTAACGTATTGAAGGTGAAATAAAGCCATGGCGGCATAACGACAGTAATTTGGAAGAATTCCGTAATCTTATATTTAGGTATAAAGTCGATTTTCTTGTATATATGCATTTAGAAATCGATATCGAAATGCTTCAAATCATTAGTTTAACATATTTAAGTTAACAAACCTACTTTAACGAACTGAAGTTGACATAAAGCCAAGGCGGATTAACGGCAGTGCATTTGGAAGAATTCCGTTATCCTATGTTTAGGTATAAAGTCAAATTTCTTGTACTAGCACATTTAGCAATCGATATCGAAATGCTTCAAATCATTAGTTTAACATATTTAAGTTAAATTACCTTCTTTAACCTACGGAAAGTGGCATGAAGCCATGGCGGCATAACGGCGGTGCATGTAGAAGAATTCCGTAATTTTATATTTAGGTATAAAATCGATTTGTTGTATAAACACATTTAGCAATCGATATCGAAATGCTTTAAATCATAAGTTTAACATATTTAAGTTAACTAACCTTCTTTAACGTATTGAAGTTGATAAAGAGCCATGGCGGCATAATGACAGTACATTTGGAAGAATTCCGTAATCTTATATTTAGGTATAAAGTCGATTTTCTTGTATATACATATTTAGCTATCGATATCGAAATGCTTCAAATCATTAGTTTAACATATTTAAGTTAATTAACCCTCTTTTTCATACTGAAGTCTACATAAAGCCTTGACGGTATAACTGCACTGCATTTAGAAGAATACCGTTATCTTATATTTAGGTATAAATTCGACTTTCTTGTATTTACACATTTAGCAGTCGATATCGAAATGCTTTAAACCATTAGTTTAACATATTTAAAATAATTAACCTTCTTTAACGTATTGAAGTTGATACAAAGCCATGGCGGCATAATGACAGTACATTTGGAAGAATTCCGTAATCTTATATTTAGGTATAAAGTCGATTTTCTTGTATATACACATTTAGCAATCGATTTCGAAATGCTTCAAATCATTAGTTTAACATATTTAAGTTAATAAACCTTCTTTAACGCACTGAAGTCTACATAAAGCGTTAACGGCATAACGGCAGTGCATTTAGAAAAATTCCGTTATCTTATATTTAGGTATAAATTCGATTTTCTTGTATATGCATATTTGGCAAGCGATATCGAAATGCTTCAAATCATTAGTTTAACATATTTAAGTTAATTAACCTTCTTTAACGTATTGAAGTTGATATAAAGCCATAACGACAAAACATTTGGAAGAATTCCGTAGTCTTATATTTAGGTATAAAGTCGATTTTCTTGTATATATGCATTCAGCAATCGATATCGAAATGCTTCAAACCATTAGTTTAACATATTTAAGTTAATAAACCTTCTTTAACTCACTGAGGTCTACATAAAGCCATAACGGCATAACGGCAGTGCATTTAGAAGAATTACGTAATCTTATATTTAGGTATGAATTCGATTTTCTTGTATATACACATTTAGCAATCGATATCGAAATGCTTCAAATCATTAGTTTAACATATTTAAGTTAATAAACCTTCTTTAACGCACTTAAGTCTACATAAAGCCCTAATGGCATAAAGGCAGTGCATTTAAAAGAATTCCGTTATCTTATATTTAGGTATAAATTCGATTTTCTTGTATAACATTAAGCAATCGATATCGAAATGCTTCAAATCATTAGTTTAACATGTTTAAGTTAATAAACCTTCTTTAACGATCTGAAATGGGCATATAGCCATGGAGGCATAACTGCAGTGCACGTAGAAGAATTCCATAATCTTATATTTAGGTATAAAGTCGATTTTCTTGTATATACATATTTAGCTATCGATATCGAAATGCTTCAAATCATTAGTTTAACATATTAAGTTAATAAACATTTTTTAGCTTACTGAAGTCTACATAAAGCCTTAACGGTATAACGGCAGTGCATTTATAAGAATTCCGTAATGTTATAATTTTATATTTAGGTGTAAAGTCGATTTTCTTGGATTTACACGTTTAGCAATCTATATCAAAAATCTGCAAATAACTGGCTTAGCAGAATTAGGTTAATTAAACTTCTTTATCTTACTGAAGTTTAACTAAAGCCATAACGGCAGTATATTTGGGCGAAATCCGTATTCTTTTATTTAGATATAAAATCGATTTTCTTGTATATACACATTTCGCAATCGATATCGAAAAGCTTCAACTCATTAGTTTAACATATTTAAGTTAATAAACCTTCTTTAACGAACTGAAGTTGGCATAACGGTAGTGGCTGAAGAATAATTCCGTGATCTTATATTTAGGTATTAATTCGATTTTCTTGTATACACATTTAGCAATCGATATCGAAATGCTTCAAATCATAAGTTTAACATATTTAAGTTAATAAACATTCTTTAACGCACTTAAGTCTACATAAAGCCCTAATGGCATAACGGCAGTGCAGTTAGAAGAATTCCATAATGTTATAATTTTATATTTAGGTATAAAGTCGATTTTCTTGTATATATGCATTAAGCAATCGATATCGAAATGCTTCAAACCATTAGTTTAACATATTTAAGTTAATAAACCTTCTTTAACTCACTGAAGTCTACATAAAGCCTTAACGGTATAACGGCAGTGCATTTATAAGAATTCCGTAATGTTATAATTTTTTATTTAGGTGTAAAGTCGATTTTCTTGTATTTACACATTTAGCAGTCGATATCGAAATGCTTTAAACCATTAGTTTAACATATTTAAAATAATTAACCTTCTTTAACGTATTGAAGTTGATACAAAGCCATGGCGGCATAACGACAGTACATTTGGAAGAATTCCGTAATCTTATATTTAGGTATAAAGTCTATTTTCTTGTATATACACATTTAGCAATCGATATCGAAATGCTTCAAATCATTAGTTTAAAATATTTAGGTTAATAAACTTTCTTTAACGCACCGAAGTCTACATAAAGCCTTGACGGTATAACTGCACTGCATTTAGAAGAATACCGTTATCTTATATTTAGGTATAAATTCGACTTTCTTGTATTTACACATTTAGCAGTTGATATCGAAATGCTTTAAACCATTAGTTTAACATATTTAAAATAATTAACCTTCTTTAACGTATTGAAGTTGATACAAAGCCATGGCGGCATAATGACAGTACATTTGAAAGAATTCCGTAATCTTATATTTAGGTATAAAGTCGATTTTCTTGTATATACACATTTAGCAATCGATTTCGAAATGCTTCAAATCATTAGATTAACATATTTAAGTTAATAAACCTTCTTTAGCGCACTGAAGTCTACATAAAGCGTTAACGGCATAACGGCAGTGCATTTAGAAAAATTCCGTTATCTTATATTTAGGTATAAATTCGATTTTCTTGTATATACATATTTCGCAAGCGATATCGAAATGCTTCAAATCATTAGTTTAACATATTTAAGTTAATTAACCTTCTTTAACGTATTGAAGTTGATATAAAGCCATAACGACAGTACATTTGGAAGAATTCCGTAGTCTTATATTTAGGTATAAAGTCGATTTTCTTGTAGATATGCATTAAGCATTCGATATCGAAATGCTTCAAATGACTGGTTTAACATATTTAAGTTAATAAACCTTCTTTAACGAACTGAAGTTAATATAAAGCCATAACGGCAGTGCATTTAGAATAATTACGTAATCTTATATTTAGGTATGAATTCGATTTTCTTGTATATACTCATTTACAAATAGATATCGAAATGCTTCAAACCATTAGTTTAACATATTTAAAATAATTAACCTTCGTTAACGTATTGAAGTTGATACAAAGCCATGGCGCCATAACGGCAGTGCATGTAGATGAATTCCGTAATCTTATATTTAGGTATGTAGTCGATTTTCTTGGATTTACACATTTAGAAATATATATCGAAAATCTTCAAATAACTGGTTTAGCATATTTAGGTTAATTAACCTTCTTTATCTTACTGAAGTTTAAATAAAGCCATAACGGCATAACGGCAGTATATTTGGGTGAATTCCGTAATCTTTTATTTAGGTATAAAATCGATTTTTTTGTATATACACATTTAGCAATCGATATCGAAATGCTTCAACTCTTCTTCTTTAACCTTCTTTAACGAACTGAAGTTAATATGAAGCCATAACGGCAGTGCATTTAGAAGAATTACGTAATCTTATATTTAGGTATGAATTCGATTTTCTTGTATATACTCATTTAGCAATCGATATCGAAATGCTTCAAATGATTAGTTTAACATATTTAAGTTAATAAAGCTTTTTTAACGCCTGAAGTTAACATAAAGCCATGGCGCCATAATGGCAGTGCATGTAGAAGAATTCCGTAATCTTATATTTAGGTATGTAGTCGATTTTCTTGGATTTACACATTTAGCAATCGATATCGAAAACTTTCAAATGACTGGTTTAGCATATTTAGGTTAATTAACCTTCTTTATCTTACTGAAGTTTAAATAAAGCCATAACGGCATAACGGCAGTATATTTGGGTGAATTCCGTATTCTTATAATTAGGTATAAAGTCGATTTGCTTGTATATACACATTTAGCAATCGATATCGAAATGCTTCAAATCATAAGTTTAACATATTTAAGTTAATTAATTTTCTTTGTCTTACTGAAGTCTACAAAAGGCTTAACGGCATAACGGCAGTGCATTTAGAAGAATTCCCTTATCTTATATTTAGGTATAAATTCGATTTTCTTGTATATACACATTAAGCAATCGATATCGAAATGCTTCAAATCATTAGTTTAACATATTTAAGTTAATCAACCTTCTTAAACGTATTGAAGGTGACACAAAGCCATGGCGGCATAACGGCAGTGCATTTAGAATAAATCCGTAGTCTTATATTTAGGTTTAGCCGCTAGAGCGTTAGCAAAGTTGAAACAAAAATGTGATTATTGCCTAGCCCCTGATAGGAGTAGAAGAAAGATTGAAGACTTTCCTGAGAGCTCTTTAAATGATCTAACCAATGCTTTATGTGTGACTCACCTCGTTCTAAAAGTTTAGCCTCAGAGCGTTATCAAAGTTGATACAAAAATGTGACTATTGCAAAGCCTCTGGTAGGAGTAGAAGAAAAATTGGGGACTTTCCTGAGAGCTCTTTAAATTATTTTACCAATGCTTTATGTTTGACACACCTCGTTCCAATAGTTTAGCCGCTAGAGCGTTAGCAAAGTTGAAACAAAAATGTGACTATTGCCAAGCCCCTGATAGGAGTAGAACAAATGTTGAAGACTTTTCTGAGAGCTCTTTAAATTATCTAACCAATGCTTTATGTTTGACCCACCTCGTTCCAATAGTTTAGCCGCTAGAGCGTTATCAAAAGTGACACAAAAATGTGAATATTGCCAAGCCCCTGATAGAAGTAGAAGAAAGGTTGAAGACTTTCCTAAAAGCTCCTTAAATTATCTAACCAATGCTTTATGTTTGACCCACCTCGTTCCAATAGTTTAGCCGCTAGAGCGTTATCAAAAGTGAAACAAAAATATGACTATGGCCAAGCCCCTGATAGGAGTAGAAGAAAGATTGAAGACTTTCCAGAAAGCTCTTTAAATTATCTAACCAATGCTTTATCTTTGACCCACCTCGTTCCAATAGTTTAGCCGCTAGAGCGTTATCAAAATTGAAACAAAAATGTGACTATTGCCAAGCCCCTGGTAGGAGTGGAAGAAAAATTAGGGACTTTCCTTAAAGCTATTTAAATTATCTATCCAATGCTTTATGTTTGACTCACCTCGTTCCAATAGTTTAGCCTCAGAGCGTTAGCAAAATTGAAGCAAAAATGTGACTAGTTCCAAGCCCCTGATAGGAGTAGAAGAAAGATTGAAGACTTTCCTGAGAGCTTTTTAAATTATATTACCAATGCTTTATGTTTGACCCACCTCGTTCCAATAGTTTAGCCTCAGAGCGTTAACAAAGTTGAAACAAAAATGTGACTATTGCCAAGCCCCTGATAGGAGTAGAAGAAAGATTGAAGATTTTTCTGAGAGCTATTTAATTTATCTTACCAATGCTTTATGTTTGCCTCACCTCGTTCCAATAGTTTAGCCTCAGATCGTTATCAAATGTGAAACAAAAATGTGACTATTGCCAAACACCTGGTAGGAGTAAAAGAAAAATTGGGTATTTCCTGAAAGCTGTTTAAATTATCTAACCAATGCTTTATGTTTGACCCACCTCGTTCCTATAGTTTAGCCGATAGAGCGTTAGCAAAGTTGAAACAAAAATGTGACTATTGCCAGGCGCTTGGTAGCAGTAGAAGAAAGATTGAAGACTTTCCTGAGAGCCCTTTAAATTATCTAACCAATGCTTTATGTTTGACCCACCTCGTTCCAATAGTTTAGCCGCTAGAGCGTTAGCAAAGTTGAAAAAAAAATGTGACTATTGCTAAGCCCCTGGTAGGAGTAGAAGAAAGATTGAAGACTTTCCTGAGAGCTTTTTAAATTATATTACCAATGCTTTATGTTTGACCCACCTCGTTCCAATAGTTTAGTCTCAGAGCGTTAACAAAGTTGAAACAAAAATGTGACTATTGCCAAGCCCCTGATAGGAGTAGAAGAAAGATTGAAGATTTTTCTGAGAGCTATTTAATTTATCTTACCAATGCTTTATGTTTGCCTCACCTCGTTATAATAGTTTAGCCTCAGATCGTTATCAAAGGTGAAACAAAAATGTGACTATTGCCAAGCCCCTGGTAGGAGTACAAGAAGGATTGAAGACGTTACTGAGAGCTCTTTAAATTATATAACCAATGCTTTATGTTTGCCTCACCTCGTTCCAATAGTTTAGCCTCAGAGCGTTAGCAAAGTTGAAACAAAAATGTGACTATTGCCAAGCCCCTGGTAGGAGTAGAAGAAAGATTGAAGCCTTTCCTGAGAGTTCTTTAAATTATCTAACCAATGCTTTATGTTTGACCAACATCGTTCCAATAGTTTAGCCTCAGAGCGTTAGCAAAGTTGAAACAAAAATGTGACTATTGCTAAGCCCCTGGTAGGAGTAGAAGAAAGATTGAGGACTTTCCTGGGAGCTTTTTAAATTATCTTACCAATGTTTTATGTTTGACCCACCTCGTTCAAACTGTTTAGCCTCAGAGCGTTAGCAAAGTTGAAACAAAAATGTGAGTAGGACTATAAGAAAGATTGAAGACTTTCCTGAGAGCTCTTTAAATTATCTAACCAATGCTTTATGTTTGACCCACCTCGTTCCAATAGCTTTTGCCTCAGAGCGTTAGCAAAGTTGAAACAAAAATGTGACTATTGCCAAGCCCCTGATAGGAGTAGAAGAAAGATTGAAGACTTTCCTGAGAGCTCTTTAAATTATCTAACCAATGCTTTATGTTTGACCCACCTCGTTCCAATAGTTTAGCCGCTAGAGCGTTAGCAAAGTTTAAACAAAAATATGACTATGCCAAGCCCCTGATAGGAGTAGAAGAAAGATTGAAGACTTTCCAGAAAGCTCTTTAAATTATCTAACCAATGCTTTATCTTTGACCCACCTCGTTCCAATAGTTTAGCCGCTAGAGCGTTAGCAAAATTGAAACAAAAATGTGACTATTGCCAAGCCCCTGGTAGGAGTGGAAGAAAAATTAGGGACTTTCCTGAAAGCTATTTAAATTATCTAACCAATGCTTTATGTTTGACCCACCTCGTTCCAATAGTTTAGCCTCAGAGCGTTAGCAAAATTGAAGCAAAAATGTGACTAGTTCCAAGCCCCTGATAGGAGTAGAAGAAAGATTGAAGACTTTCCTGAGAGCTTTTTAAATTATATTACCAATGCTTTATGTTTGACCCACCTCGTTCCAATAGTTTAGCCTCAGAGCGTTAACAAAGTTGAAACAAAAATGTGACTATTGCCAAGCCCCTGATAGGAGTAGAAGAAAGATTGAAGATTTTTCTGAGAGCTATTTAATTTATCTTACCAATGCTTTATGTTTGCCTCACCTCGTTCCAATAGTTTAGCCTCAGATCGTTATCAAATGTGAAACAAAAATGTGACTATTGCCAAACACCTGGTAGGAGTAAAAGAAAAATTGGGTATTTCCTGAAAGCTGTTTAAATTATCTAACCAATGCTTTATGTTTGACCCACCTCGTTCCTATAGTTTAGCCGATAGAGCGTTAGCAAAGTTAGAGCGTTAGCAAAGTTGAAACAAAAATGTGACTATTGCCAAGCCCCTGGTAGGAGTAGAAGAAAATTGAGGACTTTCCTGAGAGCTCTTTAAATTATCTAACCAATGCTTTATGTTTGACCCACCTCGTTCCAATAGTTTAGCCTCAGAGCGTTAGCAAAGTTGAAACAAAAATGTGACTATTGCCAAGCCCCTGGTAGGAGTAGAAGAAAGATTGAAGACTTTCCTGAGAGCTCTTTAAATTATCTTACCAATGCTTTATGTTTGACCCACCTCGTTCCAATAGTTTAGCCGCTAGAGCGTTAGCAAAGTTGAAACAAAAATGTGACTATTGCCAAGCCCCTGGTAGGAGTAGAAGAAAATTGGGACTCTCCTGAGAGCTCTTTAAATTATCTAATCCAAGCTTAATGTTTGACCCACCTCGTTCTCAATAGTTTACGCCTCAGAGAGTTAGCAAAGTTGAAAAAAATGAACATATTGCTAAGCCCCTGATAGGAGTAGATAAAGAAAGATTGAAGACTTTCCTGAGAGCTCTTTAAATTATCTAACCAATGCTTTATGTTTGACCCACCTCGTTCCAATAGTTTAGCCGCTAGAGCGTTAGCAAAGTTGAAACAAAAATGTGACTATTGCCAAGCCCTTGGTAGGAGTAGAAGAAAATTGAAGTCTTTCCTGAGAGCTCTTTAAATTATCTAAGCCAACTGCTTTATGTTTGACCCA
Source organism: Bactrocera correcta (assembly GCA_027475135.1). Classification (NCBI taxonomy): domain Eukaryota; kingdom Metazoa; phylum Arthropoda; class Insecta; order Diptera; family Tephritidae; genus Bactrocera; species Bactrocera correcta. The sequence goes on along the minus strand of CM050324.1, from coordinate 5,593,935 downwards.
CCTCGTTCCAATAGTTTAGCCTCAGAGCGTTAGCAAAGTTGAAACAAAAATGTGACTATTGCCAAGCCCCTGGTAGGAGTAGAAGAAAGATTGAAGACTTTCCTTAGAGCTCTTTAAATTATCTAACCAATGCTTTATGTTTGACCCACCTCGTTCCAATAGTTTAGCCTCAGAGCGTTAGCAAAGTTGAAACAAAAATGTGACTATTGCCAAGCCCCTGGTAGGAGTAGAAGAAAGATTGAAGACTTTCCTGAGAGCTCTTTAAATTATCTTACCAATGCTTTATGTTTGACCCACCTCGTTCCAATAGTTTAGCCTCAGAGCGTTAGCAAAGTTGAAACAAAAATGTGACTATTGCCAAGCCCTGGTAGGAGTAGAAGAAAGATTGAAGTCTTTCCTGAGAGCTCTTTAAATTATCTAACCAATGCTTTATGTTTGACCCACCTCGTTCCAATAGTTTAGCCTCAGAGCGTTAGCAAAGTTGAAACAAAAATGTGACTATTGCCAAGCCCCTGATAGGAGTAGAAGAAAGATTGAAGATTTCCTGAGAGCTCTTTAAATTATCTTACCAATGCTTTAGTTTGCCCACCTCGTTCCAATAGTTTAGCCTCAGAGCGTTAGCAAAGTTGAAACAAAAATGTGACTATTGCCAAGCCCCTGGTAGGAGTAGAAGAAAGATTGAAGACTTTCCTGAGAGCTCTTTAAATTATCTAACCAATGCTTTATGTTTGACCCACCTCGTTCCAATAGTTTAGCCGCTAGAGCGTTAGCAAAGTTGAAACAAAAATGTGACTATTGCCAAGCCCCTGATAGGAGTAGAAGAAAGATTGAAGACTTTCCTGAGAGCTCTTTAAATTATCTTACCAATGCTTTATGTTTGACCCACCTCGTTCCAATGTTTAGCCTCAGAGCGTTAGCAAAGTTGAAACAAAAATGTGACTATTGCCAAGCGCATGGTAGGAGTAGAAGAAAAATTGGACTTTCCTGAGAGCTCTTTAAATTATCTAACCAATGCTTAATGTTTGACCCACCTCGTTCCAATAGTTTAGCCGCTAGAGCGTTAGCAAAGTTGAAACAAAAATGTGACTATTGCCAAGCCCCTGGTAGGAGTAGAAGAAAAATTGGGGACTTTCCTGAGAGCTCTTTAAATTATCTAACCAATGCTTTATGTTTGACCCACCTCGTTCCAATAGTTTAGCCTCAGAGCGTTAGCAAAGTTGAAACAAAAATGTGACTATTGCCAAGCCCCTGGTAGGAGTAGAAGAAAAATTGGGGACTTTCCTGAGAGCTCTTTAAATTATCTAACCAATGCTTAATGTTTGACCCACCTCGTTCCAATAGTTTAGCCGCTAGAGCGTTAGCAAAGTTGAAACAAAAATGTGACTATTGCCAAGCCCCTGATAGGAGTAGAAGAAAAATTGGGGACTTTCCTGAGAGCTCTTTAAATTATCTTACCAATGTTTTATGTTTGACCCACCTCGTTCCAATAGTTTAGCCGCTAGAGCGTTAGCAAAGTTGAAACAAAAATGTGACTATTGCCAAGCCCCTGATAGGAGTAGAAGAAAAATTGGGGACTTTCCTGAGAGCTCTTTAAATTATCTAACCAATGCTTAATGTTTGACCCACCTCGTTCCAATAGTTTAGCCGCTAGAGCGTTAGCAAAGTTGAAACAAAAATGTGACTATTGCCAAGCCCCTGATAGGAGTAGAAGAAAAATTGGGGACTTTCCTGAGAGCTCTTTAAATTATCTAACCAATGCTTTATGTTTGACCCACCTCGTTCCAATAGTTTAGCCGCTAGAGCGTTAGCAAAGTTGAAACAAAAATGTGACTATTGCCAAGCCCCTGATAGGAGTAGAAAAAAACTTGGGGTCTCTCCTGAGAGCTCTTTAAATTATATAACCAATGCTTTATGTTTGCCTCACCTCGTTCCAATAGTTTAGCCTCAGAGCGTTAGCAAAGTTGAAACAAAAATGTGACTATTGCCAAGCCCCTGGTAGGAGTAGAAGAAAGATTGAAGCCTTTCCTGAGAGTTCTTTAAATTATCTAACCAATGCTTTATGTTTGACCAACATCGTTCCAATAGTTTAGCCTCAGAGCGTTAGCAAAGTTGAAACAAAAATGTGACTATTGCTAAGCCCCTGGTAGGAGTAGAAGAAAGATTGAGGACTTTCCTGGGAGCTTTTTAAATTATCTTACCAATGTTTTATGTTTGACCCACCTCGTTCAAATTGTTTAGCCTCAGAGCGTTAGCAAAGTTGAAACAAAAATGTGAGTAGGACTATAAGAAAGATTGAAGACTTTCCTGAGAGCTCTTTAATTTATCTAACTAATGCTTTATGTTTGACCCACCTCGTTCCAATAGCTTAGCCTCAGAGCGTTAGCAAAGTTGAAACCAAAATGTGACTATTGCCAAGCCCCTGATAGGAGTAGAAGAAAGATTGAAGACTTTCCTGAAAGCTCTTTAAATTATCTAACCAATGCTTAATGTTTGACCCACCTCGTTCCAATAGTTTAGCCGCTAGAGCGTTAGCAAAGTTGAAACAAAAAGGTGACTATTGCCAAGCCCCTGGTAAGAGTAGAAGAAAGATTGAAGACTTTCCTGAGAGCTCTTTAAATTATCTTACCAATGCTTAATGTTTGACCCACCTCGTTCTAATAGTTTAGCCGCTAGAGCAAAGTTGAAACAAAAATGTGACTATTGCCAAGACAATGGTAGGAGTAGAAGAACAATTGGGGACTTTCCTGAGAGCTCTTTAAATTATCTAACCAATGTTTTATGTTTGACCCACCTCGTTCCTATAGTTTAGCCGCTAGAGCGTTAGCAAAGTTGAAACAAAAATGTGACTATTGCCAAGCGCCTGGTAGGAGTAGAAGAAAAATTGAGGACTTTCCTGAGAGCTCTTTAAATTATCTAACCAATGTTTTATGTTTGACCCACCTCGTTCCTATAGTTTAGCCGGTAGAGCGTTAGCAAAGTTGAAACAAAAATGTGACTATTGCCAAGCGCCTGGTAGGAGTATAAGAAATATTGAAGACTTTCCTGAGAGCTCTTTAAATTATCTAACCAATGCTTTATGTTTGACCCACCTCGTTCCAATAGTTTAGCCGCTAGAGCGTTAGCAAAGTTGAAACAAAAATGTGACTATTGCCAAGCCCCTGAAAGGAGTAGAAGAAAGGTTGAAGACTTTCCTGAGAGATCTTTTAATTATCTAACTAATGCTTAATTCTTGACCCACCTCTTTCTAATAGTTTAGCCGCTAGAGCGTTATCAAAAGTGAAACAAAAATATGACTATGGCCAAGCCTCTGATAGGAGTAGAAGAAAGATTGAAGTTTTTCCTGAAAGCTCTTTCAATTATCTAACCAATGCTTTATGTTTGACCCACCTCGTTCCAATAGTTTAGCCGCTAGAGCGTTAGCAAAGTTGAAACAAAAATGTGACTATTGCTAAGCGCTTGGTAGCAGTAGAAGAAAGATTGAAGACTTTCCTGAGAGCCCTTTAAATTATCTAACCAATGCTTAATGTTTGACCCACCTCGTTCCAATAGTTTAGCCGCTAGAGCGTTAGCAAAGTTGAAACAAAAATGTGACTATTGCCAAGCCCCTGGTAGGAGTAGAAGAAAAATTGGGGACTTTCCTGAGAGCTCTTTAAATTATCTAACCAATGCTTAATGTTTGACCCACCTCGTTCCAATAGTTTAGCCGCTAGAGCGTTAGCAAAGTTGAAACAAAAATGTGACTATTGCAAGCCCCTGGTAGGAGTAAAAGAAAGATTGAAGACTTTCCTGAGAGCCCTTTAAATTATCTAACCAATGCTTAATGTTTGACCCACCTCGTTCCAATAGTTTAGCCGCTAGAGCGTTAGCAAAGTTGAAACAAAAATGTGACTATTGCCAAGCCCCTGGTAGGAGTAGAAGAAAAATTGGGGACTTTCCTGAGAGCTCTTTAAATTATCTAACCAATGCTAATTTTGACCCACCCCGTTCCAATAGTTTAGCCGCTAGAGCGTTAGCAAAGTTGAAACAAAAATGTGACTATTGCCAAGCCCCTGAAAGGAGTAGAAGAAAAATTGGGGACTTTCCTGAGAGCTCTTTAAATTATCTTACCAATGTTTTTTGTTTGACCCACCTCGTTCCAATAGTTTAGCCGCTAGAGCGTTAGCAAAGTTGAAACAAAAATGTGACTATTGCCAAGCCCCTGGTAGGAGTAGAAGAAAAATTGGGGACTTTCCTGAGAGCTCTTTAAATTATCTAACCAATGCTTAATGTTTGACCCACCTCGTTCCAATAGTTTAGCCGCTAGAGCGTTAGCAAAGTTGAAACAAAAATGTGACTATTGCCAAGCCCCTGGTAGGAGTAGAAGAAAAATTGGGGACTTTCCTGAGAGCTCTTTAAATTATCTTACCAATGTTTTATGTTTGACCCACCTCGTTCCAATAGTTTAGCCGCTAGAGCGTTAGCAAAGTTGAAACAAAAATGTGACTATTGCCAAGCCCCTGGTAGGAGTAGAAGAAAGATTGAAGACTTTCCTGAGAGCTCTTTAAATTATCTAACCAATGCTTAATGTTTGACCCACCTCGTTCCAATAGTTTACGCCGCTAGAGCGTTAGCAAAGTTGAAACAAAAATGTGACTATTGCCAAGCCCTGGTAGGAGTAGAAGAAAAATTGGGGACTTTCCTGAGAGCTCTTTAAATTATCTAACCAATGTTTTATGTTTGACCCACCTCGTTCCAATAGTTTAGCCGCTAGAGCGTTAGCAAAGTTGAAACAAAAATGTGACTATTGCCAAGCCCCTGGTAGGAGTAGAAGAAAGATTGAAGACTTTCCTGAGAGCTCTTTAAATTATCTATACCAATGCTTTATGTTTGACCCACCTCGTTCCAATAGTTTAGCCTCAGAGCGTTAGCAAAGTTGAAACAAAAATGTGACTATTGCCAAGACCCTGGTAGGAATAGAAGAAAAATTGAGGACTTTCCTGAGAGCTCTTTAAATTATCTAACCAATGCTTTATGTTTGACCCACCTCGTTCCTAATAGTTTAGCCGCAAGAGCGTTAGCAAAGTTGAAACAAAATGTGACTATTGCCAAGCCCCTGATAGGAGTAGAAGAAAGATTGGAAGACTTTCCTGAGAGCTCTTTAAATTATCTTACCAATGCTTTATGTTTGACCCACCTCGTTCCAATAGTTTAGCCTCAGAGCGTTAGCAAAGTTGAAACAAAAATGTGACTATTGCCAAGCCCCTGGTAGGAGTAGAAGAAAGATTGAAGACTTTCCTGAGAGCTCTTTAATTATCTTACCAATGCTTTATGTTTGACACACCACGTTCCTATGGTTTAGCCGCTAAAGCGTTAGCAAAGTTGAAACAAAAGGCCTATGCCAAGCCTCTGATAGGAGTAGAAGAAAACCTGTGGTCTCTCCTGAGAGCTCTTTAAATTATCTAACCAATGCTTTATGTTTGACCCACCTCGTTCCAATAGTTTAGCCTCAGAGCGTTAACAAAGTTGAAACAAAAATGTGACTATTGCCAAGCCCCTGATAGGAGTAGAAGAAAGATTGAAGATTTTTCTGAGAGCTCTTTAAATTATCTTACCAATGCTTTATGTTTGCCTCACCTCGTTCCAGTAGTTTAGCCTCAGAGCGTTAGCAAGGTTGAAACAAAAATGTGACTATTGCCAAGCCCTTGGTAGGAGTACAAGAAGGATTGAAGACGTTGCTGAGAGCTCTTTAAATTATCTAACCAATGCCTTATGTTTGACCCACCTCGTTCAATAGTTTAGCCGCTAGAGCGTTAGCAAAGTTGAAACAAAAATGTGACTAATCCCAAGCCCCTGATAGGAGTAGAAGAAAAATTGGGGACTTTCCTGGGAGCTCTTTAAATTATCTTACCAATGTTTTATGTTTGACCCACCTCGTTCAAATTGTTAGCCTCAGAGCGTTAGCAAAGTTGAAACAAAAATGTGACTATTGCCAAGCCAATGGTAGGAGTAGAAGAAAAATTGGGGACTTTCCTGAGAGCTCTTTAAATTATCTAACCAATGCTGAATGTTTGACCCACCCCGTTCCAATAGTTTTGCCGCTAGAGCGTTAGCAAAGTTGAAACAAAAATGTGACTATTGCCAAGCCCCTGAAAGGAGTAGAAGAAAAATTGGGGACTTTCCTGAGAGCTCTTTAAATTATCTAACCAATGCTGAATATTTGACCCACCCCGTTCCAATAGTTTAGCCGCTAGAGCGTTAGCAAAGTTGAAACAAAAATGTGACTATTGCCAAGCCCCTGAAAGGAGTAGAAGAAAAATTGGGGACTTTCCTGAGAGCTCTTTAAATTATCTTACCAATGTTTTTTGTTTGACCCTCCTCGTTCCAATAGTTTAGCCGCTAGAGCGTAAGCAAAGTTGAAACAAAATGTGACTATTGCCAAGCCCCTGAAAGGAGTAGAAGAAAATTGGGGACTTTCCTGAGAGCTCTTTAAATTATATAACCAATGCTGAATATTTGACCCACCCCGTTCCAATAGTTTAGCCGCTAGAGCGTTAGCAAAGTTGAAAAAAATGTGACTATTGCCAAGCCCCTGAAAGGAGTAGAAGAAAAATTGGGGACTTTCCTGAGAGCTCTTTAAATTATCTTACCAATGTTTTTTGTTTGACCCACCTCGTTCCAATAGTTTAGCCGCTAGAGCGTTAGCAAAGTTGAAACAAAAATGTGACTATTGCTAAGCCCCTGGTAGGAGTAGAAGAAAGATTGAAGACTTTCCTGAGAGCTCTTTAAATTATCTTACCAATGCTTAATGTTTGACCCACCTCGTTCCAATAGTTTACCCGCTAGAGCGTTAGCAAAGTTGAAACAAAAATGTGACTATTGCCAAGACAATGGTAGGAATAGAAGAACAATTGGGGACTTTCCTGAGAGCTCTTTAAATTATCTAAGCAATGTTTTATGTTTGACCCACCTCGTTCCTATAGTTTAGCCGCTATAGCGTTAGCAAAGTTGAAACAAAAATGTGACTATTGCCAAGTGCCTGGTAGGAGTAGAAGAAATATTGAAGACTTTACTGAGAGCTCTTTAAATTATCTAACCAATGCTTTATGTTTGACCCACCTCGTTCCAATAGTTTAGCATCAGAGCGTTAGCAAAGTTGAAACAAAATGTGACTATTGCCAAGCCCATGGTAGGAGTACAAGAAGGATTGAAGACGTTACTGAGAGCTCTTTAATTATATAACCAACGCTTTATGTTTGCCTCACCTCGTTTTAATAGTTTAGCCTCAGAGCGTTAGCAAAGTTGAAACAAAAATGTGACTATTGCCAAGCCCCTGGTAGGAGTACAAGA
>CM050324.1:5569722-5585609 GCA_027475135.1 Bactrocera correcta | reverse complement strand
AGATTACGGAATTCTTCTAAGTGCACTGCCGTTATGCCGTTAAGGCTTTATGTAGACTTCAGTGAGTTAAAGAAGGTTTATTAACTTAAACATGTTAAACTAATGATTTGAAGCATTACGATATCGATTGCTAAATGTGTATATACAAGAAAATCGAATTTATACCTAAATATAAGATAACGGAATTCTTCTAAATGCAATCCCGTTATGCCATTAGGGCTTTATGTAGACTTAAGTGCGTTAAAGAAGGTTTATTAACTTAAATATGTTAAACTAATGATTTGAAGCATTTCAATATCGATTGCTAAATGTGTATATACAAGAAAATCGAATTCATACCTAAATATAAGATTACGTAATTCATCTAAATGCACTGCCATTATGCCGTTATGGCTTTATATTAACTTCAGTTCGTTAAAGAAGGTTTATTAACTTAAATATGTTAAACCAGTTATTTGGAGCATTTCGATATCGAATGCTTAATGCATATATACAAGAAAATCGACTTTATACCTAAATATAATACTACGGAATTCTTCCAAATGTACTGTCGTTATGGCTTTATATCAACTTCAATACGTTAAAGAAGGTTCATTAACTTAAATATGTTAAACTAATGAGCTGAAGCATTTCGATATCGCTTGCCAAATATGTATATACAAGAAAATCGAATTTATACATAAATATAAGATAACGGAATTTTTCTAAATGCACTGCCGTTATGCCATTAACGCTTTATGTAGACTTCAGTGCGTTAAAGAAGGTTTATTAACTTAAATATGTTAAACTAATGATTTTAAGCATTTCGATACCGATTGCTAAATGTGTATATACAAGAAAATCGACTTTATACCTAAATATAAAATTATAACATTACTTTATACCTACATACATTACTTTATACCTAAATATAAGATTACGGAATTCTTCCAAATGCACTGCCGCTATTCCGCCATGGCTTTATGTCAACTTCAGTTCGTTAAAGTAGGTTTGTTAACTTAAATATGTTAAACTAATCATTTGAAGCATTTCGATATCGATTTCTAAATGTATATATACAAGAAAATCGACTTTATACCTAAATATAAGATTACGGAATTTTTCTACATGCACTGCCGTTATGCCGCCATGGCTTAATGTTAACTACAGTGCGTTAAAGAAGCTTTATTAACTTAAATATGTTAAACTAATGATTTGAAAATTTTCGAAATCGATTGCTAAATGCATATATACAAGAAAATCGACTTTATACCTAAATATAAGATTACGGAATTCTTCCAAATGTACTGTCGTTATGCCGCCATGGCTTTCTATATACTTCAATGCGTTAAAGAAGGTTAATTAGCTTAAATATGTTAACTAAAGAAAAAACATAAAGATGGTTTATTAACTTAAATATGTTAACCTAATGATTTGAAGCATTTCGATATCGATTGCTAAATGTGTGTATACAACAAAATCAACTTTATACCTAAATATAAGATAACGGAATTCTTCTACATGCGCTGCCGTTATGCCGCCATGGCTTTATGCCAACTTCAGTTCGTTGAAGAAGGTTTATTAACTTAAATATGTTAAACTAATAAGTTGAAGCATTTCGGTATCGATTGCTAAATGAGTAAATACAAGAAAATCGATTTTATACCTAAATATAAGATTACGTAGTTCTTCTAAATGCACTGCCGTTATGCCGTTAAGGCTTTATGTAGACTTCAGTAATATAAAAGGGTGAATTAACTTAAATATGTTAAACTAATAATTTGAAGCATTTCGATTTCGATTGCTAAATGTGTATATACAACAAAATCGACTTTATACCTAAATATAAGATTACGGAATTCTTCTAAATGCACTGCCGTTATGCCGTTAAGGCTTTATGTAGATTTCAGTAAGATAAAAGGGTGAATTAACTTAAATATGTTAAACTAATGATTTGAAGCATTTCGATATCGATTGCTAAATGTGTTAATAAAAGAAAATCGACTTTATACCCAAATGTAAGATTACGTAATTCTTCTAAATGCACTGCCGTTATGCCGTTAAGGTTTTTGTAGACTTCAGTGAGATAAAGAAGGTTAATTAACTTTAATATGCTAAACTACTGATTTGAAGCATTTCGATATCGATTGCTAAATGTGTATATACAAGAAAATCGACTTTATACCTAAACATAAGATAACAGAATACTTCTAAATGCACTGCCTTTATGCCACGTTAAAAAGTTTAATTAACTTAAATATGTTAAACTAATGATTTGAAGCATTTCGATAATAATTGCTAAATGTGTGTATACAACAAAATCGACTTTATCCTAAATATAAGTATACGTAATTCTTCTAAATGCACTGCCGTCATGCCGATAAGGCTTTATGTAAGCGCCAGTAAGACAAAGTAGGCTAAATAAATTAAATACATATGTTAAACCAGTTATTTGAAGCATTTCGATATCGATTGCTAAATGTGTATATACAAAAAAAGCGATTTTATACCTAAATATAAGATAACGGAATTCTTCTAAATGCACTGCCGTTCTACCGTAATGGTTTTATGTAAACTTCAGTTCGTTAAAGAAGGTTTATTAACTTAAATATGTGAAACTATCGATTTGAAGCATTTCGATATCGATTGCTAAATGTGTATATACAAGAAAATCGACTTTATACATAAATATAACATTACGTAATTCTTCTAAATGCATTGCCGTTATGCCGTTAAGGCTTTATGTAGACTTCAGTAAGATAAAGAGGGTTAATTAACTTAAATATGTTAAACTAATGATTTGAAGCATTTCGGTATCGATTTCTGAATTTGTCGATTTATACCTAAATATAAGATTACGGAATTCTTCCAAATTACTGTCGTTATGCCGCCATGGCTTTATATCACCTTCGATACGTTAAAGATGGTTAATTAACTAAAATATGTTAAATTAATGATTTGAAGCATTTCGATATGGATTGCTAAATATGTAAATACAAGAAAATCGACTTTATACATAAATATAAGATTACGGAATTCATCGAAATACACTGCCGTTATGGGCTTTATATAAACTTCAGTACGTTAAAAAAGGTTGTTTAACTTAAATATGTTAAAGTAATTATTTGAAGCATCTCGATATCGATTCCCAAATGTGTAAATACATGAAAATAGACTTTAACCTAAATATAAAATTACGGAATTCTTCTACATGCACTCCCGTTATGCCGCCATGGCTTTATGCCAACTTCAGTTCGTTAAAGAGGATTTATTAACTTTAATATGTTAAACTAATGATTTGAAGCATTTCGATATCGATTGCTAAATGAGTATATACAAGAAAATCGACTTTATACTTAATTATAAGGTTACGTAATTCTTCTAAATGCACGGCCGTTATACCGTTAAGGCTTTATGTAAACTTCAATACGCTAGCCGCTAGAGCGTTAGCAAAGTTGAAACAAAAATGTGACTATTGCCAAGCCCCTGAAAGGAGTAGAAGAAAAATTGGGGACTTTCCTGAGAGCTCTTTAAATTATCTAACCAATGCTGAATATTTGACCCACCCCGTTCCAATAGTTTAGCCGCTAGAGCGTTAGCAAATTTGAAACAAAAATGTGACTATTGCCAAGCCCCTGAAAGGAGTAGAAGAAAAATTGGGGACTTTCCTGAGAGCTCTTTAAATTATCTTACCAATGTTTTTTGTTTGACCCTCCTCGTTCCAATAGTTTAGCCTCAGAAAAATCTTCAATCTTTCTTCTACTCCTATCAGGGGCTTGGCAATAGTCACATTTTTGTTTCAACTTTGTTAACGCTCTGAGGCTAAACTATTGGAACGAGGTGGGTCAAACATAAAGCATTGGTTAGATAATTTAAAGAGCTCTCAGGAGAGACCACAGGTTTTCTTCTACTCCTATCAGGGGCTTGGCAATAGTCACATTTTTGTTTCAACTTTGCTAACGCTTTAGCGGCTAAACCATTGGAACGAGGTGTGTCAAACATAAAGCATTGGTAAGATAATTTAAAGAGCTCTCAGGAAAGTCTTCAATCTTTCTTCTACTCCTACCAGGGGCTTAGCAATAGTCACATTTTTGTTTCAACTTTGCTAACGCTCTGAGGCTAAACTATTGGAACGATGTGGGTCAAACATAAAGCATTGGTTAGATAATTTAAAGAACTCTAAGGAAAGTCTTCAATCTTTCTTCTACTCCTACCAGGGGCTTGGCAATAGTCACATTTTTGTTTCAACTTTGCTAACGCTCTGAGGCTAAACTATTGGAACGAGGTGGGTCAAACATAAAGCATTGGCTAGATAATTTAAAGAGCTCTCAGGAAAGACTTCAATGTTTATTTTACTCCTACCAAGCGCTTGGCAATAGTCACATTTTTGTTTCAACTTTGCTAACGCTCTAGCGGCTAAACTATTGGAACGAGGTGGGTCAAACATAAAGCATTGGTTAGATATTTTAAGGAGCTTTCAGGAAAGCCTTCAATCTTTCTTCTACTCCTACCAGGGGCTTGGCAATAGTTAGATAATTTAAAGAGCTCTCAGGAGAGACACCAAGTTTTCTTCTACTCCTATCAGGGGCTTGGCAATAGTCACATTTTTGTTTCAACTTTGCTAACGCTTTAGCGGCTAAACTATTGGAACGAGGTGTGTCAAACATAAAGCATTGGTAAGATAATTTAAAGAGCTCTCAGGAAAAACTTCAATCTTTCTTCTACTCCTACCAGGGGCTTAGCAATAGTCACATTTTTGTTTCAACTTTGCTAACGCTCTGAGGCGAAACTATTGGAACGATGTGGGTCAAACATAAAGCATTGGTTAGATAATTTAAAGAACTCTAAGGAAAGTCTTCAATCTTTCTTCTACTCCTACCAGGGGCTTGGCAATAGTCACATTTTTGTTTCAACTTTGCTAACGCTCTGAGGCTAAACTATTGGAACGAGGTGGGTCAAACATAAAACATTGATAAGATAATTTAAAGAGCTCTCAGGAAAGTCCCCAATTTTTTTTCTACTCCTATCAGGGGCTTGGCAATAGTCACATTTTTTTCAACTTTGCTAACTCTCTTGCGGCTAAACTATTAGAACGAGGTGGGTCAAACATTAAGCATTGGTTAGATAATTTAAAGAGCTCTCAGGAGAGTCCCCAATTTTTCATCTATTTCTTCCAAGGGTTTGGCAATAGTCACATTTTTGTTTCAACTTTGATAACGCTCTGAGGCTAAACTATTGGAACGAGGTGGGTCAAACATAAAGCATTGGTTAGATAATTTAAAGAGCTCTCAGCAAAGTCTTTAATCTTTCTACTACTCCTACCAGGGGCTTGGCAATAATCACATTTTGGTTTCAACTTTGCCAACGCTCTGAGGCTAAACTATTGGAACGAGGTGGGTCAAACATAAAGCTTTGATTAGATAATTTAAAGAGCTCTCAGGAAAGTCCCCAATTTGTCTTCTACTCCTACCATTGGCTTGGCAATAGTCACATTTTTGTTTCAACTTTGCTAACGCTCTAGCGGCTAAACTATTGGAACGAGGTGGGTCAAACATAAAGCATTGGTTAGATAATTTAAAGAGCTCTCAGGAAAGTCTTCAATCTTTCTTCTACTCCTATCAGGGGCTTGGCAATAGTCACATTTTGGTTTCAACTTTGCTAACGCTCTGAGGCTAAACTATTGGAACGAGGTGGGTCAAACATTAAGCATTGGTTAGATAATTTAAAGAGCTCTCAGGAAAGCCCCCAAATTTTTTCTTCTACTCCTACCATTGGCTTGGCAATAGTCACATTTTTGTTTCAACTTTGCTAACGCTCTAGCGGCTAAACTATTGGAACGAGGTGGGTCAAACATTAAGCGTTGGTTAGATAATTTAAAGGGCTCTCAGGAAAGTCTTCAATCTTTCTTCTACTCCTATCAGGGGCTTGGCAATAGTCACATTTTGGTTTCAACTTTGCTAGCGCTCTGAGGCTAAACTATTGGAACGAGGTGGGTCAAACATAAAGCATTGGTTAGATAATTTAAAGAGCTCTCAGGAAAGTCTTCAATCTTTCTATTAGTCCTACTCACATTTTTGTTTCAACTTTGCTAACGCTCTGAGGCTAAACAATTTGAACGAGGTGGGTCAAACATAAAACATTGGTAAGATAATTTAAAGAGCTCCCAGGAAAGTCCCTAATTTTTCTTCTACTCCTATCAGGGGCTTGGCAATAGTCACATTTTTGTTTCAACTTTGCTAACGCTCTAGCGGCTAAACTATTGGAACGAGGTGGGTCAAACATAAAGCGTTGGTTAGATAATTTAAAGAGCTCTCAGTAACGTCTTCAATCCTTCTTGTACTCCTACCAGGGGCTTGGCAATAGTCACATTTTTGTTTCAACTTTGCTAACGCTCTGAGGCTAAACTATTGGAACGAGGTGAGGCAAACATAAAGCATTGGTTATATAATTTAAAGAGCTCTCAGTAACGTCTTCAATCCTTCTTGTACTCCTACCATGGGCTTGGCAATAGCCACATTTTTGTTTCAACTTTGCTAACGCTCTGATGCTAAACTATTGGAACGAGGTGGGTCAAACATAAAGCATTGGTTAGATAATTTAAAGAGCTCTCAGTAAAGTCTTCAATATTTCTTCTACTCCTACCAGGCACTTGGCAATAGTCACATTTTTGTTTCAACTTTGCTAACGGTATTGCGGCTAAACTATAGGAACGATGTGGGTCAAACATAAAGCATTGGTTAGAAAATTTAAAGAACTCTAAGGAAAGTCTGCAATCTTTCTTCTACTCCTACCAGGGGCTTGGCAATAGTCACATTTTTGTTTCAACTTTGCTAACGCTCTGAGGCTAAATTTTGGAACGAGGTGGGTCAAACATAAAGCATTCAATTTTTCTTCTACTCCTACCAGGGGCTTAGCAATGGTCACATTTTTGTTTCAACTTTGCTAACGCTCTGAGGCTAAACTATTAGAACGATGTGGGTCAACCATAAAGCATTGGTTAGAAAATTTAAAGAACTCTAAGGAAAGTCTTCAATCTTTCTTCTACTCCTACCAGGGGCTTGGCAATAGTCACATTTTTGTTTCAACTTTGCTAACGCTCTGAGGCTAAATTTTGGAACGAGGTGGGTCAAACATAAAGCATTCAATTTTTCTTCTACTCCTACCAGGGGCTTGGCAATAGTCACATTTTTGTTTCAACTTTGATAACGCTCTAGCGGCTAAACTATTGGAACGAGGTGGGTCAAACATAAAGCATTGGTTAGATAATTTAAAGAGCTTTCTGGAAAGTCTTCAATCTTTCTTCTACTCCTATCAGGGGCTTGGCCATAGTCATATTTTTGTTTCACTTTTGATAACGCTCTAGCGGCTAAACTATTGGAACGGGGTGGGTCAAACATAAAGCATTGGTTAGATAATTTAAGGAGCTTTTAGGAAAGTCTTCAACCTTTCTTCTACTTCTATCAGGGGCTTGGCAATATTCACATTTTTGTGTCACTTTTGATAACGCTCTAGCGGCTAAACTATTGGAACGAGGTGGGTCAAACATAAAGCATTGGTTAGATAATTTAAAGAGCTCTCAGAAAAGTCTTCAACCTTTCTTCTACTCCTATCAGGGGCTTGGCAATAGTCACATTTTTGTTTCAACTTTGCTAACGCTCTAGCGGCTAAACTATTGGAACGAGGTGTGTCAAACATAAAGCATTGGTAAAATAATTTAAAGAGCTCTCAGGAAAGTCCCCAATTTTTCTTCTACTCCTACCAGGGGCTTTGCAATAGTCACATTTTTGTATCAACTTTGATAACGCTCTGAGGCTAAACTTTTAGAACGAGGTGAGTCACACATAAAGCATTGGTTAGATAATTTAAAGAGCTCTCAGGAAAGTCTTCAATCTTTCTTCTACTCCTATCAGGGGCTAGGCAATATTCACATTTTTGTTTCAACTTTGCTAACGCTCTAGCGGCTAAACCTAAATATAAGACTACGGATTTATTCTAAATGCACTGCCGTTATGCCGCCATGGCTTTGTGTCACCTTCAATACGTTTAAGAAGGTTGATTAACTTAAATATGTTAAACTAATGATTTGAAGCATTTCGATATCGATTGCTTAATGTGTATAAACAAGAAAATCGAATTTATACCTAAATATAAGATAAGGGAATTCTTCTAAATGCACTGCCGTTATGCCGTTAAGGCTTTTGTAGACTTCAGTAAGACAAAGAAAATTAATTAACTTAAATATGTTAAACTTATGATTTGAAGCATTTCGATATCGATTGCTAAATGTGTATATACAAGCAAATCGACTTTATACCTAATTATAAGAATACGGAATTCACCCAAATATACTGCCGTTATGCCGTTATGGCTTTATTTAAACTTCAGTAAGATAAAGAAGGTTAATTAACCTAAATATGCTAAACCAGTCATTTGAAAGTTTTCGATATCGATTGCTAAATGTGTAAATCCAAGAAAATCGACTACATACCTAAATATAAGATTACGGAATTCTTCTACATGCACTGCCATTATGGCGCCATGGCTTTATGTTAACTTCAGGCGTTAAAAAAGCTTTATTAACTTAAATATGTTAAACTAATCATTTGAAGCATTTCGATATCGATTGCTAAATGAGTATATACAAGAAAATCGAATTCATACCTAAATATAAGATTACGTAATTCTTCTAAATGCACTGCCGTTATGGCTTCATATTAACTTCAGTTCGTTAAAGAAGGTTAAAGAAGAAGAGTTGAAGCATTTCGATATCGATTGCTAAATGTGTATATACAAAAAAATCGATTTTATACCTAAATAAAAGATTACGGAATTCACCCAAATATACTGCCGTTATGCCGTTATGGCTTTATTTAAACTTCAGTAAGATAAAGAAGGTTAACTAACCTAAATATGCTAAACCAGTTATTTGAAGATTTTCGATATATATTTCTAAATGTGTAATTCCAAGAAAATCGACTACATACCTAAATATAAGATTACGGAATTCATCTACATGCACTGCCGTTATGGCGCCATGGCTTTGTATCAACTTCAATACGTTAACGAAGGTTAATTATTTTAAATATGTTAAACTAATGGTTTGAAGCATTTCGATATCGATTGCTTAATGCATATATACAAGAAAATCGACTTTATACCTAAATATAAAATTATAACATTATGGAATTCTTCTAACTGCACTGCCGTTATGCCATTAGGGCTTTATGTAGACTTAAGTGCGTTAAAGAAGGTTTATTAACTTAAATATGTTAAACTAATGATTTGAAGCATTTCGATATCGATTGCTAAATGTGTATACAAGAAAATCGAATTTATACCTAAATATAAGATCACGGAATTATTCTACATCCACTACCGTTATGCCAACTTCAGATCGTTAAAGAAGGTTTATTAACTTAAATATGTTAAACTAATGAGTTGAAGCTTTTCGATATCGATTGCGAAATGTGTATATACAAGAAAATCGATTTTATATCTAAATAAAAGATTACGGATTTCGCCCAAATATACTGCCGTTATGGCTTTAGTTAAACTTCAGTAAGATAAAGAAGTTTAATTAACCTAATTCTGCTAAGCCAGTTATTTGCAGATTTTTGATATAGATTGCTAAACGTGTAAATCCAAGAAAATCGACTTTACACCTTAATATAAAATTATAACATTACGGAATTCTTCTAAATGCACTGCCGTTATACCGTTAAGGCTTTATGTAGACTTCAGTAAGCTAAAAAATGCTTATTAACTTAATATGTTAAACTAATGATTTGAAGCATTTCGATATCGATAGCTAAATATGTATATACAAGAAAATCGACTCTATACCTAAATATAAGATTATGGAATTCTTCTACGTGCACTGCAGTTATGCCTCCATGGCTATATGCCCATTTCAGATCGTTAAAGAAGGTTTATTAACTTAAACATGTTAAACTAATGATTTGAAGCATTTCGATATCGATTGCTTAATGTGTATATACAAGAAAATCGAATTTATACCTAAATATAAGATAACGGAATTCTTCTAAATGCACTGCCTTTATGCCATTAGGGCTTTATGTAGACTTAAGTGCGTTAAAGAAGGTTTATTAACTTAAATATGTTAAACTAATGATTTGAAGCATTTCGATATCGATTGCTAAATGTGTATATACAAGAAAATCGAATTCATACCTTAATATAAGATTACGTAATTCTTCTAAATGCACTGCCGTTATGCCGTTATGGCTTTATGTAGACCTCAGTGAGTTAAAGAAGGTTTATTAACTTAATATGTTAAACTAATGGTTTGAAGCATTTCGATATCGATTGCTGAATGCATATATACAAGAAAATCGACTTTATACCTAAATATAAGACTACGGAATTCTTCCAAATGTTTTGTCGTTATGGCTTTATATCAACTTCAATACGTTAAAGAAGGTTAATTAACTTAAATATGTTAAACTAATGATTTGAAGCATTTCGATATCGCTTGCCAAATATGCATATACAAGAAAATCGATTTTATATCTAAATAAAAGATTACGGATTTCGCCCAAATATACTGCCGTTATGGCTTTAGTTAAACTTCAGTAAGATAAAGAAATTTAATTAACCTAATTCTGCTAAGCCAGTTATTTGCAGATTTTTGATATAGATTGCTTAATGTGTAAATCCAAGAAAATCGACTTTACACCTTAATATAAAATTATAACATTACGGAATTCTTCTAAATGCACTGCCGTTATACCGTTAAGGCTTTATGTAGACTTCAGTAAGCTAAAAAATGTTTATTAACTTAATATGTTAAACTAATGATTTGAAGCATTTCGATATCGATTGCTAAATGTGTATACAAGAAAATCGAATTTATACCTAAATATAAGATCACGGAATTCTTCTACATCCACTACCGTTATGCCAACTTCAGATCGTTAAAGAAGGTTTATTAACTTAAATATGTTAAACTAATGAGTTGAAGCATTTCGATATCGATTGCGAAATGTGCATATACAAGAAAATCGATTTTATATCTAAATAAAAGATTACGGATTTCGCCCAAATATACTGCCGTTATGGCTTTAGTTAAACTTCAGTAAGATAAAGAAATTTAATTAACCTAATTCTGCTAAGCCAGTTATTTGCAGATTTTTGATATAGATTGCTAAATGTGTAAATCCAAGAAAATCGACTTTACACCTTAATATAAAATTATAACATTACGGAATTCTTCTAAATGCACTGCCGTTATACCGTAAGGCTTTATGTAGACTTCAGTAAGCTAAAAAATGTTTATTAACTTAATATGTTAAACTAATGATTTGAAGCATTTCGATATCGATTGCTAAATGTGTATATACAAGAAAATCGAATTTATACCTAAATATAAGATAACGGAATTCTTCTAAATGCACTGCCTTTATGCCATTAGGGCTTTATGTAGACTTAAGTGCGTTAAAGAAGGTTTATTAACTTAAATATGTTAAACTAATGATTTGAAGCATTTCGATATCGATTGCTAAATGTGTATATACAAGAAAATCGAATTCATACTTAAATATAAGATTACGTAATTCTTCTAAATGCACTGCCGTTATGCCGTTATGGCTTTATGTAGACCTCAGTGAGTTAAAGAAGGTTTATTAACTTAAATATGTTAAACTAATGGTTTGAAGCATTTCGATATCGATTGCTGAATGCATATATACAAGAAAATCGACTTTATACCTAAATATAAGACTACGGAATTCTTCCAAATGTTTTGTCGTTATGGCTTTATATCAACTTCAATACGGTAAAGAAGGTTAATTAACTTAAATATGTTAAACTAATGATTTGAAGCATTTCGATATCGATTGCTAATGTAATCAAGAAAATCGATTTAACCTAAATATAAGATACGGAATTCTTCAATACTGTTTATCCTTAGGCTTTATTAACTTATACGTAAAAAGGTTTATTAACTTAATATGTTAAACTAATGATTTGAAGCATTTCGATATCGATTGCCAAATTGATATACAAGAAAATCGAATTTATACCTAAATATAAGATAACGGAATTTTTCTAAGTGCACTGCCGTTATGCCCTTAACGCTCTATGTAGACTTCAGTGCGTTAAAGAAAGTTTATTAACTTAAATATGCTAAACTAATGATTTGAAGCACTTCGATATCGATTGCTAAATGTGTATATTCAAGAAAATCGACCTTATACCTAAATATAAGATTACGGAATTCTTCCAAATGTACTTTCGTTATGCCGCCATGGCTTTGTATCAACTTCGATACGTTAAAGAAGGTTAATTATTTTAAATATGTTAAACTAATGGTTTGAAGCATTTCGATATCGACTGCTAAATGTGTAAATACAAGAAAATCGACTTTATACCTAAATATAAAATTATAACATTACGGAATTCTTCTAAATGCACTGCCGTTATACCGTTAAGGCTTTATGTAGACTTTAGTAAGCTAAAAAATGTTTATTATCTTAATATGTTAAACAAATGATTTGAAGCATTTCGATATCGATAGCTAAATATGTATATAAAAGAAAATCGACTTTATACCTAAATATAGGATTATGGAATTCTTCTACGTGCACTGCAGTTATGCCTCCATGTCTATATGCTCACTTCACATCGTTAAAGAAGGTTTATTAACTTAAATATGTTAAACTAATAAGCTGAAGCATTTCGATATCGATTGCTAAATGAGTATATACAAGAAAATCGACTTTATACCTAAATATAAGATAACGGAATTCTTCTAAATGCACTGCCGTTATGCCGTTATGGCTTTATGTAGACTTAAGTGAGTTAAAGAAGGTTTATTAACTTATATATGTTAAACTAATGAGTTGAAGCATTTCGATATCGATTGCTAAATGTGTATATACAAGAAAATCGAATTTATACCTAAATATAAGATAAGGGAATTCTTCTAAATGCACTGCCGTTATGCCGTTATGGCTTTATGTAGACTTCAGTGAGTTAAAGAAGGTTTATTAACTTATATATGTTAAACTAATGGTTTGAAGCATTTCGATATCGATTGCTTAATGCTTACAAGAAAATCGACTTTATACCTAAATATAAGGTTACGGAATTCTTCCAAATGTACTGTCGTTATGCCGCCATGGCTCTTTATCAACTTCAATACGTTAAAGAAGGTTAATTAACTTAAATATGTTAATCTAATGATTTGAAGCATTTCGATATCGCTTGCTAAATGTATATATACAAGAAAATCGAATTTATACCTAAATATAAGATAACGCAATTTTTCTAAATGCACTGCCGTTATGCCGTTAACGCTCTATGTAGACTTCAGTGCGTTAAAGAAAGTTTATTAACTTAAATATGTTAAACTAATGATAATAATTGGAGGATGGAGTCATGTGTAGAAGTTCACGCAAGTGAGGAAAGTTCTCTGATCGCCATTCACTTGGGAGTGGCCAGAAACGATTCTTTTACATATGACTCAAGCAGCTCACGACTTCCGGTCTTTGACCAAGTATCCTCTGGGTAGCCTAAGAACATCCGTTTGAAGGCGAGCTAAAGTGAGAAGGCGAAACACCCCTGCATAGGGTTGTGCGCTGGGTTTGGGACCCGCCACGTAAAAAAACACCCCCAATGAAAGACAACAACAAGCCTCGGATGAGTGACCCCCCTTTTGATGACGACCATGGCAAACGAAATAAGGACTATGATTTGAGGGCATGCACCTGGAATGTCCGGTCCCTTAATTGGGAAGGTGCCGCTGCCCAGCTGGTAGATGTCCTCGTAAAGATAAAGGCTGACATCACCGCCGTCCAAGAAATGCGATGGACGGGACAAGGACAGAGACGAGTTCCTTGTGACATTTACTACAGTGGCCATATAAAGGAGCGCAAGTTTGGTGTTGGATTCGTGGTGGGAGAGAGACTCCGTCGCCGAGTACTATCATTCACTCCGGAGAATGAACGTCTAGCCACAATCCGCATCAAAGCGAGGTTCTTCAACATATCGCTGATTTGCGCCCACGCCCCGACGGAAGAGAAGGACGATGTGACCAAAGATGCCTTTTATAAGTGCTTGGAGCGCACTTATGAGAGATGCCCCCGCCACGATGTCAAAATCGTGCTTGGCGACTTCAATGCCAGGGTGGGCAAAGAAGGTATCTTTGGCACTACGGTCGGTAAATTCAGCCTCCACGCGGAAACACCCCCAAATGGGCTGAGGCTGATCGACTTCGCCGGGGCCCGAAATATGGTTATCTGTAGCACTAGATTCCAGCATAAGAAGATACATCAAGCTACCTGGCTGTCTCCAGATCGAAAAACCACCAACCAGATCGATCATGTTGTGATAGACGGAAGACACGTCTCCAGTGTTTTAGATGTGCGTGCGCTCCGAGGTCCTAACATCGACTCGGACCACTATATTGTTGCAGCCAAAATACGCACCCGCCTCTGTGCAGCAAAAAACGCACGCCAACAAACACAAGGATGGTTCGACGTCGAGAAGCTGCAATCACAACAGACAGCCAAACGTTTTTCTACTCGGCTTGCACTCCTGCTCTCTGAGAGCACTCGTCAACAACTCGGTATAAGGGAACTGTGGGACGGCATTTCAAACTCCTTACGTACAGCTGCAACCGAAACCATTGGTTTTCGGAAAGTGCAGAAGAACAGCTGGTACGACGAGGAGTGCCGTGTCGCAGCGGAGAGAAAACAGGCTGCCTACCTCGCAACGTTACGATCGACCACAACACGTGCGGGATGGGATAGATACCGAGAGTTGAAGAGGGAAGCGAGACGCATTTGTAGACAGAAAAAGAAAGAGGCCGAAATGCGTGAGTACGAAGAGCTTGATAAGCTGGCCGACAGGGGTAATGCTCAAAAATTCTACGAAATGATGCGGCGGCTTACAGAAGGTTTCAAGACCGGAGCATACTCTTGTAGAACCCGCAAAGGTGATCTAGTTACCGATGCCCAGAGCATACTTAAATTATGGAGGGAACACTTCTCCAGCCTGCTGAATGGCAGTGAACGCACAACACCAGGAGA
Source organism: Bactrocera correcta (assembly GCA_027475135.1). NCBI lineage: Eukaryota > Metazoa > Arthropoda > Insecta > Diptera > Tephritidae > Bactrocera > Bactrocera correcta. The sequence goes on along the minus strand of CM050324.1, from coordinate 5,570,580 downwards.
AAGCGAACCCGATACCCCAATCGATGACGATGGAGCAGACGTTCCATTGCCCGACCATGAAGAAGTTCGAATAGCAATTGCCCGCCTGAAAAACAACAAAGCGGCAGGGGCCGATGGATTGCCGGCCGAGCTATTCAAACACGGCGGCGAAGAGCTGATAAGGTGCATGCATCAGCTTCTTTGCAAAATATGGTCGGACGAAAGTATGCCCAACGATTGGAATTTAAGTGTGCTATGCCCAATCCACAAAAAAGGAGACCCCACAATCTGCGCCAACTACCGTGGGATTAGCCTCCTCAATATCGCATATAAGGTTCTGTCGAGCGTATTGTGTGAAAGATTAAAGCCCACCGTCAACAAACTGATTGGACCTTATCAGTGTGGCTTTAGACCTGGTAAATCAACAACCGACCAGATATTCACGATGCGCCAAATCTTGGAAAAGACCCGTGAAAGGAGAATCGACACACACCACCTCTTCGTCGATTTCAAAGCTGCTTTCGACAGCACGAAAAGGAGCTGCCTTTATGCCGCGATGTCTGAATTTGGTATCCCCGCAAAACTAATACGGCTGTGTAAACTGACGTTGAGCAACACAAAAAGCTCCGTCAGAATCGGGAAGGACCTCTCCGAGCCGTTCGATACCAAACGAGGTTTCAGACAAGGCGATTCCCTATCGTGCGACTTTTTCAACCTGCTTCTGGAGAAAATAGTTCGAGCTGCAGAACTTAACAGAGAGGGTACTATCTTTTATAAGAGTGTACAACTGCTGGCGTATGCCGATGATATTGATATCATCGGCCTCAACACCCGCGCCGTTAGTTCTGCTTTCTCCAGACTGGACAAGGAAGCAAAAGA
>CM050324.1:5552116-5568722 GCA_027475135.1 Bactrocera correcta | reverse complement strand
TCTAAATGCACTGCCGTTATGCCATTAGGGCTTTATGTAGACTTAAGTGCGTTAAAGAAGGTTTATTAACTTAAATATGTTAAACTAATGATTTGAAGCATTTCGATATCGATTGCTAAATGTGTATATACAAGAAAATCGAATTCATACCTAAATATAAGATTACGTAATTCTTCTAAATGCACTGCCGTTATGCCATTAGGGATTTATGTAGACTTAAGTGCGTTAAAGAAGGTTTATTAACTTAAATATGTTAAACTAATGATTTGAAGCATTTCGATATCGATTGCTAAATGTGTATATACAAGAAAATCGAATTTATACCTAAATATAAGATAACGGAATTCTTCTAAATGCACTGCCGTTATGCCATTAGGGCTTTATGTAGACTTAAGTGCGTTGAAGAAGGTTTATTAACTTAAATATGTTAAACTAATGATTTGAAGCATTTCGATATCGATTGCTAAATGTGTATATACAAGAAAATCGAATTCATACCTAAATATAAGATTACGTAATTCTTCTAAATGCACTGCCATTATGCCGTTATGGCTTTATATTAACTTCAGTTCGTTAAAGAAGGTTTATTAACTTAAATATGTTAAACCAGTTATTTGAAGAATTTCGATATCGAATGCTTAATGCATATATACAAGAAAATCGACTTTATACCTAAATATAAGACTACGGAATTCTTCCAAATGTACTGTCGTTATGGCTTTATATCAACTTCAATACATTAAAGAAGGTGAATTAACTTAAATATGTTAAACTAATGATTTGAAGCATTTCGATATCGCTTGCCAAATATGTATATACAAGAAAATCGAATTTATTCCTAAATATAAGATAACGGAATTTTTCTAAATGCACTGCCGTTATGCCGTTAACGCTTTATGTAGACTTCAGTGCGTTAAAGAACGTTTATTAACTTAAATATGCTAAACTAATGATTTGAAGCATTTCGATATCGATTGCTAAATGTGTATATACAAGAAAATCGACTTTATACCTAAATATAAGATTACGGAATTCTTCCAAATGTACTGTCATTATGCCGCCATGGCTTTGTATCAACTTCAATACGTTAAAGAAGGTTAATTATTTTAAATATGTTAAACTGATGGTTTAAAGCATTTTGATATCGCTTGCTAAATGAATATATACAAGAAAGTCGAATTTATACCTAAATATAAGATAACGGAATTCTTCTAAATGCAGTGCTGTTATACCGTCAAGGCTTTATGTAGACTTCAGTGCGTTAAAGAAGGTTTATTAACTTAAATATTTTAAACTAATGATTTGAAGCATTTCGATATCGATTGCTAAATGTGTATATACAAGAAAATCGACTTTATACCTAAATATAAGATAACGGAATTCTTCCAAATGTACTGTCGTTATGCCGCCATGGCTTTGTATCAACTTCAATACGTTAAAGAAGGTTAATTATTTTAAATATGTTAAACTAATGGTTTGAAGCATTTCGATATCGACTGCTTAATGCATATATACAAGAAAATCGACTTTATACTTAAATATAAGATAACGGAATTCTTCTAAATGCACTGCCGTTATGCCGTTAAGGCTTTATGCAGACTTCAGTGAGTTAAAGAAGGTTAATTAACTTAAATATGTTAAACTAATGGTTTGAAGCATTTCGGTATCGATTGCTTAATGCATATATACAAGAAAATCGACTTTATACCTAACTATAAAATTATAACATTATGGAATTCTTCTAAATGCACTGCCGTTATGCCATTAGGGTTTTATGTAGACTTAAGTGCGTTAAAGAAGGTTTATTAACTTAAGTATGTTAAACTAATGGTTTGAAGCATTTCGATATCGACTGCTTAATGCATATATACAAGAAAATCGACTTTATACTTAAATATAAGATAACGGAATTCTTCTAAATGCACTGCCGTTATGCCGTTAAGGCTTTATGTAGACTTCAGTAAGCTAAAAAATGTTTATTAACTTAATATGTTAAACTAATGATTTGAAGCATTTCGATATCGATTGCTAAATGTGTATACAAGAAAATCGAATTTATACCTAAATATAAGATTACGGAATTCTTCTACATCCACTACCGTTATGCCAACTTCAGATCGTTAAAAAAGGTTTATTAACTTAAATATGTTAAACTAATGATTTGAAGCATTTCGATATCGCTTGCCAAATATGTATATACAAGAAAATCGAATTTATTCCTAAATATAAGATAACGGAATTTTTCTAAATGCACTGCCGTTATGCCGTTAACGCTTTATGTAGACTTCAGTGCGTTAAAGAACGTTTATTAACTTAAATATGCTAAACTAATGATTTGAAGCATTTCGATATCGATTGCTAAATGTGTATATACAAGAAAATCGACTTTATACCTAAATGTGAGATTATGGAATTCTTCTACGTGCACTGCAGTTATGCCTCCAAGGCTATATGCCCACTAAAGATCGTTAAAGAAGGTTTATTAACTTAAATATGTTAAACTAATGATTTGAAGCATTTCGATATCGCTTGCCAAATATGTATATACAAGAAAATCGAATTTATTCCTAAATATAAGATAACGGAATTTTTCTAAATGCACTGCCGTTATGCCGTTAACGCTTTATGTAGACTTCAGTGCGTTTAAGAACGTTTATTAACTTAAATATGCTAAACTAATGATTTGAAGCATTTCGATATCGATTGCTAAATGTGTATATACAAGAAAATCGAATTCATACCTAAATATAAGATTACGTAATTCTTCTAAATGCACTGCCGTTATGGCTTTATATTAACTTCAGTTCGTTAAAGAAGGTTTATTAACTTAAATATGTTAAACCAGTTGTTTGAAGCATTTCGATATCGAATGCTTAATGCATATATACAAGAAAATCGACTTTATACCTAAATATAAGATAACGGAATTCTTCCAAATGTACTGTCGTTATGGCTTTATATCAACTTCAATACGTTAAAGAAGGTTAATTAACTTAAATATGTTAAACTAATGATTTGAAGCATTTCGATATCGCTTGCCAAATATGTATATACAAGAAAATCGACTTTATACCTAAATATAAGATAACGGAATTCTTCTAAATGCACTGCCGTTATGCCGTTAAGGCTTTATGTAGACTTCAGTAAGCTAAAAAATGTTTATTAACTTAATATGTTCAACTAATGATTTGAAGCATTTCGATATCGATTGCTAAATGTGTATATACAAGAAAATCAACTTTATACCTAAATATAAGATAACGGAATTCTTCTAAATGCACTGCCGTTATGCCGTTAAGGCTTTATGCAGACTTCAGTGAGTTAAAGAAGGTTAATTAACTTAAATATGTTAAACTAATGGTTTGAAGCATTTCGATATCGATTGCTTAATGCATATATACAAGAAAATCGACTTTATACCTAACTATAAAATTATAACATTATGGAATTCTTCTAAATGCACTGCCGTTATGCCATTAGGGTTTTATGTAGACTTAAGTGCGTTAAAGAAGGTTTATTAACTTAAGTATGTTAAACTAATGGTTTGAAGCATTTCGATATCGACTGCTTAATGCATATATACAAGAAAATCGACTTTATACTTAAATATAAGATAACGGAATTCTTCTAAATGCACTGCCGTTATGCCGTTAAGGCTTTATGTAGACTTCAGTAAGCTAAAAAATGTTTATTAACTTAATATGTTAAACTAATAATTTGAAGCATTTCGATATCGATTGCTAAATGTGTATACAAGAAAATCGAATTTATACCTAAATATAAGATTACGGAATTCTTCTACATCCACTACCGTTATGCCAACTTCAGATCGTTAAAGAAGGTTTATTAACTTAAATATGTTAAACTAATGATTTGAAGCATTTCGATATCGCTTGCCAAATATGTATATACAAGAAAATCGAATTTATTCCTAAATATAAGATAACGGAATATTTCTAAATGCACTGCCGTTATGCCGTTAACGCTTTATGTAGACTTCAGTGCGTTAAAGAACGTTTATTAACTTAAATATGCTAAACTAATGATTTGAAGCATTTCGATATCGATTGCTAAATGTGTATATACAAGAAAATCGACTTTATACCTAAATATAAGATTATGGAATTCTCCTACGTGCACTGCAGTTATGCCTCCAAGGCTATATGCCAACTTCAGATCGATAAAGAAGGTTTATTAACTTAAATATGTTAAACTAATGATTTGAAGCATTTCGATATCGCTTGCCAAATATGTATATACAAGAAAATCGAATTTATTCCTAAATATAAGATAACGGAATTTTTCTAAATGCACTGCCGTTATGCCGTTAACGCTTTATGTAGACTTCAGTGCGTTTAAGAACGTTTATTAACTTAAATATGCTAAACTAATGATTTGAAGCATTTCGATATCGATTGCTAAATGTGTATATACAAGAAAATCGAATTCATACCTAAATATAAGATTACGTAATTCTTCTAAATGCACTGCCGTTATGGCTTTATATTAACTTCAGTTCGTTAAAGAAGGTTTATTAACTTAAATATGTTAAACCAGTTATTTGAAGCATTTCGATATCGAATGCTTAATGCATATATACAAGAAAATCGACTTTATACCTAAATATAAGATAACGGAATTCTTCCAAATGTACTGTCGTTATGGCTTTATATCAACTTCAATACGTTAAAGAAGGTTAATTAACTTAAATATGTTAAACTAATGATTTGAAGCATTTCGATATCGCTTGCCAAATATGTATATACAAGAAAATCGAATTTATACCTAAATATAAGATAACGGAATTTTTCTAAATGCACTGCCGTTATGCCGTTAACGCTTTATGTAGACTTCAGTGCTTTAAAGAAGGTTTATTAACTTAAATATGTTAAACTAATGATTTGAAGCATTTCGATATCGATTGCTAAATGTGTATATACAAGAAAATCGACTTTATACCTAAATATAAGATTACGGAATTCTTCAAAATGTACTGTCATTATGCCGCCATGGCTTTGTATCAACTTCAATACATTAAAGAAGGTTAATTATTTTAAATATGTTAAACTAATGGTTTGAAGCATTTTGATATCGCTTGCTAAATGTGTATATACAAGAAAATCGAATTTATACCTAAATATAAGATAACGGAATTCTTCTAAATGCAGTGCTGTTATACCGTCAAGGCTTTATGTAGACTTCAGTGCGTTAAAGAAGGTTTATTAACTTAAATATTTTAAACTAATGATTTAAAGCATTTCGATATCGATTGCTAAATGTGTATATACAAGAAAATCGACTTTATACCTAAATATAAGATAACGGAATTCTTCCAAATGTACTGTCGTTATGCCGCCATGGCTTTGTATCAACTTCAATACGTTAAAGAAGGTTTATTATTTTAAATATGTTAAACTAATGGTTTGAAGCATTTCGATATCGACTGCTAAATGTGTATATACAAGAAAATCGACTTTATGCCTAAATATAAGATAACGGAATTCTTCTAAATGCACTGCCGTTATGCTGTTAAGGCTTTATGTAGACTTCAGTAAGCTAAAAAATGTTTATTAACTTAATATGTTAAACTAATGATTTGAAGCATTTCGATATCGATTGCTAAATGTATATATACAAGAAAATCGACTTTATACCTAAATATAAGATAACGGAATTCTTCTAAATGCACTGCCGTTATGCCGTTAAGGCTTTATGTAGACTTCAGTAAGCTAAAAAATGTTTATTAACTTAACATGTTAAACTAATTATTTGAAGCATTTCGATATCGATTGCTAAATGTGTATATACAAGAAAATCGACTTTATACCTAAATATAAGATAAAGGAATTCTTCTAAATGCACTGCCGTTGTGCCGTTAAGGCTTTATGTAGACTTCAGTGAGTTAAAGAAGGTTAATTAACTTAAATATGTTAAACTAATGGTTTGAAGCATTTCGATATCGATTGCTTAATGCATATATACAAGAAAATCGACTTTATACCTAACTATAAAATTATAACATTATGGAATTCTTCTAAATGCACTGCCGTTATGCCATTAGGGTTTTATGTAGACTTAAGTGCGTTAAAGAAGGTTTATTAACTTAAATATGTTAAACTAATGATTTGAAGCATTTCGATATCGATTGCTAAATGTGTGAAAATCGAATTTAGACCTAAATATAAGATAACGGAATTCTTCTAAATGCAATGCGTTATGGCTTTATGTAACTTCAATACGTTAAAGAAGGTTTATTAACTTAAATATGTTAAACTAATGATTTGAAGCATTTCGATATCGATTGCCAAATATGTATATACAAGAAAATCGAATTTATACCTAAATATAAGATAACGGAATTCTTTTTAAATGCACTGCCGTTATGCCGTTACGTTTATGTAACTTCAGTGCGTTTTAAAAAAGGTTTATTAACTTAAATATGTTAAACTAATGATTTGAAGCATTTCGATATCGATTGCTAAATGTGTATATACAAGAAAATCGACTTTATACCTAAATATAAGATTACGGAATTCTTCCAAATGTACTGTCATTATGCCGCCATGGCTTTATATCAACTTCAATACATTAAAGAAGGTTAATTAACTTTTAAAAATGTTAAACTAATGATTTGAAGCATTTTGATATCGCTTGCTAAATTGTATATACAAGAAAATCGAATTTATACCTAAATATAAGATAACGGAATTCTTCTAAATGCAGTGCGTTATACCGTCAAGGCTTTATGTAGACTTCAGTGCGTTAAAGAAGGTTTATTAACTTAAATATTTTAAACTAATGATTTGAAGCATTTCGATATCGATTGCTAAATGTGTATATACAAGAAAATCGACTTTATACCTAAATATAAGATTACGGAATTCTTCCAAATGTACTGTCGTTATGCCGCCATGGCTTTGTATCAACTTCAATACGTTAAAGAAGGTTAATTATTTTAAATATGTTAAACTAATGGTTTGAAGCATTTCGATATCGACTGCTAAATGTGTAAATACAAGAAAATCGACTTTACACCTAAATATAAAATTATAACATTACGGAATTCTTCTAAATGCACTGCCGTTATACCGTTAAAGCTTTATGTAGACTTCAGTAAGCTAAAAAATGTTTATTAACTTAATATGTTAAACTAATGATTTGAAGCATTTCGATATCGATTATTTAATTTCAGCAGTTTATTAGAGTACTCCAATCACACTTACACTCGCCATGAAAATTCCAAATTAAAATACGCGGGTAATGGGTTGAACAATTTAGTTTTAATATGTTTTATATTTAAAATACAATACAATTTTAAACACATATATCCAAATTATTATCGGCGGAGTTTAATTAGTCACACACGAAAATATTGCTGAATCGAGTTGATCGCTCACAGGAACCGGGTTGAGACGAAATCTGGCGTATGTTGCGTTGACGCGGCGTAGTATAGTGCGTAGTGTTGTGCAGACGGATTGCTCAGAACCAAATGTATTCCCATCCCGATGTCCATCCTTTTTGTTGAGTGGGGACAGGTGTGGTGAGTTGTGTTGGTGTGGCGTGGTGATGTAAGTGTATTAATCCGTCTTGCTAGGGTGCGCCAGTTTTTCCCAGGTAGAGTGAGGTATACATGCGGGGAGATGCTTAAGTCATTTGAACATACTGGGCCCCCTAGGCAAATTTTTTGCATAGTATTACGTATATGATATTCAACGTATTTCGGCGGGAATTGTTGTTTGAAACAAGTAACTTCAATATGTATGAACGGGTCATATTGAAATTGCCTTCATATTTAAGACTTGACGACTTGATTTATTTTTAAACTCGTTTATATACATTTTTATTGGCGGTTATTGACAATTTCTTTAATGGCGGCTTATTATTTGTGGTTTTATTTAAAATTTCTTTCCAATCGGCTTGGTAAACTAGCTGTTTTTTAGTTGCCTTTTCTGTGTTATCGGTTTATAAAGGATAGTAACTCCACGCCTGGCTCAGATATGGCCAGAATGGGTACTCCTTAGCCCTGGGGTTAGGACTACGAAATTAGAGGGATCTTGCGAGAGAAAGGCCGTGAATGGAGAACGGCTTCGATTCATGGTAGAGAATTCTTCATAATTAATTAATGCTTTGTATAGCTTATTCCTATTAATCACCAATTTGAGCAGCGCTTATGTAGATGCGATTATGATTCGACCTTTTGGATCATTTTATTATGAGTAATATTTATGTGCATATGCACTAATTTTCCAAGTAGTAGCCCGCCACCGCTCTTGGATTTGTTCAGAATTGTTGTTTTTTTCCATTATTGGCGAAAGCCATTCTGCGGGGCCGAAAGTTGTATGAGCTTTTAATACTCGTATAGGAACCGTCAGAGGTAACTTTGACTTTATTTTTTGTACCAATTTGTGGAGTATTGGAAAATTGTGGCTCTAGTGGTAGTCGTACGACGTACCGGCCACTATTTGATCGAGTAGTTGTTGCTTTAGAGAAGTTTTTACAATACCGACCTTCTAGAATTTTGTTTGTTATAGTGGGAAGTTTCCTTAACTTTTGAAATTTCCTTAATTGTGAATTAAGGTATTTGTTTTTATTATACTCAACTTGAGTTGGTGTAGTGGTGACTAGTTCTGTATCTAGTTCACTTTGTGTTTCGCTGTGTAGCGTTTGAGATTTTTGTGCCTTTGAGCAGCATGGCGTCTCTTGGCAATTTTTCGAATTTTGGGTTTCGTGATTTGCTTTTGCAATTATACCCATGGTTCTTTGTGTATAAGCGCTTCTTTGGAGTGAAATAGGATATCTGCTGTAATGAAGCATAGAATTGTGCCTTTTGTGACAATATAAGCAATTAAATTTGCTTTTGCAAGTTTTCAGATTGTGCGTATGGGACAAGCAGTTTGTACAGAGTCTTTTTGATCTGACAAAGTTGTTCCTTTCGTTAATGTTTAATTTTTTAAACTTCTCGCAAGATGTAAGTTTATGCCCTCTTTTACATAGTTCGCATGACGTTTGTTTTCTTTGTTCTGATGCGAACGTTTGTGTTTTGTAAAAGCTTTTGTTTAAATTTTTGTTGCTTCTAGCTTGGGGTCTATTTAAGCTTCCATTTTGGTCGTGTTTAGTGTTCTTACTTTTGATTATTTTTTCTTCTAACCTTTCCGCAATTTCATATTGGGTGGTGAGAAAATCTTTCATTTGTTGCCACGTTGGGCACTTTTTTCGAGATGAGAGCGAATGCTCCCATAAAAGTAACGACTTTTCTGGTAATGCGGCGGTGCAGATGTTTACCAGAATTGGGTCCCAGCTGTGTGTGGGAATATTTAGTGTCGATAGAATCGACAAACAATTTGAAACAGTGGATTCTAGTTTGATGAATTCTACACTTGTTCCTCTCTTAATTTTAGGCAAGTTTAATAGTGTCGTTACTTGCTTATCGACCAGTATTCTTTCGTTTTCAAATCTAGCTTTTAAAGCTTCCCGAGCCAAATTGAAATTGTCGACATTTAGTGCGAACTGTTTAACTATTTCGCCTGCTTGACCTTTCGTTTTGTATCGGAGGTGATACAGTTTTTGTGCCTTTGATAGTTGTGGATGGTTGATGTAAACGGCTGTGAACATGTCCCGGAAGGACGGCCATTCTTCATAACCTCCGTAAAACGTTTCTGTATCACATGCAGGCACCTCGAGTTGGATGCCTGAACTTGCCTCTTGATTGTCTCTTTGTGGCAGCTCTACTCTACTGTGGGGAGTAGGTGCAATTGCTTTAATGAGCTTTAATTGATCGGAGATCATAGCTTTCGTTTCTTCATATTGGTCCAAGCAGTTTTCGTAAATATCGTTAGCCGAGGATTTGAAATTATGTGTATCTGAATCGTCAGAATCTAGAATGGCGTCATGAGCCCCTTGGAAGCGAGTCCAAAAATTTGTAAGATTTTGATTTTTGATTTCTAATAACGATTCAGAGTTTTCGTGAATCGGTGAAGAGGCAAATCTAGTGCAGTATCTTGTTAAACTGTCACTTTCTGAAATAAATTTAATAGCTTGTTTTGAGCGTGTAGCTCCTGTGGGTTTATTTTGATTTTTTTCGTTATTAACCATTTTTGTTATATTATATATTAAAATATTTGTCAAAATGAATTAAATTTTTCTCAGTGTAAAGCGCTTTGTAGTATTCAATCGAAGTGATATAATGTAATAAATTGTATACTCTCTTTAAATAAATAAGAGTTTTTTCCGATTATATCGACACAAACGTATATTTTATTAATATCGTTTTGTATTTACTTACGATGGTATTATTTTTATTTATATTTTATTTTGAATATTTAATTACTATTAAACCCGTACTTTTTATTAATTAAAATATTTTATGTCCGAATATTTTGTATTTAGGTACACCCTAATACTTTGACTTATATGTATGTTTGTATGTGCGTATGAAGTTGCTTATGTTTTGTGCAATTGAGAGCTCGTCGAAGAGATCAATATGCTTTGTACATAAGTATGCACGAATTGTTTATTATGATTTGTTCGTAAGCAATTGAGAGCTCGTTAGAGAGATCAATTAGATTTTTGTCCACAATTCTGCTTGTTTTTGTTTGCCAAAGAACAAGAGGTATTGCCGGATAATTGCAAATGTGGACTTTGAACTTTTATGTTTTAATGTAAGATGTATGTTTGCATATACGGTGGTACATGTACATATGTATATTCGTACGAAGTTGCTTATGTTTTGTGCAATTGAGAGCTCGTTGAAGAGATCAATGCGCTATTTACATAAGTTTGCACGAATTGTTTGTGCTAATGATTATGCTTTTTTTCTTAAGCAATTGAGAGCTCGTTAGAGAGATCAATTCGCTTTTGTACGCAATCCTGCTTGTTTTTGTTTGCCAAAGAACAAGAGGTCTTGCCGTATACTTGTCAATTCGGACTTTGAAAAGATATATGTATGTATGTTTTAATATATGGACATAAAGTATATATGTACGTAAGCTTGAACATATATTTTTCAAATTACTTATTGTTGTCTACCCAAGTTTTTTGTATATTTGAGTTTTAAGTAAATATAAATTTAGCAGCGTTTAGTTATGTGCTAATTGTAACTTTACTTTTTTAGTAACTTTTTAGTAATTAAAATTTAATAGTTTAATATTACCTAACTTAGGGTATACCGAGAGTGGCAGATTGTATGCCGTATGTAATCATAAGGTTCGCTTCTATATTTTTGCAATAGAAGGAGAGCGCGAAACGGAATTGTTAAACCGCAGATATGCTCCCGTATGCACTTTGTTAATATATTTGGTATATATGTATGTATGTATATAAAAGTATGAAATTTTGCACATATGTATGTATGTTTTTTGTTTATCTTTTCATACTTTAGCTAATATTTTCATTTGTTCAATCCTGCTTATTGTTCTGGTTAAACATAAGGGGTATTGCTTGAAAGGTTTTAAACTTGTTGTGAATTCAGGAAGGTAAGAATATACATATACATGTATTTAGGGATGTATTTATATGTGTATATGCAATGTTATTGAATATGTACATATATATAGTGTACATATGTACTTGATTAATACTGCGGTAAATTTGAATTTACCGTATAATACAGCCGCGAATTAAAACAGTTTGGATACTAATTTTTCGTTAGGTTTTAAGCAGAAAAACCGTAACTTAAAACATATACATATGTGCATATACTAAATTAGAAATGAAATTAATACGCTCACTTTGTTGTGGGGTTAACGTATGTATGTATATACCCCTTTTGTCACCAATTCCTCCTTCCTTATTTCCACCCAGTTCCTTCCAGTCTGCTGCCTACGACAATGGCTTTGTATTTTTGTTGCTTTATATTTGTTTGATTTTTTATTTTCTTTTTCGCGCCCGAATATTGTTTTTTTTTTTGGCTTTTAGGTTTCGCGCCTGATATTCTCTCTGTTTTCTTTTTTTTTTTTTGTTGGACCTGTTATTTATATTTTCATATTCCTTGTAATTTGGTTTGGTTTTAGTCACTTCACCTTTTTTGTTATTTCGTATCACCAAGTATAAGTGTATTTGCTGTGCTTATTTTTTTGTTCTATTTGAGTCACTGCACTTTATGTATGTATATCTTTCACTTTCAATATCGCATTTGAATTTTGCCACCAAAATTATTTTTGAAATTATTATGTCTGTTTGTTTGTAAATCAAAGGTGCCTTTCGTTAAGGCTCGAAGGACCATATTTAATTTCAGCAATTTATTAGAGTACTCCAATCACACTTACACTCGCCATGAAAATTCCAAATTAAAATACGCGGGTAATGGGTTGAACAATTTAGTTTTAATAAGTTTTATATTTAAAATACAATACAATTTTAAACACATATATCCAAATTATTATCGGCGGAGTTTAATTAGTCACACACGAAAATATTGCTGAATCGAGTTGATCGCTCACAGGAACCGGGTTGAGACGAAATCTGGCGTATGTTGCGTTGACGCGGCGTAGTATAGTGCGTAATGTTGTGCAGACGGATTGCTCAGAACCAAATGTATTCCCATCCCGATGTCCATCCTTTTTGTTGAGTGGGGACAGGTGTGGTGAGTTGTGTTGGTGTGGCGTGGTGATGTAAGTGTATTAATCTGTCTTGCTAGGGTGCGCCAGTTTTTCCCAGGTAGAGTGAGGTATACATGCGGGGAGATGCTTAAGTCATTTAAACATCGATTGCTAAATTTGTATATACAAGAAAATCAATTTTATACCTAAATATAAGATAACGGAATTCTTCTAAATGCACTGCCGTTATGCCGTTAAGGCTTTATGTAGACTTCAGTGAGTTAAAGAAGGTTTATTAACTTAAATATGTTAAACTAATGGTTTGAAGCATTTCGATATCGATTGCTTAATGCATATATACAAGAAAATCGACTTTATACCTAACTATAAAATTATAATATTATGGAATTCTTCTAAATGCACTGCCGTTATGCCATTAGGGCTTTATGTAGACTTAAGTGCGTTAAAGAAGGTTTATTAACTTAAATATGTTAAACTAATGATTTGAAGCATTTCGATATCGATTGCTAAATGTGTATACAAGAAAATCGAATTTATACCTAAATATAAGATTACGGAATTCTTCTACATCCACTACCGTTATGCCAACTTCAGATCGTTAAAGAAGGTTTATTAACTTAAATATGTTAAACTAATGAGTTGAAGCATTTCGATATCGATTGCTAAATGTGTATATACAAGAAAATCGACTTTATACCTAAATATAAGATAACGGAATTCTTCTAAATGTACTGCCGTTATGCCGTTAAGGCTTTATGTAGACTTCTGTAAGCTAAAAAGTGTTTATTAACTTAATATGTTAAACTAATGATTTGAAGCATTTCGATATCGATTGCTAAATGTGTATATACAAGAAAATCGACTTTACACCTAAATATAAAATTACAACATTACGGATTTCTCTAAATGCACTGCCGTTATACCGTTAAGGCTTTATGTAGACTTCAGTAAGCTAAAAAATGCTTATTAACTTAATATGTTAAACTAATGATTTGAAGCATTTCGGTATCGATAGCTAAATATGTATATACAAGAAAATCGAATTTATACCTAAATATAAGATTATGGAATTCTTCTACGTGCACTGCAGTTATGCCTTCATGGTTATATGCCCACTTCAGATCCTTAAAGAAGGTTTATTAACTTAAATATGTTAAACTAATGATTTGAAGCATTTCGATATCGATTGCTAAATGTGTATATACAAGAAAATTGAATTCATACCTAAATATAAGATTACGTAATTCTTCTAAATGCACTGCAATTATGCCGTTATGGCTTTATATTAACTTCAGTTCGTTAAAGAAGGTTTATTAACTTAAATATGTTAAACCAGTTATTTGAAGCATTTCGATATCGATTGCTTAATGCATATATACAAGAAAATCGAATTTATACCTAAATATAAGACTACGGAATTCTTCCAAATGTACTGTCGTTATGGCTTTATATCAACTTCAATACATTAAAGAAGGTTAATTAACTTAAATATGTTAAACTAATGATTTGAAGCTTTCGATATCGCTTGCCAAATATGTATATACAAGAAAATCGAATTTATTCCTAAATATAAGATAACGGAATTTTTCTAAA
The DNA here is from genome assembly GCA_027475135.1 of Bactrocera correcta. Lineage (NCBI taxonomy): Eukaryota > Metazoa > Arthropoda > Insecta > Diptera > Tephritidae > Bactrocera > Bactrocera correcta. Next base: position 5,554,572 of record CM050324.1, on the reverse strand, counting down.
TGCACTGCCGTTATGCCGTTAATGCTTTATGTAGACTTCAGTGCGTGAAAGAACGTTTATTAACTTAAATATGCTAAACTAATGATTTGAAGCATTTCGATATCGATTGCTAAATGTGTATATACAAGAAAATCGACTTTATACCTAAATATAAGATTACGGAATTCTTCCAAATGTACTGTCATTATGCCGCCATGGCTTTGTATCAACTTCAATACGTTAAAGAAGGTTAATTATTTTAAATATGTTAAACTGATGGTTTAAAGCATTTTGATATCGCTTGCTAAATGAATATATACAAGAAAGTCGAATTTATACCTAAATATAAGATAACGGAATTCTTCTAAATGCAGTGCTGTTATACCGTCAAGGCTTTATGTAGACTTCAGTGCGTTAAAGAAGGTTTATTAACTTAAATATTTTAAACTAATGATTTGAAGCATTTCGATATCGATTGCTAAATGTGTATATACAAGAAAATCGACTTTATACCTAAATATAAGATAACGGAATTCTTCCAAATGTACTGTCGTTATGCCGCCATGGCTTTGTATCAACTTCAATACGTTAAAGAAGGTTTATTATTTTAAATATGTTAAACTAATGGTTTAAAGCATTTCGATATCGATTGCTAAATGTGTATACAAGAAAATCGAATTTATACCTAAATATAAGATTATGGAATTCTTCTACATCCACTGCCGTTATGCCATCTTCAGATCGTTAAAGAAGGTTTATTAACTTAAATATGTTAAACTAATGTGTATATACAAGAAAATCGACTTTATACCTGAATATAAGATTACGGAATTCTTCCAAATGTACTGTCATTATGCCGCCATGGCTTTGTATCAACTTCAATAGGTTAAAGAAGGTTAATTATTTTAAATATGTTAAACTGATGGTTTAAAGCATTTTGACATCGCTTGCTAAATGAATATATACAAGAAAGTCGAATTTATACCTAAATATAAGATAACGGAATTCTTCTAAATGCAGTGCTGTTATACCGTCAAGGCTTTATGTAGACTTCAGTGCTAAAAGTTTATTAACTTAATATGTAAACTAATGATTTGAAGCATTTCGATATCGATTGCTAAATGTGTATACAAGAAAATCGATTTATACCTAAATATAAGATTATGGAATTCTTCAATACTGCCGTTATGCCATCTTCAATCGTTAAAGAAGGTTTATTAACTTAAATATGCTTAAACTAATGTGTATATACAAGAAAATCGACTTTATACCTAAATATAAGATAACGGAATTCTTCCAAATGTACTGTCGTTATGCCGCCATGGCTTTGTATCAACTTCAATAGTTAAAGAAGGTTTATTATTTTAAATATGTTAAACTAATGGTTTAAAGCATTTCGATATCGACTTGCTAAATGTGTATATACAAGAAAATCGACTTTATACCTAAATATAAGATAACGGAATTCTTTCTAAATGCACTGCCGTTATGCCGCTAACACTTTATGTAGACTTCAGTGCGTTAAAGAACGTTTATTAACTTAAATATGTTAAACTAATGATTTGAAGCATTTCGATATCGATTGCTTAATGTGTATATACAAGAAAATCGACTTTATACCTAAATATAAGATTACGGAATTCTTCCAAATGTACTGTCATTATGCCGCCATGGCTTTGTATCAACTTCAATACGTTAAAGAAGGTTAATTATTTAAAATATGTTAAACTGATGGTTTAAAGCATTTTGATATCGACTGCTTAATGTGTGTACAAGAAAATCGACTTTATACCTAAATATAAGATAACGGAATTCTCCTAAATGCACTGCCGTTATGCCGTTAAGGCTTTATGTAGACTTCAGTAAGCTAAAAAATGTTTATTAACTTAATATGTTAAACTAATGATTTGAAGCATTTCGATATCGATTGCTAAATGTGTATGTACAAGAAAATCGACTTTATTCCTAAATATAAGATAACGGAATTCTTCTAAATGCACTGCCGTTATGCCGTTAAGGCTTTATGTAGACTTCAGTAAGCTAAAAAATGTTTATTAACTTAATATGTTAAACTAATGATTTAAAGCATTTCGATATCGATATCTTAATGTGTATATACAACAAAATCGACCTTATACCTAAATATAAGATTACGGAATTCTTCTAAATGCTCTGCCGTTGTGCCGTTAAGGCTTTATGTAGACTTCAGTGAGTTAAAGAAGGTTTATTAACTTAAATATGGTAAACTAATTGTTTGAAGCATTTCGATATCGATTGCTTAATGCATATATACAATAAAATCGACTTTATACCTAAATATAAGACTACGGAATTCTTCCAAATGTACTGTCGTTATGCCGCCATGGCTGTTTATCAACTTCAATACGTTAAAGAAGGTTAATTATTTTAAATATGTTAAACTAATGATTTGAAGCATTTCGATATCGATTGCTAAATGTGTATATACAAGAAAATCG
>CM050324.1:5534618-5551116 GCA_027475135.1 Bactrocera correcta | reverse complement strand
AAATTCGATTTTCTTGTATATACATATTTGGCAAGCGATATCGAAATGCTTCAAATCATTAGTTTAACATATTTAAGTTAACTAACCTTCTTTAACGTATTGAAGTTGATATAAAGCCATAACGGCAGTATATTTGGGTGAATTCCGTAATCTTTTATTTAGGTACAAAATCGATTTTTTTTTATATACACATTTAGCAATCGATATCGAAATGCTTCAACTCATTAGTTTAACATATTAAGTTAATAAACATTTTTTAGCTTACTGAAGTCTACATAAAGCCTTAACGGTATAACGGCAGTGCATTTAGAAGAATTCCGTAATGTTATAATTTTATATTTAGGTGTAAAGTCGATTTTCTTGTATTTACACATTAAGCAGTCGATATCGAAATGCTTCAAATAACTGGTTTAACATATTTAAGTTAATAAACCTTCTTTAACGAACTGAAGTTAATATAAAGCCATAACGGCATAACGGCAGTGCATTTAGAAGAATTACGTAATCTTATGTTTAGGTATGAATTCGATTTTCTTGTATATACACATTTAGCAATCGATATCGAAATGCTTCAAATCATTAGTTTAACATATTAAAGTTAATAAACCTTCTCTAACGCACTTAAGTCTACATAAAGCCCTAATGGCATAACGGCAGTACATTTAGAAGAATTCCGTTATCTTATATTTAGGTATAAATTCGATGTTCTTGTATATACACATTAAGCACTCGATATCGAAATGCTTCAAATCATTAGTTTAACATATTTAAGTTAATAAACCTTCTTTAACGATCTGAAGTGGGCATATAGCCATGGAGGCATAACTGCAGTGCACGTAGAAGAATTCCATAATCTTATATTTAGGTATAAAGTAGATTTTCTTGTATATACATATTTAGCTATCGATATCGAAATGCTTCAAATCATTAGTTTAACATATTAAGTTAATAAACATTTTTTAGCTTACTGAAGTCTACATAAAGCCTTAACGGTATAAAAGCAGTGCATTTAGAAGAATTCCGTAATGTTATAATTTTATATTAAGGTGTAAAGTCGATTTTCTTGGATTTACACATTTAGCAATCTATATCGAAAATCTGCAAATAACTGGTTTAGCATAATTAGGTTAATTAAACTTCTTTATCTTACTGAAGTTTAAGTAAAGCCATCACGGCATAACGGCATTATATTTGGGTGAATTCCGTAATCTTTTATTTAGATATAAAATCGATTTTCTTGTATATACACATTTCGCAATCGATATCGAAATGCTTCAACTCATTAGTTAAACATATTTAAGTTAATAAACCTTCTTTAACGATCTGAAGTTGGCATAACGGTAGTGGATGTAGAAGAATTCCGTAATCTTATATTTAGGTATAAATTCGATTTTCTTGTATACACATTTAGCAATCGATATCGAAATGCTTCAAATCATTAGTTTAACATATTTAAGTTAATAAACCTTCTTTAACGCACTTAAGTCTACATAAAGCCCCAATGGCATAACGGCAGTGCATTTAGAAGAATTCCATAATATTATAATTTTATAGTTAGGTATAAAGTCGATTTTCTTGTATATATGCATTAAGCAATCGATATCGAAATGCTTCAAACCATTAGTTCAACATATTTAAGTTAAAAAACCTTCTTTAACTCACTGAAGTCTACATAAAGCCTTAACGGCATAACGGCAGTGCATTTAGAAGAATTCCGTTATCTTATATTTAGGTATAAAGTCGATTTTCTTGTATATACACATTTAGCAATCGATATCGAAATGCTTCAAATCATTAGTTTAACATATTAAGTTAATAAACATTTTTTAGCTTACTGAAGTCTACATAAAGCCTTAACGGTATAACGGCAGTGCATTTAGAAGAATTCCGTAATGTTATAATTTTATATTTAGGTGTAAAGTCGATTTTCTTGTATTTACACATTTAGCAGTCGATATCGGAATGCTTCAAACCATTAGTTTAACATATTTAAAATAATTAACCTTCTTTAACATATTGAAGTTGATACAAAGCCATGGCGGCATAACGACAGTACATTTGGAATTATTCCGTAATCTTTTATTTAGATATAAAAACGATTTTCTTGTATATACACATTTCGCAATCGATATCGAAATGCTTCAACTCATTAGTTTAACATATTTAAGTTAATAAACCTTCTTTAACGATCTGAAGTTGGCGTAACGGTAGTGGATGTAGAAGAATTCCGTAGTCTTATATTTAGGTATAAAGTCGATTTTCTTGTATATATGCATTGAGCATTCGATATCGAAATTCTTCGAATAACTGATTTAACATATTTAAGTTAATAAACCTTCTTTAACGAACTGAACTTAATATAAAGCCATAACGGCATAAGGCCGTGCATTTAGAATAATAACGTAATCTTATATTCAGGTATGAATTCGATTTTCTTGTATATGCTCATTTAGCAATCGATATCGAAATGCTTCAAACCTTAAGTTTAACATATTTAAAATAATTAACCTTCGTTAACGTATTGAAGTTGTACAAAGCCATGGCGCCATAACGGCAGTGCATGTAGCAGAATTCCGTAATCTTATATTTAGGTATGTAGTCGATTTTCTTGGATTTACACATTTAGAAATATATATCGAAAATCTTCAAATAACTGGTTTAGCATATTTAGGTTAATTAACCTTCTTTATCTTACTGAAGTTTAAATAAAGCCATAACGGCATAACGGCAGTATATTTGGGTGAATTCCGTAATCTTTTATTTAGGTATAAAATCGATTTTTTTGTATATACACATTTAGCAATGGATATCGAAATGCTTCAACTTATTAGTTTAACATATTTAAGTTAATAAACCGTCTTTAACGATCTAAAGATGGCATAACGGCAGTGGATGTAGAAGAATTCCGTAATCTTATATTTAGGTATAGAGTCTATTTTCTTGTATATACACATTTAGATGTCGATATCGAAATGCTTCATATCATTAGTTTAACATATTAAGTTAATAAACATTTTTTAGCTTACTGAAGTCTACATAAAGCCTTAACGGCATAACGGCAGTGCATTTAGAAGAATTCCGTTATCTTATATTTAGGTATAAAGTCGATTTTCTTAAATTTACACCATAAGCAATCGATATCGAAATGCTTCAAATCATTAGTTTAACATATTTAAGTTAATTAACCTTCTTTAACGTATTGAAGTTGGTAAACAGCCATGGCGGCATAACGACAGTACATTTGGAAGAATTCCGTAGTCTTATATTTAGGTATAAAGTCGATTTTCTTGTATATATGCATTAAGCAATCGATATCGAAATGCTTCAAACCATTAGTTTAACATATTTAAGTTAATAAACCTTCTTTAACTCACTGAAGTCTACATAAAGCCTTAACGGCATAACGGCAGTGCATTTAGAAGAATTCCGTTATCTTATATTTAGGTATAAATTCGATTTTCTTGTATATACACATTTAGCAATCGATATGGAAATGCTTCAAATCATTAGTTTAACATATTTAAGTTAATAAACCTTCTTTAACTCACTGAAGTCTACATAAAGCCTTAACGGCATAACGGCAGTGCATTTAGAAGAATTCCGTTATCTTATATTTAGGTATAAAGTCGATTTTCTTGTATATACACATTTAGCAATCGATATCGAAATGCTTCAAATCATTAGTTTAACATATTAAGTTAACAAACATTTTTTAGCTTACTGAAGTCTACATAAAGCCTTAACGGCATAACGGCAGTGCATTTAGAAGAATTCCGTTATCTCATATTTAGGTATAAAGTCGATTTTCTTGTATATACACATTTAGCAATCGAAATCGAAATGCTTCAAATCATTAGTTTAACATATTAAGTTAACAAACATTTTTTAGCTTACTGAAGTCTACATAAAGCCTTAATGGCATAACGGCAGTTCATTTAGAAGAATTCCGTTATCTTATATTTAGGTATAAAGTCGATTTTCTTGTATATACACATTTAGCAGTCGATATCGAAATGCTTCAAACCTTTAGATTAACATATTTAAAATAATAAACCTTCTTTAACGTATTGAAGTTGATACAAAGCCATGGCGGCATAACGACAGTACATTTTGAAGAATTCCGTTATCTTATATTTAGGTATAAAGTTTGATTTTCTTGTATATACATTTTTTAGGGAAGCGATATCGAAATGCTTCAAATCATTAGTTTAAAATATTTAAGTTAATAAACCTTCTTTAACGCACTTTAAGTTACATAAAGCCCATAACGCACTACATTAAGGGAAAAATTCCGTTTTCTTATATTTTTGGTATAAAGTTTGACTTTCTTGTATATATGCATTAAGCAAGCGATATCGAAATGCTTCAAATAACTGGTTTAACATATTTTAAATTAATAAACCTTCTTTAACTTACTGAAGTTAAAATAAAGCCATTTAAAGGCATAACGGCAGTGCATTTAGAAGAATTCCGTTATCTTATATTTAGGTATAAAGTCGATTTTCTTGTATATACACATTTAGCAGTCGATATCGAAATGCTTCAAACCATCATTTTAACATATTTAAAATAATTAACCTTCTTTAACGTATTGAAGTTGATACAAAGCCATGGCGGCATAATGACAGTACATTTGGAAGAATTCCGTAATCTTATATTTAGGAATAAATTCGATTTTCTTGTATATACATATTTGGGAAGCGATATCGAAATGCTTCAAATCATTAGTTTAACATATTTAAGTTAATTAACCTTCTTTAACGTATTGAAGTTGATATAAAGCCATAACGACAGTACATTTGGAAGAATTCCGTAGTCTTATATTTAGGTATAAAGTCGATTTTCTTGTATATATGCATTAAGCATTCGATATCGAAATGCTTCAAATAACTGGTTTAACATATTTAAGTTAATAAACCTTCTTTAACGAACTGAAGTTAATATAAAGCCATAACGGCATAACGGCAGTGCATTTAGAAGAATTACGTAATCTTATATTTAGGTATGAATTCGATTTTCTTGTATATACACATTTAGCAATCGATATCGAAATGCTTCAAATCATTAGTTTAACATATTTAAGTTAATAAAACTTCTTTAACGCACTTAAGTCTACATAAAGCCCTAATGGCATAACGGCAGTGCATTTAGAAGAATTCCGTTACCTTATATTTGGGTATAAATTCGATTTTCTTGTATATACACAATTAGCAATCGATATCGAAATGCTTCAAATCAATAGTTTAACATATTTAAGTTAATAAACCTTCTTTAACGATCTGAAGTGGGCATATAGCCATGGAGGCATAACTGCAGTTCACGTAGAAGAATTCCATAATCTTATATTTAGGTATAAATTCGATTTTCTTGTATATACATATTTAGCCATCGATACCGAAATGCTTCAAATCATTACTTTAACACATTAAGTTAATAAACATTTTTTAGCTTACTGAAGTCTACATAAAGCCTTAACGGTACAACGGCAGTGCATTTAGAAGAATTCCGTAATTTTATATTTTTATATTAAGGTGTAAAGTTTATTTTCTTGGATTTACACATTTAGCAATCTATATCGAAAATCTGCAAATAACTGGTTTAGCATAATTAGGTTAATTAAACTTCTATATCTTACTGAAGTTTAAATAAAGCCATAGCGGCATAACGGCAGTATATTTGGGTGAATTCCGTAATCTTTTATTTAGATATAAAATCGTTTTTCTTGTATATACGCATTTCGCAATCGATATCGAAATGCTTCAACTCATTAGTTTAACATAGTTAAGTTAATAAACCTTCTTTAACGATCTGAAGTTGGCATAACGGTAGTGGATGTAGAAGGATTCCGTAATCTTATATTTAGGTATAAATTCGATTTTCTTGTATGCACATTTAGCAATCGATATCGAAATGCTTCAAATCATTAGTTTAACATATTTAAGTTAATAAACCTTCTTTAACGCACTTAAGTCTACATAAAGCCCTAATGGCATAACAGCAGTGCATTTAGAAGAAATCCATAATGTTATAATTTTATAGTTAGGTATAAAGTCGATTTTCTTGTATATATGCATTAAGCAATCGATATCGAAATGCTTCAAACCATTAGTTTAACATATTTAAGTTAATAAACCTTCTTTAACGCACTGAAGTCTACATAAAGCGTTAACGGCATAACGGCAGTGCATTTAGAAAAATTCCGTTATCTTATATTTAGGTATAAATTCGATTTTCTTGTATATACATATTTGGCAAGCGATATCGAAATGCATCAAATCATTAGTTTAACATATTTAAGTTAATTAACCTTCTTTATCGTATTGAAGTTGATATAAAGCCATAACGACAGTACATTTGGAAGAATTCCGTAGTCTTATATTTAGGTATAAAGTCGATGTTCCTTTATATATGCATTAAGCATTCGATATCGAAATGCTTCAAATAACTGGTTTAACATATTTAAGTTAATAAACCTTCTTTAACGAACTGAAGTTAATATAAAGCCATAACGGCATAACGGCAGTGCATTTAGAATAATTACGTAATCTTATATTCAGGTATGAATTCGATTTTCTTGTATATACTCATTTAGCAATCGATATCGAAATGGTTCAAACCATTAGTTTAACATATTAAAATAATTAATCTTTGTTAACGTATTGAAGTTGATACAAAGCCATGGCGCCATAACGGCAGTGCATGTAGAAGAATTCCGTAATCTTATATTTAGGTATGTAGTCGATTTTCTTGGATTTACACATTTAGAAATATATATCGAAAATCTTCAAATAACTGGTTTAGCATATTTAGGTTAATTAACCTTCTTTATCTTACTGAAGTTTAAATAAAGCCATAACGGCATAACGGCAGTATATTTGGGTGAATTCCGTAAACTTTTATTTAGGTATAACATCGATTTTTTTGTATATACACATTTAGCAATCGATATCGAAATGCTTCAACTCATTAGTTTAACATATTTAAATTAACAAACCTTCTTTAACGATCTGAAGTTGGCATAACGGCAGTGGATGTAGAAGAATTCCGTAATCTTATATTTAGGTATAAAGTCTATTTTCTTGTATATACACATTTAGATATCGATATCGAAATGCTTCAAATCATTAGTTTAACATATTAAGTTAATAAACATTTTTTAGCTTACTGAAGTCTACATAAAGCCTTAACGGCATAACGGCAGTGCATTTAGAAGAATTCCGTAATCTTATATTTAGGTGCATTTAGAAAATTTCCGTTATCTTATATTTAGGTATAAATTCGATTTTCTTGTATATACATAATTGGCAAGTGATTTCGAAATGCTTCAAATCATTAGTTTAACATATTTAAGTTAATTAACCTTCTTTAACGTATTGAAGTTGAAATGCTTCAAATAACTGGTTTAACATATTTAAGTTAATAAACCTTCTTTAACGAACTGAAGTTAATATAAAGCCATAACGGCATAACGGCAGTGCATTTAGAATAATTACGTAATCTTATATTCAGGTATGAATTCGATTTTCTTGTATATACACATTTAGCAATAGATATCGAAATGCTTCAAACCATTAGGTTAACATATTTAAAATAATTAACCTTCGTTAACGTATTGAAGTTGATACAAAGCCATGGCGACATAACGGCAGTGCATGTAGAAGAAATCCGTAATCTTATATTTAGGTATGTAGTCGATTTTCTTGGATTTAAACATTAAGAAATATATATCGAAAATCTTCAAATAACTTTTTTTAGCATATTTAGGTTAATTAACCTTCTCTATCTTACTGAAGTTTAAATAAAGCCATAACGGCAAAACGGCAGTATATTTGGCTGAATTCCGTAATCTTTTATTTAGGTACTAAATCGATTTTTTTGTATATACACATTTAGCAATCGATATCGAAATGCTTCAAACCATTAGCTTAACACATTTTTAAATAATTAACCTTCTTTACAAAAGCCACAACGGCATAACGGCAGTGCATTTAGAAGAATTCCGTAATGTTATAATTTTATATTTAGGTATAAATTCGATTTTCTTGTATATACACATTTAGCAAGCGATATCGAAATGCTTCAAATCATTAGTTTAACAAATTTAAGTTAATTAGCTTCTTCAACGTATTGAAGTTGATAAAGAGCCACGGCGGCATAACGACAGTACAGTTGGAAGAATTCCGTAGTCTTATATTAAGGTATAGAGTTTATTTTCTTGAATATATGCATTAAGCAATCGATATCGAAATGCTTCAAACCATTAGTTTAATATATTTAAGTTAATAAATCTTCTTTAACTCACTTAAGTATACATATAGCCCTAATGGCATAACGGCAGTGCATTTAGAAGAATTCCATAATGTTATAAATTTATATTTAGGTATAAAGTCGATTTTCTTGTATTTACACATTTAGCAATCGATATCGAAATGCTTCAAACCATTAGCTTAACATATTTAAATAATTAACCTTCTTTACAAAAGCCATAACGGCATAACGGCAGTATATTTGGGTAATTTTCGTAATCTTTTATTTAGGTATAAAATCTTTTTTCTTGTATATAACCATTTAGCAATCGATATCGAAATGCTTCAGCACATTAGTTTAACATATTTAAGTTAATAAACCTTCTTTAACGATCTGAAGTAGGCATATAGCCATGGAGGCATAACTGCAGTGCACGAAGGAGAATTCCATAATCTTATATTTAGGTATAAAGTCGATTATCTTGTATATACACATTTAACAATCGATATCGAAATGCTTCAAATAACTGGTTTAGCATATTTAGGTTAATTAACCTTCTTTATCTTACTGAAGTTTAAATAAAGCCATAACGGCATAACGGCAGTATATTTGGGTGAAATCCGTAATCTTTTATTTAGGTATAAAATCGATTTTTTTGTATATACACATTTAGCAATCGATATCGAAATGCTTCAACTCATTAGTTTAACATATTTAAGTTAATAAACCTTCTTTAACGATCTGAAGTTGGCATAACGGCAGTGGATGTAGAAGAATTCCGTAATCTTATATTCAGGTATAAAGTCTATTTTCTTGTATATACATATTTAGCTGTCGATATCGAAATGCTTCAAATCATTAGTTTAACATATTAAGTTAATAAACATTTTTTAGCTTACTGAAGTCTACATAAAGCCTTAACGGTATAACGGCAGTGCATTTAAAAGAATTCCGTAATTTTATAAATTTATATTTAGGTGTAAAGTCCATTTTCTTGTATTTACACATTTAGCAATCGATATCTAAATGCTACAAACCATTAGCTTAACATATTTAAATAAGTAACCTTCTTCACAAAAGCCATAACGGCATAACGGCAGTATATTTGGAAGAATTCCGTAATCTTATATTTAGGTATAAAGTCGATTTTCTTGCATATACTCATTTAGCAATCGATATCGAAATGCTTCAAATCATTTGTTTAACATATTTAAGTTAATAAAGCTTCTTTAGCACCTGAAGTTAACATAAAGCCATGGCGCCATAATGGCAGTGCATGTAGAAGAATTCCGTAATGTTATATTTAGGCTTGTAGTCGATTTTCTTGTATTTGCCCATTTAGCAATCTGTATCGAAATGCTTTAAACCATTAGCCTAACATATTTAAAATAATTAACCTTCTTTAACGTATTGAAGTTGATACAAAGCCATGGCGGCATAATGACAGTACATTTGGAAGAATTCCGTAATCTTATATTTAGGTATAAAGTCGATTTTCTTGTATATACACTTTTAGCAATCGATATCGAAATGCTTCAAATCATTAGTTTAACATATTTAAGTTAATAAACCTTCTTTGACGCACTGAAGTCTACATAAAGCGTTAACGGCATAACGGCAGTGCATTTAGAAAAATTCCGTTATCTTATATTAAGGTATAAATTCGATTTACTTGTATATACATATTTGGCAATCGATATCGAAATGCTTCAAATCATTAGTTTAACATATTTAAGTTATTTAACCTCTTTTAACGTATTGAAGTTGATATAAAGCCATAACGGCGGTGCATTTGGAAGAATTCCGTAATTTTGTATTGAGGCATAAAGTCGATTTTCTTTTATATACACATTTAGATATCGATATCGAAATGCTTCAAATCATTAGTTTAACATATTAAGTTAATAAACATTTTTAGTTTACTGAAGTCTACATAAGGCCTTAACGGTATAACAGCAGTGCATTTAGTAGAATTCCTTAATGTTATAATTTTATATTTAAGTATAAATTCGATTTTCTTGTATATACACATTTAGCGAGCGATATCGAAATGCTTCAAATCATTAGTTTAACATATTTAAGTTAATTAACCTTCATCAACGTATTGACGTTGGTAAAGTGCCATGGCGGCATACCGACAGTACATTTGGAAGAATTCCGTAGTTTTATATTTAGGTATAAAGTCGATTTTCTTGTATATATGCATTAAGCAATCGATATCGAAATGCTTCAAATAACTGGTTTAACATATTTAAGTTAATAAACCTTCTTTAACGAACTGAAGTTAATATAAAGCCATAAGAACAGTGCATTTAGAAGAATTACGTAATCTTATATTTAGGTATGAATTCGATTTTCTTGTATATACTCATTTAGCAATCGATATCGAAATGCTTCAACTCATTAGTTTAACATATTTAAGTTAATAAACCTTCTTTAAGGTATTGAAGGTGATACAAAGCCATGGGGGCATAACGACAGTACATTTGGAAGAATTCCGTATTCTTATATTTAGGTATAAAGTCGATTTTCTTGTATATACACATTTAGCAATCGATATCGAAATGCTTCAAATCATAAGTTTAACATATTTAAGTTAATTAATCCTCTTTGTCTTACTGAAGTCTACAAAAGCCTTAACGGCATAACGGCAGTGCATTTGGAAGAGTTCCGTAATCTTATATTTAGTTATAAAGTCGATTTTGTTGTATTTACATATTTAGCAATCAATATCGAAATGTTTCAAATCATTAGTTTAACATATTTAAGTTAATTAACCCTCTCTATCTTACCGAAGTCTGCATAGAGCCTTAACGGCATAACGGCAGTGCATTTAGAAGAATTCCGTTATCTTATATTTAGGTATAAATTCGATTTTCTTGTATATACACATTAAGCAAGCGATATCGAAATGCTTCAAATCATTAGTTTAACATATTTAAGTAATTAACCTTCTTAAACGTATTGATGGTGATACAAAGCCATGGCGGCATAACGGCAGTGCATTTAGAAGAAATCCGTAGTCTTATATTTAGGTTTAGCCGCTAGAGCGTTAGCAAAGTTGAAACAAAAATGTAACTATTGCCAAGCCCCTGGTAGGAGTAGAAGAAAAATTGGGGACTTTCCTGAGAGCTCTTTAAATTATCTAACCAATGCTATATTTGTGACTCACCTCGTTCTAAAAGTTTAGCCTCAGAGCGTTATTAAAGTTGATACAAAAATGTGACTATTGCCAAGCCCTTGGTAGGAGTACAAGAAAAATTGGGGACTTTCCTGAGAGCTCTTTAAACTATCGAACCTATGCTTTTTGTTTGATTTACCTCGTTCCAATAATTTAGCCGCCAGAGCGTTAGCAATGTTGAAACAAAAATGTGACTATTGCCAAGCCCCTGGTAGGAGTAGAAGAACAGTTTGGTGCTTTCCTGAGAGCTCTTTAAATTATCTAACCAATGCTTTATGTTTGGCCCACCTCGTTCCAATAGTTTAGCCGCTAGAGCGTTAGCAAAGTTGAAACAAAAATGTGACTATTGCCAAGCCCCTGATAGGAGTAGAAGAAAATTGAATGCTTAATGTTTGTCCCACCTCCATCTAATAGTTTAGCCGCTAGAGAGTTAACAAAGTTGAAACAAAAATGTGAATATTGCCAAGCCCCTGATAGGAGTAGAAGAAAGATTGAAGACTTTCCTGAGAGCTCTTTAGACTATCTAACCAATAATTTATGTTCGAACCACCTCGTTCAAATAGTTTAGCCGCTAGAGCGTTAGCAAATTTGAAACAAAAATGTGACTATTGCCAAGCCCCTGATAGGAGTAGAAGAAAAATTGAAGACTTTCCTGAGAGCTCTTTAAATTATCTAACCAGTGCTTTATGTTTGACTCACCTCGTCCCAAAAGTTTAGCCGATAGCGCGTTAGCAAAGTTGAAACAAAAATGTGACTATTGCCAAGCCCCTGGTAGGAGTAGAAGAAAAATTGACAACTTTCCTGAGAGCTCCTTAAATTATCTAAAAAATTCTTTATGCTTGACCCACCTCGTTCCAATAGTTTAGCCGCTAGAGCGTTAGCAAAGTTGAAACAAAAATGTGACTATTGCCAAGGCCCTGATAGGAGTAGAAGAAAGATTGAAGACCCTCCTGAGAGCTCTTTAAATTATCTAACCAATGCTTTATGTTTGACTCACCTCGTCCCAAAAGTTTAGCCGATAGCGCGTTAGCAAAGTTGAAACAAAAATGTGACTATTGCCAAGCCCCTGATAGGAGTAGAAGAAAGATTGAAGACTTTGGTCAGAGCTCTTTAGATTATCTAACCAATGCTTTATGTTCGACCCAACTCGTTCAAATAGTTTAGCCGCTAGAGCGTTAGCAAAGTTGAAACAAAAATGTGACTATTGCCAAGCCCCTGGTAGGGGTAGAATTAAGATTGAAGACTTTCCTGAGAGCTCTTTAAATTATCTAACCAATGCTTTATGTTTGACCCACCTCGTTCCAATATTTTAGCCGCTAGAGCGTTAGCAAAGTTGAAACAAAAATGTGACTATTGCCAAGCCCCTGATAGGAGTAGAAGAAAGATTGAATGCATTTATGTTTGACCCACCTCGTTCTAATAGTTTAGCCGCTAGAGAGTTAGCAAAGTTGAAACAATAATGTGACTATTGCCAAGCCCCTGATAGGAGTAGAAAAAAGATTGAAGACTTTCCTGAGAGCTCTTTAGACTATCTAACCAATGCTTTTTGTTCGACCCACCTCGTTCAAATAGTTTAGCCGCTAGAGCGTTAGCAAAGTTGAAACAAAAATGTGACTATTGCCAAGCCCCTGATAGGGGTAGAAGAAAGATTGAAGACTTTGGTCAGAGCTCTTTAGATTATCTAACCAATGCTTTATGTTCGACCCAACTCGTTCAAATAGCCTCAGAGCGTTAGCAAAGTTGAAACAAAAATGTGACTATTGCCAAGCCCCTGGTAGGGGTAGACTTAAGATTGAAGACTTTCCTGAGAGCTCTTTAAATTATCTAACCAATGCTTTATGTTTGACCCACCTCGTTCAAATAGTTTAGCCTCAGAGAGTTAGCAAAGTTTTAAACAAAAATGTGACTATTGCCAAGCCCCTGGTAGGAGTAGAAGAAAGATTGAAACTTTAAGCCCCTGGTAGTAGTAGAAGAAAGTTAAAGACTTTCCTGAAAGCCCTTTAAATTATCGAACCAATGTTTTATGTTTGACCCACCTCGTTCCAATAGTTTAGCCGCTAGAGCGTTAGCAAAGTTGAAACAAAAATGTGACTATTGCCAAGCCCCTGATAGGAGTAGAGAAGATTGAATCTTTAATTTGCTACCTGCAATGTTTACCCTGAGTTAGCAAAGTTGAAACAAAAATGTGACTATTGCCAAGCCCCTGTAGGAGTAGAAGCATAAGATTCAATGCTTTATGTTTGACCCACCTCGTTTCAATAGTTTAGCCGCTAGAGCGTTAGCAAAGTTGAAACAAAAATGTGACTATTGCCAAGCCCCTGATAGGGGTAGAATTAAGATTGAAGACTTTCCTGAGAGCTCTTTAAATTATCTAACCAATGCTTAATGTTTGACCCACCTTTTCAATAGTTTAGCCGCTAGAGCGTTAGCAATGTTGAAACAAAAATGTGACTATTGCCAAGCCCCTGGTAGGAGTACAAGAAAAATTGGGGACTTTCCTCAGAGCTCTTTAAACTATCGAACCCAAAGCTTTTTGTTTGATTTACCTCGTTCCAATAATTTAGCCGCCAGAGCGTTAGCAAAGTTGAAACAAAAATGTGACTATTGCCAAGCCCCTGGTAGGAGTACAAGAAAAATTGGGGACTTTCCTCAGAGCTCTTTAAATTATCGAACATATGCTTTATGTTTGACCCACCTCGTTCCAATAGTTTAGCCGCTAGAGCGTTAGCAAAGTTGAAACAAAAATGTGACTATTGCCAAGCCCGTGGTAGGGGTAGAATTAAGATTGAAGACATTCCTGAGAGCTCTTTAAATTATCTAACCAATGCTTAATGTTTGACCCACCCATTTTCAATAGTTTAGCCGCTAGAGCGTTAGCAATGTTGAAACAAAAATGTGACTATTGCCAAGCCCGTGGTAGGGGTAGAATTAAGATTGAAGACATTCCTGAGAGCTCTTTAAATTATCTAACCAATGCTTAATGTTTGACCCACCCATTTTCAATAGTTTAGCCGCTAGAGCGTTAGCAATGTTGAAACAAAAATGTGACTATTGCCAAGCCCCTGGTAGGAGTACAAGAAAAATTGGGGACTTTCTTGAGAGCTCTTTAGACTATCTAACCAATGCTTTATGTTCGACCCACCTCGTTCAAATAGTTTAGCCGCTAGAGCGTTAGCAATGTTGAAACAAAAATGTGACTATTGCCAAGCCCCTGGTAGGAGTACTAGAAAAATTTGGGACTTTCCTGAGAGCTCTTTAGACTATCTAACCAATGCTTTATGTTCGACCCACCTCGTTCAAATAGTTTAGCCGCTAGAGCGTTAGCAAAGTTGAAACAAAAATGTGACTATTGCCAAGCCCCTGGTAGGGGTAGAATTAAGATTGAAGACTTTCCTGAGAGCTCTTTAAATTATCTAACCAATGCTTTATGTTTGACCCACCTCGTTCAAATAGTTTAGCCGCTAGAGCGTTAGCAAAGTTGAAACAAAAATGTGACTATTGCCAAGCCCCTGATAGGAGTAGAAGAAAGATTGAAGACTTTCCTGAGAGCCTTAAACTATCGAACCAATGCTTTTTGTTTGATTTACCTCGTTCCAATAATTTAGCCGCCAGAGCGTTAGCAATGTTGAAACAAAAATGTTACTATTGCCAAGCCCCTGGTAGGGGTAGAATTAAGATTGAAGACTTTCCTGAGAGCTCTTTAAATTATCTAACCAATGCTTTATGTTTGACCCACCTCGTTCCAATATTTTAGCCGCTAGAGCGTTAGCAAAGTTGAAACAAAAATGTGACTATTGCCAAGCCCCTGATTGGAGTAGAAGAAAGATTGAATGCTTTATGTTTTACCCACCTCGTTCCAGTAGTTTAGCCGCTAGAGCGTTAGCAAAGTTGAAACAAAAATGTGACTATTGCCAAGCCCCTGATAGGAGTAGAAGAAAGATTGAAGACTTTTGCCAGAGCTCTTTAGATTATCTAACCAATGCTTTGTGTTCGACCCAACTCGTTCAAATAGTTTAGCCTCAGAGCGTTAGCAAAGTTGAAACAAAAATGTGACTATTGCCAAGCCCCTGATAGGAGTAGAAGAAAGATTGAAGACTTTCCTGAGAGCTCTTTAAATTATCTAACCAATGCTTTATGTTTGACCCACCTCGCTGCAATAGTTTAGCCGCTAGAGCGTTAGCAAAGTTGAAACAAAAATGTGACTATTGCCAAGCCCCTGATAGGAGTAGAAGAACGATTGAAGACTTTCCGGAGAGCTCTTTATATTATCTAACCAATGCTTTATGTGTGACTCACCTCGTTCTAATAGTTTAGCCTCAGAGCGTTATCAAAGTTAAAACAAAAATGTGACTATTGCCAAGCCCTTGGAAGGAGTACAAGAAAAATTGGGGACTTTCCTGAGAGCTCATTAAATTATCTAACCAATGCTTAATGTTTGACCCACCTCGATCTAATAGTTTAGCCGCTAGAGCGTTAGCAAAGTTGAAACAAAAATGTGACTATTGCCAAGCCCCTGATAGGAGTAGAAGAAAGATTGAAGACTCTCCTGAGAGCTCTTTAGACTATCTAACCAATGCTTTATGTGCGACCCACCTCGTTCAAATAGTTTAGCCGCTAGAGCGTTAGCAAAGTTGAAACAAAAATGTGACTATTGCCAAGCCCCTGATAGGAGTAGAAGAAAAATTGAAGACTTTCCTGAGAGCTCTTTAAATTATCTAACCAGTGCTTTATGTTTGACTCACCTCGTCCCAAAAGTTTAGCCGATAGCGCGTTAGCAAAGTTGAAACAAAAATGTGACTATTGCCAAGCCCCTGGTAGGAGTAGAAAAAAAATTGACAACTTTCCTGAGAGCTCTTTAAATTATCTATCCAATGCTTTATGTTCGACCCAACTCGTTCAAATAGTTTAGCCTCAGAGAGTTTGCAAAGTTGAATCAAAAATGTGAGTGTTGCCAAGCCCCTGGTAGGAGTAGAAGAAAGATTGAAAACTTTGCCAAGCCCCTGGTAGTAGTAGAAGAAAGATTAAAAATTTTTTTGAAAGCTTTTTAAATTATCTAACCAATGTTTTATG
>CM050324.1:5522632-5533618 GCA_027475135.1 Bactrocera correcta | reverse complement strand
GAAAATTCTACGAAAAGATGCGGCGACTTACAGAAGGTTTCAAGACCGGAGCATACTCTTGTAGAACCCCCAAAGGTGATCTAGTCCCCGATGCCCAAAGCATACTTAAATTATGGAGGGAACACTTCTCCAGCCTGCTGAATGGCAGTGAACGTACAACGCCAGGAGAAGGCGAACCCGCTTCCACAATCGATGACGATGGAGCAGACGTTCCATTGCCCGACCATGAAGAGGTTCGAATAGCAATTGCCCGCCTGAAGAACAACAAAGCGGCAGGGGCCGACGGATTGCCGGCCGAGCTATTCAAACACGGCGGCGAAAAACTGGTAAGGAGCATGCATCAATTTCTTTGTAAAATATGGTCGGACGAAAGCATGCCCAACGATTGGAATTTAAGTGTGCTATGCCCAATACATAAAAAGGAGACCCCACAATCTGCGCCAACTACCGTGGGATTAGCCTCCTCAACATCGCAGATAAGGTTCTGTCGAGCGTATTGTGTGAAAGATTAAAGCCCACCGTCAACAAACTGATTGGACCTTATCAGTGTGGCTTTAGACCTGGCAAATCAACAACCGACCAGATATTCACGATGCGCCAAATCTTGGAAAAGACCCGTGAAAGGAGAATCGACACACACCACCTCTTCGTCGATTTCAAAGCTGCTTTTGACAGCACGAAAAGGAGCTGCCTTTATGCCGCGATGTCTGAATTTGGTATCCCCGCAAAACTAATACGGCTGTGTAAACTGACGCTGAGAAGCACTCAAAGCTCCGTCAGGATCGGGAAGGACCTCTCCGAGCCGTTCGATACCAAACGAGGTTTCAGACAAGGCGACTCCCTATCGTGCGACTTTTTCAATCTTCTTCTGGAGATAATTATTCGATCTGCAGAACTGAATCGAGCAGGTACAATCTTTTATAAGAATGTACAGCTACTAGCGTATGCCGATGATATTGATATAATCGGCCTCAACACCCGCGCCGTTAGTTCTGCTTTCTCCAGACTTAACAAGGAAGCAACACAAGTGGGTCTGGCAGTGAACGAGGGCAAGACGAAATATCTCCTGTCATCAAACAAACAGTCGTCGCACTCGCGACTTGGCTCCCACGTCACTGTTGACAGTCATAACTTTGAAGTTGTAGATAATTTCGTCTATTTAGGAACCAGCATTAACACCACCAACAATGTCAGCCTGGAAATCCAACGCAGGATTACTCTTGCCAACAGGTGCTACTTCGGACTGAGTAGGCAATTGAAAAGTAAAGTCCTCTCTCGACGAACAAAAACCAAACTCTATAAGTCGCTCATTATTCCCGTCCTGCTATATGGTGCAGAGGCTTGGACGATGACAACAACCGATGAGTCGACGTTGCGAGTTTTCGAGAGAAAAGTTCTACGAAAGATTTATGGTTCTTTGCGCGTTGGCCACGGCGAATATCGCATTCGATGGAACGATGAGCTGTACGAGATATACGACGACATTGATATAGTTCAGCGAATTAAAAGACAGCGGCTACGCTGGCTAGGTCATGTTGTCCGGATGGATGAAAACGCTCCAGCTCTGAAAGTATTCGACGCAGTACCCGCCGCGGGAAGCAGAGGAAGAGGAAGACCTCCACTCCGTTGGAAGGACCAAGTGGAGAGGGACCTGGCTTCGCTTGGAATATCCAATTGGCGCCACGTAGCGAAGAGAAGAAACGACTGGCGCGCTGTTGTTGACTCGGCTATAATCGCATAAGCGGTGTCTACGCCAGTAAAGAAGAAGAAGAACCTTCTTTAACGTAATGCAGGTGATATAAAGCCATGGCGGCATAACGACAGTGCATTTAAAAGAATTCCGTAATCTTATATTTAGGTATAAAGTCGATTTTGATGTATATACACATTTAGCAATCGATATCGAAATGCATCAAATAACTGGTTTAACATATTTAAGTTAATTAACCTTCTTTATTTTACTGAAGTTTACATAAAGCCATAACGGCATGGAATTAGTATATTTGTATGAATTCCGTTATCTTATATTTAGGTATAAAGTCGATTTTGTTGTACATGCACATTTAGCAATCGATATCGAAATGCTTCAAATCATTAGTTTAACATATTTAAGTTAGTTAACCTTCTTTAACGTAATGAAGGTGATATAAAGCCATGGCGGCATAACGACAGTGCATTTAGAAGAATTCCGTTATCTTATATTTAGGAATAAAGTCGATTTTGTTGTATATACTCATTTAGCAATCGATATAGAAATGCTTCAAATCATTAGTTTAACATATTAAGTTAATAAACGCTTTTTGGCTTACTGAAGTCTACATAAAGCCTTAACGGTATAACGGCAGTGCATTTAGAAGCGTTCCGTAATGTTATAATTTTATATTTAGGTATTAAGTCGATTTTGTTGTATATACACATTAGCAATCGATATCGAAATGCTTCAAATCATTAGTTTAACATATTTAAGTTAATTAACCTTCTTTAACGTATTGAAGTTGATATAAAGCCATGGCGGCATAACGACAGTACATTTAGAAGAATTCCGTAGTCTTATATTTAGGTATAAAGTCGATTTTCTTGTATATACACATTTAGCTATCGATATCGAAATGCTTCAAATCATTCGTTTAACATATTTATGTAAATAAACCTTCTTTAACGACCTGAAGTTGGCATATAGCCATGGCGGCATAACGGCAGTGCATTTAGAAGAATTCCGTAATCTTATATTTAGGTATAAAGTCGATTTTCTTGTATATACACATTTAGCAATCGATATCGAAATGCTTCAAATCATTAGTTTAACATATTTAAGTTAATTAACCTTATTTATCTTACTGAACTTCACATAATGCCATAACGGTATAACGGCAGCGCATTTGGAAGAATTCCGCAATCTTATGTTTAGGTATAAAGTCGATTTTGTTGTATATACACATTTAGCAATCGATATCGAAATGCTTCAAATCATTAGTTTAACATATTTAAGTTAATTAGCCTTCTTTTTCTTACTGAAGTTTACATAAAGCCATAACGGTATAACGGCAGTGCATTTGGAAGAATTCGGTAAACTTATATTTAGGTATAATGTAGATTTTGATGTATATACACATTTAGCAATCGATATCGAGATGCTTCAAATCATTAGTTTAGCATATTTAAGTTAGTTAACCTTCTTTAACGTAATGCAGGTGATATAAAGCCACGGCGGCATAACGACAGTGCATTTAAAAGAATTCCGTAATCTTATATTAAGGTATAAAGTCGATTTTGATGTATATACACATTTAGCAATCGATATCGAAATGCATCAAATAACTGGTTTAGCATATTTAAGTTAATTAACCCATTTCCGGCCGCACTTAGATCCACTGCTTTGATTTCAACGAAACTTTATATTTTGTTTAGTATAAAAAAAACTCAATGGTTTAGATTTTTTGACCGACCATCGGCCGAAAACGATACTTACTAAAGTGAAACAGTGCTTTATCATTCAAAACGTTTATTTTGTTCATTTTTTCAATTTCACATTACATTTTTTTTAAATAAAAGAAAGATACACGTCATAAGTAAGTTCTGAAAAACTTTTCTTGAAAGTTCTATATCTTATCTTTATATTTCATGGAATTGATTGAAGCACAAAACATGTAGAGGTATATCGCATTTTGTGCATTTATATGACGAATGTTTGTGACAATTTTGACAACGACGAGATTTCTCTAATTTGGCCAATACCACTTTTTTCCTCGAACGCGAATTCGATAATTGTTCATGGCATTATCGAAGAGATCAACACCACCCATTCGATTATTGTATGCTCGCACGATGTGTGGCATATCAACATAATATTTCTTGCCGCCTTTCCATCGCTTCACACGATGCAGTGGTTCAATTGTCTCATGATTTGATGCAATGGTCACAACAGAATTGTCGTTCCATCGGGCTATCAGCACATTATTGTTTCGATCAAATGTGTAATCTAACCAACCGCGTTCTTTCTTCTTAGACGACGAGACGTCAGTAAGTTTCGCTTTATTCGTACGATTGTCACGAATAGTTCCGGTAGCATAATATCCCAAAGAGGTGAGGTGACTTATCAATTTATGAGAAGTGAAGAAATTGTCAAACGCAACACTATGTTCACGTGGATTGTCAAGTTGTTTCAAAAACTTTAGTACGACCATTTCACCTAAGCCGCAGTTTTTGTATTCGGGTTTTCGATTCTCATTTGCACCGCTGTACGGAATGAACGAATACAAATAGCCATCAGACGAATATAAATCCCAGTATTTGAAACCAAATCGAATGGGTTTTCCTTTTATAAACATTTTGCAAGAATGACGGCCGTAGTAAGCAATCATCTGCTCATCGATAGACAGATTGTGCGAGAATACGCCAAACTGCATAAACTTCTTATTCAAACGAATGTTCCACTGTGTCACTTTGGCGAACTTATCACTGACATCGATTGTATGATTATCGCACACATGGAAATACTTCTTTATTAGTTTGAAACGATTACGAGCCATTGCGTCACGGATTATTTTGCACTCCAGTGTAGGTTGGGACGACCAATAATTATCGATGCGCGGTCGTGTAATGTAGCCAGTCACGAACAAAATTCCAATGAACCGGCGCATTTCCTCATCATCCATTACAAATTTCAAGTCGTTGTGATCGACTTTCGCGTAGTTCATCGTACATCGAACCAAATATTTGATTATTTCATCATCGATAAACAAGTTGAAAAGTTGAATTGGTGAGTACCCTCCCGCAACGCGATATAACTTACTAAATGAGCTACACGAAAATATAAATGCCCATGAAATTGCAATACATACCATATTTGCTGTAAAGTTTTTCCATTTTGTCAATTTCCTTGTTCACCGGAACCGTGGCACTTACTGCATCTGTAGTTTCCGGAGGCAAGACCACTAAGTCGACCATATCTGCATGGAGGATACGATTTCCGATTTCATGATCGGCGTGCCCCATAATCTCTTCAATCTCTCTTTGGCTCCGGTATCTTTTACGAAACATTTTCAAGAGACAACTCAAAATTTCACTGGAAGACCTGTTCAGGCTCGTGTGCAACAACCGACTAACTACCTGCCATGAAGGGCTCCTTTTTTTATTTGTGATCTTGGAAGCTTCGGAAAATTCTATTCTACAAATATCTAGAAAGAAAGTTCTTGAATATTCCATGGAATGGAACAAGTATTTATTCGATTTTTTCATTTTCTGATATGTAATTACGAAAAATTTTATGAACTGTAAGACGGTGCTTTGTCCTGCATATTTTTCATTTTGATACTTCTTGCGTATACTTGTTTATGAAAGAACTCAGTAATCAACAATTTAACAAAGCAATTTTCTGTTAAATTAAAAGTATATAGTCATATACTAGTACTCCCACTACCAACAAAAACACATCTCTCTTCATTCTTTCTTTACCTGTCTTACTTATCCTCTCATATTTTCTTTTTCTCATTTAATAATTTCCATACTTCTAATTGATCTTTTCTTTAATCTTTCCTTACATTAAATAACAGAAACAACAATAAACATTTACACTCATTAGTTTTACGCTCGCATGCATTATGCTAACTTCCTAGATGAAAGGACACAAAAATAGTGAAGTGGAAATATTTTTCGTATCGTTTTCGGCCGGTGGTCGATTTATCAACCAGTTAATTTTGTGCATTCCTTATCATTCTATACTACAACTGATCTGCTGAAAAATATATTCTGCGTGAAGTGTGCGACAAACACTACAATATATAGAAACCTTATTTTGCTTTTTAATTTTCTCTATTTTTTCCGAATTTTTATAAAAAATGTCGAAAAAATGGGTCTTCCGAAAATCCGATAAAATTTAAAAACAAATACTAATTAATGAAAGAAAAATTTTGTCAAGATTATAAAGATGCAAGATGACATACAATTATTGCCTTCAAGACATATCTCGGATATTTTCGTCTCGGTGATTTTTCAAAGTTGCAGGTCGAAAAATCGACCATTGGCTATAAATGGGTTAACCTTATTTATTTTACTGAAGTTTACATAAAGCCATAACGGCATAGCAGCAGTATATTTATATGAATTCCGTTATCTTATATTTAGGTATAAAGTCGATTTTGTTGTACATGCAATCGATATCGAAATGCTTCAAATCATTAGTTTAACATATTTAAGTTAGTTAACCTTCTTTAACGTAATGAAGGTGATATAAAGCCATGGCGGCATAACGACAGTGCATTTAGAAGAATTCCGTTATCTTATATTTAGGTATAAAGTCGATTTTGTTGTATATACTCATTTAGCAATCGATATCGAAATGCTTCAAATCATTAGTTTAACATATTTAAGTTAATCAATTTTCTTTAACGTATTGAAGTTATATAAAGCCATGGCGGCATAACGACAGTACATTTGAAAGAATTCCGTAGTCTTATATTTATGTATAAAGTCGATTTTCTTGTATGTATGCATTTAGCAATCGATATCGAAATGCTTCAAATAATTAGTTTAACATATTTAAGTTAATAAACCTTCCTTAACGAACGGAAGTTGGCTTAAAGCCATGGCGCCATAACGGCAGTGCATTTAGAAGAATTCCGTAATCTTATATTTAGGTATAAAGACGTTTTTTTGTTTATACACATTTAGCTATCGATATCGAAATTCTTCAAATCATAAGATTAACATATTAAGATAATAAACATTTTTTAGCATACTGAAGTCCACATAAAGCCTTAACGGTATAACATCAGTGCATTTAGAAGAATTCCGTAATGTTATAATTTTATATTTAGGTATAAAGTCGATTTTCTTGTATATATACATTTCGCAATCGATGTCGAAATGCTTCAGATAACTGGTTTAACATATGTAAAATAATAAACCTCCTTTAGCGAACTGAAGTTGACATAAAGCCATAACGGCACTGCATTTGGAAGAATTCCGTAGTCTTATATTTAGGTATAAAGTCGATTTTCTTGTATATACACATTTAGCAATCGATAAAGAAATGCTTCAAATCATTACTTTAACATATTTAAGTTAATAAACCTTCTTTAACGATCTGAAGTTGGCTTAAAGCCATGGCGGTATAACGGCAGTGCATTTAGAAGAATTCCGTAATCTTATATTTAGGTATAAAGTCGAATTTCTTGTACATACACATTTAGCAATCGATATCGAGATGGTTCAAATCATTAGTTTTAATTATCTAACCAATGCTTTATGTTCGACCCACCTCGTTCAAAAAGTTTACCCGCTAGAGCGTTATCAAAAGTGAAACAAAAATGTGACTATTGCCAAGCGCGTGGTAGGGGTAGAAGAAAGATTGAAGACTTTCCTGAGAGGTCTTTAAATTATCTAACCAATGCTTTATGTTTGATCCACCTCGTTCCAATAGTTTAGCCTCAGAGCGTTAGCAAATTTGAAACAAAAATGTGACGATTGCCAATCCCCTGGTGGGAGTAGAAGAAAAATTGGGGACTTTCTTGAGACCTCTTTAAATTACCTAACCAATGCTTTATGTTTGACCCACCTTGTTCCAATAGTTTACCCGCTAGAGCGTTATCAACAGTGAAACAAAAATGTGACTATTGTAAAGCGCCTGGTAGGAGTAGAAGAAAGAGTGAAGATTTTCCTGAGAGTTCTTTAAATTATCTAACCAATGCTTAATGTTTAACCCACCTCGTTCCAATAGTTTAGCCACAAGGCGGTAGCAAAGTTGAAACAAAAATGTGACTATTGCCAAGCCCCTGGTAGGAGTAGAAAAAAATTGGGGACTTTCCTGAGAGCTCTTTAAATTATCTAACCAATGCTTTATGTTTGACTCACCTCGTTCAAATAGTTTACCCGCTGGAGCGTTATCAAAAGTGAAACAAAAATGTGACTATTGCCAAGCGCCTGGTAGGAGTAGTAGAAAGATTGTAGACTTTCCTGAAAGCCCTTTAAATTATCTAACCAATGCTTTATGTTCGACCCAACTCGTTCAAATAGTTTACCCGCTAGAGCGTTATCAAAAGTGAAACAAAAATGTGACTATTGCCAAGCGCGTGGTAGGAGTAGAAGAAAGATTGAAGTTTTCCTGAGAGGTCTTTAAATTATCTAACCAATGCTTTATGTTTGATCCACCTCGTTCCAATAGTTTAGCCTCAGAGCGTTAGCAAAGTTGAAACAAAAATGTGACGATTGCCAATCCCCTGGTAGAAGTAGAAGAAAAATTGGGGACTTTCCTGAGACCTCTTTAAATTACCTAACCAATGCTTTATGTTTGACCCACATCGTTCCAATAGTTTACCCGCTAGAGCGTTATCAAAAGTGAAACAAAAATGTGACTATTGCCAAGCGCCTGGTAGGAGTAGAAGAAAGAGTGAAGATTTTCCTGAGAGCTCTTTAAATTATCTAACCAATGCTTAATGTTTAACCCACCTCATTCCAATAGTTTAGCCACAAAGCGGTAGCAAAGTTGGAACACAAATGTGACTATTGCCAAGCCCCTGGTAAGAGTAGAAAAAAATTGGGGACTTTCCTGAGAGCTCTTTAAATTATCTAACCAATGCTTTATGTTTGACTCACCTCGTTCAAATAGTTTACCCGCTGGAGCGTTATCAAAAGTGAAACAAAAATTTGACTATTGCCAAGCGCCTGGTAGGAGTAGTAGAAAGATTCTAGACTTTCCTGAAAGCCCTTTAAATTATCTAACCAATGCTTTATGTTCGACCCAACTCGTTCATATAGTTTACCCGCTTGAGCGTTATTAAAAGTGAAACAAAAATGTGACTATTGCCAAGGACCTGATAGGAGTAGAAGAGAGATTGAAGACTTTCCTGAGAGCTCTTTAGATTATCTAACCAATGCTTTATGTTTGACCCACCTCGTTCCAATAGTTTAGCCGCTAGAGCGTTAGCAAAGTTGAAACAAAAATGTGACTATTGCCAAGCCCCTGATAGGAGTAGAAGAAAGATCGAAGACTTTCCTGAGAGCTCTTTAAATTATCTTTATGTTTGACCCACCTCGTTACAATAGTTTAGCCTCAGAGCGTTAGCAAAGTTGAAACAAAAATGTGACTATTGTCAAGCCCCTGGTAGGAGTAGAAGAAGAATTGGGGACTTTCCTGAGACCCCTTTAAATTATCAAACCAATGCTTTATGTTCGACCAACCTCGTTTCAATAGTTTAGCCGCTAGAGCGTTAGCAAAGTTGAAACAAAAATGTGACTATTGCCAAGGCCCTGATAGGAATAGAAGAAAGATTGAAGACTTTCCTGAGAGCTCTTTAAATTATCTAACCAATGCTTTATGTTTGACCCACCTCGTTCCAACAGTTTAGCCGCTAGAGCGTTAGCAAAGTTGAAACAAAAATGTGACTATTGCCACGGCCCTGATAGGAGTAGAAGACAGATTGAAGACTTTCCTGAGAGCTCTTTAAATTATCTAACCAATGCGTTATGTTTGACCCACCTCGTTCCAATAGTTTGGCCGCTAGAGCGTTAGCAAAGTTGAAACAAAAATGTGACTATTGCCAAACCCCTGATAGGAGTAGAAGAAAGATTGAAGACTTTCCTGACAGTTCTTTAAATTATCTTTATGTTTGACCCACCTCGTCACAATAGTTTAGCCTCAGAGCGTTAGCAAAGTTGAAACAAAAATGTGACTATTGCCGAGCCCCTGGTAGGAGTAGAAGAAAGATTGAAGACTTTCCTATAGCTCTTTAAATTATCTTACCAATGCTTTATGTGTGACTCACCTCGTGCTAATAGTTTAGCTGCTAAAGCGTTGCTAACGCTATTAAACAAGGTGGTTGAAACATAAAGCATTGGTTAGATAGTTTAAAGAGCTCTCAGGAAAGTCTTCAATCTTTCTTCTACTCCTATCAGGGGCTTGGCAATAGTCACATTTTTGTTTCAACTTTGCTAACGCTCTAGCGGCTAAACTATTGGAACGAGGTGGATCAAACATAAAGAATTGGTTAGATAATTTTAAGAGCTCTTAGGAAAATCTTCACTCTTTCTTATACACCTATCAGGGGCTTGGAAATAGCCACATTTTTGTTTCACTTTTGATTTCGCTCTAGCGGGTAAACTATTAAACAAGGTGGTTGAAACATAAAGCATTGGTTAGATAATTTAAAGAGCTCTCAGGAAAGTCTTCAGTCTTTCTTCTACTCCTATCAGGCGCTTGGCAATAGTCACATTTTTGTTTCACTTTTGATAACGCTCTAGCGGCTAAACTATTTAAGCGAGGTGGGTCAAACATAAAACATTGGTTGCTGACTATGCAATGCTTCAAATCATTAGTTTAGTATATTTAAGTTAATAAACCTTCTTCAAGGAACGAAAGTAGGCTTAAAGCCTTGGCGGCATAACGGCAGTGCATTTAGAAGAATTCTGTAATCTTATTTTGTTGTATATACACATTTAGCAATCGATAGCGAAATGCTTCAAATCATTAGTTTAACAAATTTAAGTTAATTAGCCTTCTTAAACGTACTGAAGGTGACATAAGGCCATGGCGGCATAACGACAGTACATGTGGAAGAATTCCGTAGTCTTATATTTAGGTATAAAGTCGATTTTCTTGTACATACACATATAGAATTCGATATCGAAATGCATCAAATCATTAGTTTAACATATTTAAGTTAATTAACCTTTTTTAACGTACTGAAGGTGACATAAGGCCATGGCGGCATAACGACAGTACATTTGTAAGAATTCCGTAGTCTTATATTTAGGTATAAAGTCGAATTTCTTGTATACATGCATTAAGCAATCGATATCGAAATGCTTCAAATCATTAGATTAACGTATTTAAGTTAATTAACCTTCTTTATCTTACTGAAGTTTACATAAAGCCATATTGGCATAACGGCGGTGCATTTAGAAGAATTCCGTAATGTTATAATTTTATTTTTAGGTATAAAGTCGATTTTCTTGTATATACTCATTTAGCAATCGATATCGAGATGCTTC
>CM050324.1:5491721-5517118 GCA_027475135.1 Bactrocera correcta | reverse complement strand
TATCGAAATGCTTCAAATTATTAGTTTAACATATTTAAGTTAATAAACCTTCTTTAACGCACTGAAGTCTACATAAAGCGTTAACGGCATAACGGCAGTGCATTTAGAAAAATTCCGTTATCTTATATTTAGGTATAAATTCGATTTTCTCGTATATACATATTTGGCAAGCGATATCGAAATGCTTCAAATCATTAGTTTAACATATTTAAGTTAATTAACCTTCTTTAACGCACTGAAGTCTACATAAAGCCCTAATGGCATAACGGCAGTGCATTTAGAAGAATTCCGTAATCTTTTATTTAGGTATAAAATCGATTTTCTTGTATATACACATTTAGCAATCAATATCGAAATGCTTCAAATCATTAGTTTAACATATTAGGTTAATAAACATTTTTTAGCTAACTGAAGGCTTCATAAAGCCTTAGCGGTATAACGGCAGTGCATTTAGAGAAATTCCGTAATGTTATAATTTTATATTTAGGTGTAAAGTCGATTTTCTTGTATTTACACATTAAGCAGTTGATATCGAAATGCTTCAAACCATTAGTTTAACATATTTAAAATAATTAAACTTCTTTAACGTATCGAAGTTGATACAAAGCCATGGCGGGATAACGACAGTATATTTGGAAGAATTCCGTAATCTTATATTTAGGTATAAAGTCGATTTTCTTGAACATACACATTTAGCAATCGATATCGAAATGCTACAAATCATAAGTTTAACATGTTTAAGTTAATAAACCTTCTTTAACGCACTTAAGTCTACATAGAGCGTTAACGGCAGAACGGCAGTGCATTTAGAAAAATTCCGTTATCTTATATTTAGGTATAAATTCGATTTTCTTGTATATACACATTTAGCAAGCGATATCGAAATGCCTCAAATCATTAGTTTAACATAATTAAAATAATTAACCTTCTTTAACGTATTGAAGTTGATAAAGAGCCATGGCGGCATAACGACAGTACATTTGGAAGAATTCCGTAGTCTTATATTCAGGTATAAAGTCGATTTTCTTGTATATATGCATTAAGCAATCGATATCGAAATGCTTCAAATAACTGGTTTAACATATTTAAGTTAGTAAACCTTCTTTAACGAACTGAAGTTAATATAAAGCCATAACGGCAGTGCATTTAGAAGAATTCCGTAATCTTATATTTAGGTATGTAGTCGATTTTCTTGGATCTACACATTTAGCAATCGATATCGAAAATCTTCAAATAACTGGTTTAGCATATTTAGGTTAATTAACCTTCTTTATCTTACTGAAGTTTAAATAAAGCCATAACGGCATAACGGCTGTATATTTGGGTGAATTCCGTAATCTTTTATTTAGGTATAAAATCGATTTTCTTGTATATACTCATTTAGCAATCGATATCGAAATGCTTCAAATCATTAGTTTAACATATTTAAGTTAATAAAGCTTCTTTAACGCCTGAAGTTAACATAAAGCCATGGCACCATAACGGCAGTGCATGTAGAAGAATTCCGTAATCTTATATTTAGGTATGTAGTCGATTTTCTTGGATCTACACATTTAGCAATCGATATCGAAAATCTTCAAATAACTGGTTTAGCATATTTAGGTTAATTAACCTTCTTTATCTTACTGAAGTTTAAATAAAGCCATAACGGCATAACGGCTGTATATTTGGGTGAATTCCGTAATCTTTTATTTAGGTATAAAATCGAGTTTCTTGTATATACACATTTAGCAATCGATATCGAAATGCTTCAACTCATTAGTTTAACATATTTCAGTTAATAAACCTTCTTTAACAATCTGAAGTTGGCATAACGGCAGTGGATGTAGAAGAATTCCGTAATCTTATATTTAGGTATAAAGTCGATTTTCTTGTATATACATATTTAGCTATCGATATCGAAATGCTTTAAATCATTTGTTTAACATATTAAGTTAAAAAACATTTTTTAACTTACTAAAATCTACATATAGCCTTAACGGTATAACGGCAGTGCATTTAGAAGAATTCCGTAATGTTATAATTTTATATTTAGGTATAAAGTCGATTTTCTTGTATTTGCACATTTAGCAATCGATATCGAAATGCTTCAAACCATAAGTTTAACATATTTAAAATAATTAACCTTCTTTAACGTATTGAAGTTGATACAAAGCCATGGCGGCATAATGACAGTACATTTGGAAGAATTCCGTAATCTTAAATTTAGGTATAAAGTCGATTTTCTTGCATATACACATTTGGCAAGCGATATCGAAAGGCTTCAAATCATTAGTTTAACATATTTAAATAATTAACCTTCTTTACAAAAGCCATAACGGCATAACGGTAGTATATTTGGGTAATTTCCGTAATCTTTTATTTAGGTATGAAATCGATTTTCTTGTATATACACATTTAGCAATCAATATCGAAATGCTTCAGCTCATTAGTTTAACATATTTAAGTTAATAAACCTTCTTAAACGATCTGAAGTGGGCATATAGCCATGGAGGCATAACTGCAGTGCACGTAGAAGAATTCCATAATCTTATATTTAGGTATAAAGTCGATTTTCTTGTATATACATATTTAGCTATCGATATCGAAATGCTTCAAATCATTAGTTTAACATATTAAGTTAATAAACATTTTTTAGCTAACTGAAGTCTTCATAAAGCCTTAGCGGTATAACGGCAGTGCATTTAGAAGAATTCCGTAATGTTATAATTTTATATTTAGTTGTAAAATCGATTTTCTTGTATTTACACATTTAGCAGTTGATATCGAAATGCTTCAAACCATTAGTTTAACATATTTAAAATAATTAACCTTCTTTAACGTATCGAAGTTGATACAAAGCCATGGAGGCATAACGACAGTACATTTGGAAGAATTCCGTAATCTTATATTTAGGTATAAAGTCGATTTTCTTGTATATACACATTTAGCAATCGATATCGAAATGCTTCAAATCATTAGTTTAACATATTTAAGTTAATAAACCTTCTTTAACGCACTTAAGTCTACATAAAGCCCTAATGGCATAACGGCAGTGCATTTAGAAGAATTCCCTTATCTTATATTTAGGTATAAAGTCGATTTTCTTGTATATACACATTTAGCAATCGATATCAAAATGCTTCAAATCATTAGTTTAACATATTTAAGTTAATAAACCTTCTTTAACGCACTGAAGTCTACATAAAGCCTTAACGGTATAACGGCAGTGCATTTAGAAGAATTCCGTAATGTTATAATTTTATATTTAGGTATAAAGTCGATTTTCTTGAATTTACACATTTAGCAGTCGATATCGAAATGATTCAAATCATTAGTTTAACATATTTAAAATAATTAACCTTCTTTAACGTATCGAAGTTGATACAAAGCCATGGCGGCATAATGACAGTACATTTGGAAGAATTCCGTAATCTTATATTTAGGTATAAAGTCGATTTTCTTGTATATAAACATTTGGCAAGCGATATCGAAATGCTTCAAATCATTAGTTTAACATATTTAAATAATTAACCTTCTTTACAAAAGCCATAACGGCATAACGGCAGTATATTTTGGTAATTTCCGTAATCTTTTATTTAGGAATGAAATCGATTTTCTTGTATATACACATTTAGCAATCAATATCGAAATGCTTCAGCTCATTAGTTTAACATATTTAAGTTAATAAACCTTCTTAAACGATCTGAAGTGGGCATATAGCCATGGAGGCATAACTGCAGTGCACGTAGAAGAATTCCATAATCTTATATTTTGGTATAAAGCCGATTTTCTTGTATATACATATTTAGCTATCGATATCGAAATGCTTCAAATCATTAGTTTAACATATTAAGTTAATAAACATTTTTAAGCTAACTGAAGTCTTCATAAAGCCTTAGCGGTATAACGGCAGTGCATTTAGAAGAATTCCGTAATGTTATAATTTTATATTTAGGTGTAAAATCGATTTTCTTGTATTTGCACATTTAGCAGTTGATATCGAAATGCTTCAAACCATTAGTTTAACATATTTGAAATAATTAACCTTCTTTAACGTATCGAAGTTGATACAAAGCCATGGAGGCATAACGACAGTACATTTGGAAGA
The DNA here is from genome assembly GCA_027475135.1 of Bactrocera correcta. Classification (NCBI taxonomy): domain Eukaryota; kingdom Metazoa; phylum Arthropoda; class Insecta; order Diptera; family Tephritidae; genus Bactrocera; species Bactrocera correcta. Next base: position 5,513,028 of record CM050324.1, on the reverse strand, counting down.
ATTCCGTAATCTTATATTTAGGTATAAAGTCGATTTTCTTGCATATACACATTTAGCAAGCGATATCGAAATGCTTCAGCTCATTAGTTTAACATATTTAAGTTAATAAACCTTCTTTAACGATCTGAAGTGAGCATATAGACATGGAGGCATAACTGCAGTGCACGTAGAAGAATTCCATAATCTTATATTTAGGTATAAAGTCTTTCTTTTATATACATATTTAGCTATCGATATCGAAATGCTTCAAATCATTTGTTTAACATATTAAGATAATAAACATTTTTTAGCTTACTAAAGTCTACATAAAGCATTAACGGTATAACGGCAGTGCATTTAGAAGAATTCCGTAATGTTATAATTTTATATTTAGGTATAAATTCGATTTTCTTGTATATACACATTTAGCAGTCGATATCGAAATGCTTCAAACCATTAGTTTAACATATTTAAAATAATTAACCTTCTTTAACGCACTTAAGTCTACATAAAGCCCTAGTGGCATAACGGCAGTGCATTTAGAAGAATTCCGTTATCTTATATTTAGGTATAAATTCGATTTTCTTGTATATACACATTTAGCAATCGATATCGAAATGCTTCAAATCATTAGTTTAACATATTAAAGTTAATAAACCTTCTTTAACGATCTGAAGTGGGCATATAGCCATGGAGGCATAACTGCAGTGCACGTAGAAGAATTCCATAATCTTATATTTAGGTATAAAGTCGATTTTCTTGTATATACATATTTACCTATCGATATCGAAATGCTTTAAATCATTAGTTTAACATATTAAGTTAATAAACATTTTTTAGCTTACTGAAGTCTACATAAAGCCTTAACGGTATAACGGCAGTGCATTTAGAAGAATTCCGTAATGTTATAATTTTATATTAAGGTGTAAAGTCAATTTTCTTGGATTTACACATTTAGCAATCTACATCGAAAATCTGCAAATAACTGGTTTAGCATAATTATGTTAATTAAACTTCTTTATCTTACTGAAGTTTAAGTAAAGCCATAACGGCATAACGGCAGTATATTTGGGTGAATTCCGTAATCTTTTATTTAGATATAAAATCGATTTTCTTGTATATACACATTTCGCAATCGATATCGAAATGCTTCAACTCATTAGTTTAACATATTTAAGTTAATAAACCTAATTTAACGATCTGAAGTTTTCATAACGGTAGTGGATGTAGAAGAATTCCGTAATCTTATATTCAGGTATAAATTCGATTTACTGCACTGCATTTAGAAGAATTCCGTTATCTTATATTTAGGAATAAATTCGACTTTCTTGTATATATTCATTTAGCAAGCGATATCAAAATGCCACAAACCATCAGTTTAACATATTTAAAATAATTAACCTTCTTTAACGTATTGAAGTTGATACAAAGCCATGGCGGCATAATGACAGTACATTTGGAAGAATTCCGTAATCTTATATTTAGGTATAAAGTCGATTTTCTTGTATATACACATTTAGCAATCGACATCGAAATGCTTCAAATCATTAGTTTAACATATTTAAGTTAATAAACCTTCTTTAACGCACTGAAGTCTACATAAAGCGTTAACGGCATAACGGCAGTGCATTTAGAAAAATTCCGTTATCTTATATTTAGGTATAAATTCGATTTTCTTGTATATACATATTTGGCAAGCGATATCGAAATGCTTCAAATCATTAGTTTAACATATTTAAGTTAATTAACCTTCTTTAGCGTATTGAAGTTGATATAAAGCCATAACGACAGTACATTTGGAAGAATTCCGTAGTCTTATATTTAGGTATAAAGTCGATTTTCTTGTATATATGCATTAAGCATTTGATATCGAAATGCTTCATATAACTGGTTTAACATATTTAAGTTAATAAACCTTCTTTAACGAACTGAAGTTAATAAAAAGCCATAACGGCATAACGGCAGTGCATTTAGAAGAATTACGTAATCTTATATTTAGGTATGAATTCGATTTTCTTGTATATACACATTTAGCAATCGATATTGAAATGCTTCAAATCATTAGTTTAACATATTTAAGTTAATAAACCTTCTTTAACGCACTGAAGTCTACATAAAGCGTTAACGGCATAACGGCAGTGCATTTAGAAAAATTCCGTTATCTTATATTTAGGTATAAAGTCGATTTTCTTGTATATACATATTTGGCAAGCGATATCGAAATGCTTCAAATCATTAGTTTAACATATTTAAGTTAATTAACCTTCTATAACATATTGAAGTTGATATAAAGCCATAACGACAGTACATTTGGAAGAATTCCGTAGTCTTATATTTAGGTATGAATTCGATTTTCTTGTATATACTCATTTAGCAATCGATATCGAAATGCTTCAGCTCATTAGTTTAACATATTTAAGTTAATAAACCTTCTTTAACGATCTGAAGTGAGCATATAGACATGGAGGCATAACTGCAGTGCACGTAGAAGAATTCCATAATCTTATGTTTAGGTATAAAGTCGATTTTCTTGTATATACACATTTAGCAATCGATATCGAAATGCTTCAAATCATTAGTTTAACATATTTAAGTTAATAAACCTTCTTTAACGCACTGTAGTCTACATAAAGCGTTAACGGCATAACGGCAGTGCATTTAGAAAAATTCCGTTATCTTATATTTAGGTATAAATTCGATTTTCTTGTATATACATATTTGGCAAGCGATATCGAAATGCTTCAAATCATTAGTTTAATATATTTAAGTTAATTAACCTTCTTTAACATATTGAAGTTGATATAAAGCCATAACGACAGTACATTTGGAAGAATTCCGTAGTCTTATATTTAGGTAAAAAGTCGATTTTCTTGTATATATGCATTAAGCATTCGATATCGAAATGCTTCAAATAACTGGTTTAACATATTTAAGTTAATAAACCTTCTTTAACGAACTGAAGTTAATATAAAGCCATAACGGCAGTGCATTTAGAATAATTACGTAATCTTATATTTAGGTATGAATTCGATTTTCTTGTATATACTCATTTAGCAATCAATATCGAAATGCTTCAAACCATTAGTTTAACATATTTAAAATAATTAACCTTCGTTAACGTATTGAAATTGATACAAAGCCATGGCGCCATAACGGCAGTGCATGTAGATGAATTCCGTAATCTTATATTTAGGTATGTAGTCGATTTTCTTGGATTTACACATTTAGAAATATATATCGAAAATCTTCAAATAACTGGTTTAGCATATTTAGGTTAATTAACCTTCTTTATCTTACTGAAGTTTAAATAAAGCCATAACGGCATAACGGCAGTATATTTGGGTGAATTCCGTAATCTTTTATTTAGGTATAAAATCGATTTTTTTGTATATACACATTTAGCAATCGATATCGAAATGCTTCCACTCATTAGTTTAACATATTTAAGTTAATAAACCTTCTTTAACGATCTGAAGTTGGCATAACGGCAGTGGATGTAGAAGAATTCCGTAATCTTATATTTAGGTATAAAGTCGATTTTCTTGTATATATACATTTAGATATCGATATCGAAATGCTTCAAATCATTAGTTTAACATATTAAGTTAATAAACATTTTTAGCTTACTGAAGTCTACATAAAGCCTTAACGGTATAACGGCAGTGCATTTAGAAGAATTCCGTAATGTTATAATTTTATATTTAGGTATAAATTCGATTTTCTTGTATTTGCACATTTAGCAATCGGTATCGAAATGCTTCAAACCATTAGCTTAACATATTTAAAATAATTAACCTTCTTTAACGAATTGAAGTTGATACAAAGCTATGGCGGCATAATGACAGTACATTTAGAAGAATTCCGTAAACTTATATTTCGGTATAAAGTCGATTTTCTTATATATTCACTTTTAGCAATCGATATCGAAATGCTTCTAACCATTAGCTTAACATATTTAAAATAATTAACCTTCTTTAACGTATTGAAGTTCATACAAAGCCATGGCGGCATAATGACAGTACATTTGGAAGAATTCCGTAATCTTATATTTAGGTATAAGGTCGATTTTCTTGTATATACACTTTTAGCAATCGATATCGAAACGCTTCAAATCATTAGTTTAACATATTTAAGTTAATAAACCTTCTTTAACGCACTGAAGTCTACATAAAGCGTTAACGGCATAATGGCAGTGCATTTAGAAAAATTCCGTTATCTTATATTAAGGTATAAAATCGATTTTCTTGTATATACGTATTTGGCAATCGACATCGAAATGCTTCAAATCATTAGTTTAACATATTTAAGTTAATTAACCTTTTTTAACGTATTGAAGTTGATATAAAGCCATAACGGCAGTGCATGTAGAAGAATTCCGTAATCTTACATTTAGGTATAAAGTCGATTTTCTTGTATATACTTATTTAGCTATCGATATCGAAATGCTGCAAATCATGTGTTTAACATATTAAGATACTAAACGTTTTTTAGCTCACTAAAGTCTACTTAAAGCCTTAACGGTATAACGGCAGTGCATTTAGAAGAATTCCGTAATGTTATAATATTATATTTAGGTATAAATTCGATTTTCTTGTATATACACATTTAGCAAGCGATATCGAAATTCTTCAAATCATTAGTTTAACATATTTAAGTTACTTAACCTTCATCAACGTATTGAAGTTGATAAAGAGCCATGGCGGCATAACGACAGTACATTTGGAAGAATTCCGTAGTTTTATATTTAGGTATAAAGTCGATTTTCTTGTATATATGCATTAAGCAATCGATATCGAAATGCTTCAAATAACTGGTTTAACATATTTAAGTTAATAAACCTTCTTTAACGAACTGAAGTTAATATAAAGCCATAACGGCAGTGCATTTAGAAGAATTACGTAATCTTATATTTAGGTATAAATTCGATTTTCTTGTATATACTCATTTAGCAATCGATATCGAAATGCTTCAAATGATTAGTTTAACATATTTAAGTTAATAAAGCTTTTTTAACGCCTGAAGTAAACATAAAGCAATGGCGCCATAATGGCAGTGCATGTAGAAGAATTCCGTAATCTTATATTTAGGTATGTAGTCGATTTTCTTGGATTTACACATTTAGCAATCGATATCGAAAACCTTCAAATAACTGGTTTAGCATATTTAGGTTAATTAACCTTCTTTATCTTACTGAAGTTTAAATAAAGCCATAACGGCATAACGGCAGTATATTTGGGTGAATTCCGTATTCCTATAATTAGGTATAAAGTCGATTTTCTTGTATATACACATTTAGCAATCGATATCGAAATGCTTCAAATCATAAGTTTAACATATTTAAGTTAATTAATCCTCTTTGTCTTACTGAAGTCTACAAAAGCCTTAACGGCATAACGGCAGTGCATTTAGAAGAATTCCGTTATCTTATATTTAGGTATAAATTCGATTTTCTTGTATATACACATTAAGCAATCGATATCGAAATGCTTCAAATCATTAGTTTAACATATTTAAGTTAATTAACCTTCTTAAACGTATTGAAGGTGACACAAAGCCATGGCGGCATAACGGCAGTGCATTAAGAAGAAATCCGCAGTCTTATATTTAGGTTTAGCCGCTAGAGCGTTAGCAAAGTTGAAACAAAAATGTGACTATTGCCAAGCCCCTGATAGGAGTAGAAGAAAGATTGAAGACTTTCCTGAGAGCTCTTTAAATTATCTAACCAATTCTTTATGTGTGACACACCTCGTTCTAAAAGTTTAGCCTCAGAGCGTAATTAAAGTTGATACAAAAATGTGACTATTGCAAAGCCCCTGGTAGGAGTAAAAGAAAAATTGGGGACTTTCCTGAGAGCTCTTTAAATTATTTTACCAATGCTTTATGTTTGACACACCTCGTTTCAATAGTTCAGCCGCTAGAGCGTTAGCAAAGTTGAAACAAAAATGTGACTATTGCCAAGCCCCTGATAGGAGTAGAAGAAAGGTTGAAAACTTTTCTGAGAGCTCTTTAAATTATCTAACCAATGGTTTATGTTTGACCCACCTCGTTCCAATAGTTTAGCCTCAGAGCGTTAGCAAAGTTGAAACCAAAATGTGACTATTGCCAAGCCCCTGATAGGAGTAGAAGAAAGATTGAATGTTTTATGTTTGACCCACCTCGCTTTCCCAAAAGTTTAGCCGCTAGAGCGTTATTAAAGTTGAAACAAAAATGTGACTATTGCCAAGCCCCTGGTAGGAGTAGAAGAATGATTGAAAACTTTCCTGAGAGCTCTTTAAATTATCTAACCAATGCTTTATGTTTGACCCACCTCGTTCCTATAGTTTAGCCGCTAGAGCGTTAGCAAAGTTGAAACAAAAATGTGACTATTGCCAAGCGCGTGGTAGCAGTAGAAGAAAGATTGAAGACTTTCCTGAGAGCTCTTTAAATTATCTAACCAATGCTTTATGTTTGACACACCTCGTTCCAATAGTTTAGCCTCAGAGCGTTATCAAAGTTGAAACAAAAATGTGACTATTGCCAAGCCCCTGGTAGGAGTAAAAGAAAAATTGGGGACATTCCTGAGAGCTCTTTAAATAATTTAACCAATGCTTTATGTTTGACACACCTCGTTCCAATAGTTTAGCCTGCTAGAGCGTTAGCAAAGTTGAAACAAAAATGTGACTATTGCCAAGCCCCTGGTAGGAGTAAAAGAAAAATTGAGACTTCCTGAGAGCTCTTTAAATTATCTAACCAATGCTTTATGTTTGACCCACCTCGTTCCAATAGTTTAGCCTGCTAGAGCGTTAGCAAAGTTGAAACAAAAATGTGACTATTGCCAAGCCCCTGGTAGGAGTAGAAGAAAGATTGAAGACTTCCTGAGAGCTCTTAAATTATCTAACCAATGCTTTATGTTTGACCCACCTCGTTCCAATAGTTTGAGAACAAAAATTGACTATTGCCAAGCCTAGTAAGATTGAATCTTATTTTCCCACCCCCTGATAAACGTTAGCAAAGTTGAAACAAAAATGTGACTATTGCCAAGCCCCTGGTAGGAGTAAAAGAAAGATTGAAGACTTTCCTGAGAGCTCTTTAAATTATCTAACCAATGCTTTATGTTTGACCCACCTCGTTCCAATAGTTTAGCCGCAGAGCGTTAGCAAAGTTGAAACAAAAATGTGACTATTGCCAAGCCCCTGATAGGAGTAAAGAAAATTGAATCCAAGCTTTATGTTTGACCCACCTCGTTCCAATAGTTTAGCCCCTAGAGCGTTAGCAAAGTTGAAACAAAAATGTGACTATTGCCAAGCGCTGGTAGCATGTAAAAGAAAGATTGAAGACGTTTACTGAGAGCTCTTGAAATTACTAACCAATGTTATTTGACCCACTCGTTCAATAGTTTAGCTAGAGCGTTACAAAGTTGAAACAAAAATTGACTATTGCCAAGCCGCTGTAGCGTTAGCAAAGTTGAAACAAAAATGTGACTATTGCCAAGCTTGGTAGAGTTAAAAGAAAGATTGAAAGACTTTCCTTGAGAGCTCTTTAAATTATCTAACCAATGTTTTATGTTTGACCCACCTCGTTCCAATAGTTTAGCCGCTAGAGCGTTAGCAAAGTTGAAACAAAAATGTGACTATTGCCAAGCCCCTGATAGGAGTAAAGAAAATTGAGACTTTCCTGAGAGCTCTTTAAATTACTAACAATGCTTTATGTTTGACCCACCTCGTTCAATAGTTTAGCCTCAGAGCGTTAGCAAAGTTGAAACAAAAATGTGACTATTGCCAAGCCTGGTAGGAGTAAAGAAAGATTGAAGACTTTCCTGAGAGCTCTTTAAATTATCTAACCAATGCTTTATGTTTGACCCACCTCGTTCCAATAGTTTAGCCGCTAGAGCGTTAGCAAAGTTGAAACAAAAATGTGACTATTGCCAAGCCCTTGATAGGAGTAGAAGAAAATTGAAGACTTTCCTGAGAGCTCTTTAAATTATCTAACCAATGCTTTATGTTTGACCCACCTCTGTTCAATAGTTTAGCCGCTAGAGCGTTAGCAAAGTTGAAACAAAAATGTGACTATTGCCAAGCCCTGGTAGGAGTAGAAGAAAGATTGAAGACTTTCCTGAGAGCTCTTTAAATTATCTAACCAATGCTTTATGTTTGACCCACCTCGTTCCAATAGTTTAGCCGCAGAGCGTTAGCAAAGTTGAAACAAAAATGTGACTATTGCCAAGCCCTCTGGTAGGAGTAGAAAAAAATTGGGGACTTTCCTGAGAGCTCTTTAAATTATCTAACCAATGTTTTATGTTTGACCCACCTCGTTCAAATAGTTTAGCCGCAGAGCGTTAGCAAAGTTGAAACAAAAATGTGACTATTGCCAAGCCCTGATAGGAGTAGAAGAAAATTGAAGACTTTCCTGAGAGCTCTTTAAATTATCTAACCAATGCTTTATGTTCGACTCACCTCGTTCAAATAGTTTACCGGTTAGAGATTATCAAAAGTTGAACAAAAATGTGACTATTTCCAAGCCCTGATAGGAGTAGGAAAAGAATTTTGTTTGACTTTCGCTAAGCTTGTTACTAAAGCTTTAGAACTGTTCAAATAGCTGGTTACAAAATTAAAACGCTATATAGAAAGAGACTTCGAGATCTTTATTACTCTACAGAGGCTTAATACACAGTTTTTAGTTTACACTAGGTTAGAGTAAACATAAAGCATTGGTTAGATATTTAAAGAGCTCTTAAGAAGAAAGTCTTCATCTATCTTCTACTCCTATCAGAGGCTTGGAAATAGTCACATTTTTGTTTCAACTTTACCTCGCTAAATGAGTGCTAAGCTATTAGAACGAGGTGAGTCAACATAAAGCATTGGTTAGATAATTTAAAGAGCTCTTAGAAGAAAGTCTTCAATCTTTCTTCTACTCCTATCAGAGGCTTGGAAATAAGTTTACTTTTAGAATTTCACGAGGTGAGTCAAACATAAAGCATTGGTTAGATAATTTAAAGAGCTCTTAGGAAATCTTCACTCTTTCTTCTACTCCTATCAGGGCTTGGAAATAGTCACATTTTTGTTTCAACTTTTGCTAACGCTCTAGCTAAACTATTGGAACGAGGTGAGTCAAACATAAAGCATTGGTTAGATAATTTAAAGAGCTCTTAGGAAAGTCTTCAATCTTACTTCTACTCCTATCAGGGGCTTGGCAATAGTCACATTTTTGTTTCAACTTTGCTAACGCGCTATCGGCTAAACTTTCGGGACGAGGTGAGTCAAACATAAAGCATTGGTTAGATAATGTAAAGAGCTCTTAGGAAAATCTTCACTCTTTTTTCTACTCCTATCAGGGGCTTGGAAATAGTCACGTTTTTGTTTCACTTTTGATAACGCTCTAGCGGGTAAAATATTTCAACGAGGTGAGTTAAACATAAAGCATTGGTTAGATAATTTAAAGAGCTCTTAGGAATGTCTTCAATCTTAATTCTACCCCTACCAGGGGCTTGGCAATAGTCACATTTTTGTTTCAACTTTGCTAACGCTCTGAGGCTAAACTATTTGAACGAGGTGAGTCGAACATAATGCATTGGTTAGATAATCTAAAGAGCTCTCAGGAAAGTCTTCAATCTTTCTTCTACTCCTACCAGGGGCTCGGCCATAGTCACATTTTTGTTTCAAATTTGCTAACGCTCTAGCGGCTAAACTATTGGAACGAGGTGGGTAAAACAGAAAGCATTAGTCAGATAAATTAAAGAGCTCTTAGGAAAATATTCAATCTTTCTTCTACTCCTACCAGGGGCTTGGCAATAGTCACATTTTTGTTTCACTTTTGATAACGCTCTAGCGGCTTAACTTTTGGAACGAGGTGGGTCAAACATAAAACATTGGTTAGATAATTTAAAGGGCTTTTAGTAAAGTCTTTAATCTTTCTTCTGCTCCTACCAGGGCTTGGCAATAGTCACATTTTTGTTTCAACTTTGCTAACGCTCTGAGGCTAAACTATTGGAACGAGGTGGGTCAAACATAAAGCATTTGTTAGATAATTTAAAGAGCTCTCAGGAAAGTCTTTTAATCTTTCTTCTACTCCTACCAGAGGCTTGGCAATAGCCACATTTTTGTTTCAACTTTGCTAACGCTCTGCGGCTAAACTATTTGAACGAGGTGGTCAAACATAAAGCATTGTTAGATAATTTAAAGAGTTTCAGGAAAGTCTTCAATTTTCTTCTGCTCTACCAGGCTTGGCAATAGTCACATTTTTGTTTTTTAACCCATGTAAGTTAAACGATGCTAAACAGGCTATAACTATTGAACGAGGTGGGTCAAACATAAAGCATTGGTTAGATAATTTAAAGAGCTCTCAGGAAAGTTTCAATTTTTCTTTACTCCTACCAGGGCTGGCAATAGTCACATTTTTGTTTCAACTTTGTAACGCTCTGTGGCTAACTATTGAACGAGGTGGGTCAACATAAAGCATTGGTTAGATAATTTAAAGAGCTACTTAGAGAAAGTTTCAAAATCTGCTATCCTATTAGGGTTGCAATAGTCAATGCACTTTATACGTTATGGCTTACGTAAACTTAGCAGTAGGTTATAACTAAGAATGTCAAACATAAAGCATCTCGATATATTGCTAAAGTGTTTCAGGAAAATCATTCTTTACCTAAGCATTGGACACGATTTTTTCAAATGATGCTCGTTAGTGCCGCTAAGGTTACGTGTGAGATTGTAAGCGAACTTAAGCTTCGTTAGATAGTTAACTAACTATAACATTTGATATCGATTGCCATAAAATGGTATAGACTAATAAAATGAGCTTTACAGTGAAAGTTTCAATTTTCTAACATGGCGCTCCCATGTCATGCACCATGCTCGCTTCTATGGCTAATTATTGCAGGTGAAAAACATTGGTTAACTAATTTATACTAATGATGAACATCTCGATATCGATTGCTAAATGTGTATATATACAAAATCGACATTATACCTAAATATAAGTTTACAGAATTCTTCCAAATGCACTGGCGTTATACCGTTATGGCTTTACGTAAACTTCAGTCAGATAAAGAAGTTTAATTAACTTAAATATGTTAAACTAATGATTTGAAGCATCTCGATATCGATTGCTAAATGTGTATATACAACAAAATCGACATTATACCTAAATATAAGATTACGGAATTCTTCTAAATGCACTGCCGTTATGCGGCCATGGCTTTATGCCAACTTCCGTTCGTTAAAGAAGGTTAATTAACTTAAATATGTTAAACTAATGATTTGAAGCATTTCGATATCGATTGCTAATTGTGTATATACAAGAAAATCGACTTTATGCCTAAATATAAGACTACGGAATTCTTCCATATGCAGTGCGGTTATGGCTTTTTGTCAACTTCAGTTCGCTAAAGGAAGTTTATTAAATTAAATATGTTAAACCAGTTATCTGAAGCATTTCGATATCGATTGCGAAATGTATATACAAGAAAATCGACTTTATACCTAAATATAAAATTATAACGTTACGGAATTCTTCTAAATGCACTGTCGTTATACCGTCATGGCTATATGTACGCTTCAGTATGCTAAAAAATATTTATTAACTTAATATGTTAATATGTTAAACTAACGATTTGAAGCATTTCGATATCGATTGCTAAATGTGTATATACAAAAAATCGACTTTATACCTAAATATAAGATAACGGAGTTCTTCTAAATGCACTGCCGTTATGCCGTTAAGGCTTTATGTTAACTTCAGATCGTTAAAGAAGGTTCATTAACTTAAATATGTTAAACCAGTTATTTGAAGCATTTCGAAATCGATTTCTTAATGCATATATACAAGAAAATCGACTTTATACCTAAATATAAGATTACGGAATTCTTCCAAATGTACTGTCGTTATGCCGCCATGGCTTTATATCAACTTCAATACGTTTAAGAAGGTTAATTAACTTAAACATGTTAAAAAAATGATTTGAAGCATTTCTATATCGATTGCTAAATGTGTATATACAACAAAATCGACTTTTTACCCAAATATAAGATTACGGAATTCTTCCAAATGCACTGCCGTTATACTGTTATGGCTTTATGTTAACTTCAGGCGTTAAAGAAGCTTTATTAACTTAAATATGTTAAACTAATCATTTGAAGCATTTCGATATCGATTGCTAAATGAGTGTATACAAGAAAATCGAATTTATACCTAAATATAAAATTATAACATTACGGAATTCTTCTAAATGCACTGCCGTTATGCCGTTAAGGCTTTATGTAGACTTCAGTAAGCTAAAAAATGTTTATTAACTTAATATGTTAAACTAATGATTTGAAGCATTTCGATATCGATATCTAAATGTGTATATAAAAGAAAATCGACTTTATACCTAAACATAAGGTTACGCAATTCTTCTAAATACACTGCCGTTATGCCGTTATGGCCTTATATTAACTTCAGTTCGTTAAAGAAGGTTTATTAACTTAAATATGTTAAGCCAGTTATTTGAAGCATTTCGATATCGATATCTAAATGTGTATATAAAAGAAAATCGACCTTATACCTAAATATAAGATTACGGAATTCTTCCAAATGCACTGCCGTTATGGCTTTATAACAACTTCAATACGTTAAAGAAAGTTAATAAACTTAAATATGTTAAACTAATGATTTGAAGCATTTCGATATCGCTTGCCAAATATATATTTACAAGAAAATCGAATTTATACCTAAATATAAGATAACGGAGTTTTTCTTAATGCACTGCCGTTATGCCGTTAACACTTTATGTAGACTTCAGTGCGTTAAAGAAGGTTTATTAACTTAAATATGTTAAACTAATGATTTGAAGCATTTCGATATCGATTGCTAAATGTGTATATACAAGAAAATCGACTTTATACCTAAATATAAGATTACGGAATTCTTCCAAATATACTGTCTTATGCCGCCATGGCTTTGTATAACTTCAATACGTTAAAGAAGGTTAATAATTTAAATATGTTAAACTAATGGTTTGAAGCATTTAGATATCGCTTGCTAAATGAATATATACAAGAAAGTCGAATTTATACCTAAATATAAGATAACGGAATTCTTCTAAATGCAGTGCTGTTATACCGTTAAGGCTTTATGTAGACTTCAGTGCGTTAAAGAAGGTTTATTTACTTAAATATGTTAAACTAATTTTTTGAAGCATTTCGATATCGATTGCTAAATGTGTATATACAAGAAAATCGACTTTATACCTAAATATAAGATTACGGAATTCTTCCAAATGTACTGTCGTTATGCCATAATGGCTATATGCAAACTTCTGATCATTAAAGAAGGTATATTAACTTAAATATGTTAAACTAATGAGTTGAACCATGTCGATATCGATTGCTAAATGTGTATATACAAAAAATCGACTTTATTCCTAAATATAAGATAACGGAATTCACTGAAATATACTGCCGTTATGCCTTATGGCTTTATTTAAACTTCAGTAAGATAAAGAAGGTTAATTAAGCTAAATATGCTAAACCAGTTATTTGAAGATTTTCGATATCGATTGCTAAATTTGTAAATCCAAGAAAAGCGACTACATACCTAAATATAAGATTATGGAATTTTTCTACATGCACTGCCGTTATGGCGCCATGGCTTTATGTTAACTTCAGGCGTTAAAGAAGCTTTATTAACTTAAATATGTTAAACTAATGATTTGAAGCATTTCGATATCGATAGCTAAATGTGTATATACAAGAAAATCGACTTTATACCTAAATATAAGATAACGCAGTTCTTCTACATGCACTGCCGTTATGCCATCATGGCTATATGCAAACTTCTCATCATTAAAGAAGGTATATTAACTTAAATATGTTAAACTAATGAGTTGAACCATCTCGATATCGATTGCTAAATGTGTATATACAAAAAATCGGCTTTATTCCTAAATATAAGATTACGGAATTCACTCAAATATACTGCCGTTATGCCTTATGGCTTTATTTAAACTTCAGTAAGATAAAGAAGGTTAATTAAGCTAAATATGCTAAACCAGTTATTTGAAAATTTTCGATATCGATTGCTAAATGTGTAAATCCAAGAAAAGCGACTACATACCTAAATATAAGATTATGGAATTTTTCTACATGCACTGCCGTTATGGCGCCATGGCTTTATGTTAACTTCAGTCGTTAAAGAAGCTTTATTAACTTAAATATGTTAAGCCAGTTATTTGAAGCATTTCGATATCGAAAGCTTAATGTATATATACAAGAAAATCGACTTTATACCTAAATATAAGACTACGGAATTCTTCCAAATGTACTGTCGTTATGCCGCCATGGCCCTTTATCAACTTCAATACGTTAAAGAAGGTTAATTAACTTAAATATGTTAAACTAATGATTTGAAGCATTTCGATATCGATTGCAAAATGTGTATATACAAGAAAATCGAATTTATACCTAAATATAAAATTATAACATTACGGAATTCTTCTAAATGCACTGCCGTTATGCCGTTAAGGCTTTATGTAGACTTCAGTAAGCTAAAAAATGTTTATTAACTTAATATGTTAAACTAATGATTTGAAGCATTTCGATATCGATATCCAAATGTGTATATAAAAGAAAATAGACTTTATACCTAAATATAAGATTACGGAATTCTTCCAAATGCACTGCCGTTATGGCTTTATATCAACTGCAATACGTTAAAGAAAGTTAATAAACTTAAATATGTTTAACAAAGTATTTGAAGCATTTCGATATCGCTTGCCAAATATGTATTTACAAGAAAATCGAATTTACACCTAAATATAACATAACGGAATTTTTCTAAATGCACTGCCGTTATGCCGTTAACACTTTATGTAGACTTCAGTGCGTTAAAGAAGGTTTATTAACTTAAATATGTTAAACTAATGATTTGAAGCATTTCGATATCGATTGCTAAATGTGTATATACAAGAAAATCGACTTCATACCTAAATATAAGATTACGGAATTCTTCCAAATATACTGTCTTTATGCCGCCATGGCTTTGTATCAACTTCAATACGTTAAAGAAGGTTAATTATTTTAAATATGTTAAACTAATGGTTTGAAGCATTTTGAAATCGCTTGCCAAATGAATATATACAAGAAAGTCGACTTTATACCTAAATATAAGATAACGGAATTCTTCTAAATGCAGTGTTGTTATACCGTTAAGGCTTTATGTAGACCTCATTAAGCTTAAAAATTTTTATTAACTTAATATGTTAAACTAATGATTTGAAGCATTTCGATATCGATTGCTAAATGTCTATATATACAAGAAAATCGACTTTACATATACCTAAATATAAGATTACGGAATTTTTCCAAATGTGCTGTCGTTATGCCGCCATGGCTTTATATCAACTTCAATACGTTAAAGAAGGTTAATTAACTTAAATATGTTAATTTAATGATTTGAAGCATTTCGATATAGCTTGCTAAATGTGTATATAAAAGAAAATCGAATTTTTCCCTATATATAAGATAACGGAATTCTTCTAAACGCACTGCCGTTATGCCGTTAAGGCTTTATGTAGACCTCATTAAGCTTAAAAATTTTTATTAACTTAATATGTTAAACTAATGATGTGAAGCATTTCGATATCGATTGCTAAATGTGTATATACAAGAAAATCGACTTTATACCTAAATATAAGATTACGGAGTTGTTCCAAATGTACTGTCGTTATGCCGCCATGGCTTTGTATCACCTTCAATACGTTAAAGAAGGTTTATTAACTTAAATATGTTAAACTAATGATTCGAAGCATTTCGATATCGATTGCTAAATGAGTATATACAAGAAAATCGAATTCATACCTAAATATAAGATTACGTAATTCTTCTAAATGCACTGCCGTTATGCCGTTAAGGCTTTTGCAGACTTCAGTAAGAAAAAGAGGGTTAAGTAACTTAAATATGTTAAACTAATGATTTGAAGCATTTCGATATCGATTGCTAAATGTGTATGTACAACAAAATCGACTTTTTACCTAAATATAAGATAACGGAATTCATATAAATATACTGCCGTTATGCCGTTATGGCTTTATGTAAACTTCAGTAAGATAAAGAAGGTTAATTAACTTAAATATGTGTCCTTCAAGACAAAGTCAGATGACCGTTCTTTATTACATTCAAAATGCGACTGATGCTTACATGTTAAAATGAACTTAAAAATAAAAATGAATGAATGAATATATATAGTGGAACAAATAAAAATGAATGTGTATTCTAATAAATTGCAGAGATGCCAATAGTGACAAATATGGTGATGACAGCTCGGCTTCTCCTGACATTAACTCGTCCCGAGTTTATCGTCATTAATAGTATCTTCAGGATAATCATCATCGTCTATATCTGGAAACAAGGCACACCACGGTTTCATCTTGTCGGATGTTGCAATTTGACTGTAGTGACGTTGTGTTCGCTGCATACCTTCGATATCTTCAACGACGTAACGATCGAACCTCAATACTTTCTTAACCACGTAGGGACCTTTGTACTTCGGGTGTAACTTCTTCGACTCGCCCGTGTTTGGAGGAGGAGCTTCGACCAGCACAAGCGCTCCCTCTTCGTATCGTACTGGTTTGGAATGACGTGCATCAAACTTGGCCTTCCACTTATCTCGTGCCAATTTAATGTTTCGTATAGCTTCACTTCGTCGACCATTCATTTGGAGATGTTCTTCTTCATTCTGGATGGCTGCTAGTATCAAGTTACCACTTAAATCGCGTAGGGGAAAGTCATATACCAAATCAATCGGTGCAAACTTTGTTGTCGCGTTCACCTTAGTATTTAAGGACCATTGCAGCATACGAACATGTGTATCCCAATCTTTCGCCTCACTGGTCGATGCTCTCAAAAATGAAAATACTGCTTGATTAACCCTTTCTGCCAAACCATTCGAACGTGGTGTACGCGCAGCTACCTTAATATGTTGTATCTTGTATGCCTCGCAATAGTTACCAAATGCTGCGGACGTAAATGCGGTACCTCTGTCTGTTACAATTCGTCGCGGTAAGCCAAAGAATAGAGTCAAATCATTCAATGCATCTACGACCGGTTTGGTTTTTGTAGATCTAGTTGGGACAACTACTGAATACCTCGTGAGTGCGTCCACGATGACAAAAACGTACTCATAACCACGTCGACTTTTCACAAAAGGCCCAAGATGATCCAAGTGTAAAGTGTGAAATGGTAATTTTGGAACCTCCATGCCATAGAGCTCGCATTCCTTGCGAATCGGTTCGCGACTGTAACAGCACTCAATGCACGACTTGACAAAGCCCTTTGTAAAGTTCCTCATGCGCGGAAACCAAAAATGTTGCATGATCCTTTTCAAAGTACCGTCGACACCGAGATGACCCACATCGTCATGACAGAGTTTAAGTATCCGCCATCGCATGCCTTTTGGAACAACTAACAAATTACTCCCATTCTTAACCACAGCGAGCACTTCCAGCTCATATGCATGCCAATTCTTTTCCTGTTGCGTACATGCCCTACTATAATATGCAATTGGCTTCAATCCACTCTCATCTCGTTGCATAAGAATAGCGGCTATACCCATACTTGATGCGTCTGCATGGAGCTCATGGTCCTTCGTGATGTCGTAGATTGTCAAAATTGGGGCTTTACTTATCAACTCGATTAAACGCTGGAATGACTCTTCACATGTGGAGTCCCAAACGAAACTTGCGTCCTTCTTCGTAAGCTGGGTGAGAGGCTTAGCGATCAATGCATATTCGGGAACAAACTTCCGGAAAAACCCTGTCAACCCTAAAAACCTTCTAACTTCTACCTGATTTCGCGGCGTTGGAAAATGTTCAATCGCCGATGTCTTAACAATACCCGGTCTAATACCATTTTTATCTACCTGATGCCCTAGGAAAGTAACCTCATTTTTCATGAATGAACACTTTGATAATCTTAGCGTTAACCCTTCCTTCTGAACGATTTTTAAAAACTCTTCTAAGTAAAATAAATTTTCTTCTTCCGCATCACTAGCTATAATCATCTCATCCACATAGCTTACAACTGCTTTATTCAGCGGTGCAATCAGCTGAGTCATCATTTTTTGGAATGTACACGGAGCGTTCCGCAAACCAAATGGCATTCTATTAAATTCATAAATTAATTATTAAATTCTAACTCAATCTGGTAGTAGCCAGACATTAAATCCAACGTGGTGAAAAACTTTTTACCGGACAGTGTCGCCAAAACGCCATCAACTGTCGGCATCAACCACGGTTGTTTTTCAGTTACAGCATTTACCTCACGGAAATCGACGCACAACCTATCCTCCCCATTTTTCTTACGCACCATAACTACTGGTGATGCATATGTGGATTCAGATCTACGCACAATACCCAATTGCATTAACTCATCTACGATTTCCTCAACAACACGCTGTTTAGGTATTGGAATACTATATGGTTTCTTATAAATTGGTTTCGGTGATGTTAATTTGATATTCATTCTGAATCGCTTTGATGTACCCAGTTCAGGTAACTTTTCACCGAAACAATTCGCATATATATTCACCATTTCAACTAATTTTTGCTCTATCCCTACCCTGAACTCAGCACCTATATCTAAGACATCCCTTTTAATTTGCATGATTGTGCACATGCCTTCTTCAATCACTACAGTGCCTTTGGATAGGACATCAATACCAACAATTGCTTCGTAAGTCATCACTGAGTCGTCTATTACCCATAATTCGACAGATCGTGTAGCTTTATTCATTCTAATATGCGCTAACATTTTTCCGTGGCAGGTAATCTGACTACCTCCAAAACCAATTAATCTTTCATCGCACTCAGCGATACACAAACCACACTTTGTTGCTATTGATTTCCTAACCAGTGATCTGCTACTGCCTGAATCAATTAGTGCCTTGCACCTTACATTTTCGTTGCCAAAAATTTCAATGTCCATGCACAACTCTTTGCACTGATTTCTTTCTATTTCTATTTTATTCACTGACATATCGTTTTCTTCAACTTCTACTCTTTTAGTACTTTCCCCACTTTCACTATCTTTTATTCGATGCACTCGCCCATTCTGTTTAACCTCTCTCTTTTTCCGAGGCTTCACACAATTCCTTGCAATATTCCCTCTTTCCTGACAATTAAAACATATAGGGCCATTTACACTCTTGCTTACCCTACTTGCCACTTCTGGCGTTTGCTGTAGTTTGTAGTGAAATTCGTTTAGCTTAAATTTATTCTCCCCGCTCGGTGGTATACTCAACAGCGATTGTAATAAATTAGAACACTTATTAAATTTCATTGCACTTAAAACCCTACTCAAATTATCGTCCATTAATCCATTAATAATATATCGTATAATAGACATATCGTCAATATTAACTCGTCTGCCTATTGCTAGCATTTTATAATAAAATTCATCAATTTTCTCACCCTTACTCCTTTTCGTATTCATCATTCTTATATGGGTGTCTGCAGAATTTCTAACGCACGGAAAATCTGACAAAAAAGAAATTACAAAATCACTCCACTCACGATAAACTGGCTTTGCATCAGCCCATCGCTTAGCCACTCCCCGCAGCCTACTAAGAACAGAAAATATGACGAAAGTGTCTTCCCAATGATATGCTGCTCTCAATTGTTCAACTCTCTCTATAAATTGTATAGACGTGTACGTGTTGTCGATGGGGTTGAACTCAGGCAGAATCGCTGCTATTTCACTTGGTGTATAACATCTGCTTCTTGTTGCTTGGTCTCTCTCTCCCGCTCTCGTGCATGTTTCAGCGAACCAAGGCGCTGATCGTTCTCTATGTTCTGTATGCATTTCTGTTTGTGGCGTAGTTAGCAAGTGCGCATTTGACGTATTAATTTCTTGTGTCGCAATTACTGGTTGTTGCATGATGAACGATTGATTCGGATGCCACGACGTAGGTGGTTGGTGCGTACTTGGCTGCGTTGTTACCCGTGACCGCTCAAAAATATACAGATATGACGACGGCTGTATATATGCGTGCGACTGTGTATATACATACGGCTGCGCAAATAAATTGCGTTCTCCTTGCGACGCAAATGATGCTGACGACGTTTCTATCGGTGCTCGGGTAACTGGGAGCACTGTTTCCCGAATGTCCGGCCCTGTTGAACGTAGGGTATGTAGTTGTGCAGTTAGCATTTCCACTGCCCCACATAACGCACTAACCTGCACCTCCAACTGCGTCCTTACCCGATCGTTGTTCAATGATGGCCCGTCATTCTCCTCCTGATTTTCACCACTTCCCTGCGCTAACTCTGCGCCACATGATTCACCTGACGCCATAACCTGCTTCAGCAAATCTGTATTGACGCCTTAGAATCGGCTTATTAATTCGGCTTTTGTCCCGCTGGTCTTTAAATTTAACCTTTTTAACGCTTCTTTCAGTTGCACTACCGTTGAATTATTTAAGTCCATCCCACTTCTGAAGTCTGTCCTTCAAGACAGAGTCAGATGACCGTTCTTTATTACATTCAAAATGCGACTGATGCTTACATGTTAAAATGAACTTAAAAGTAAAAATGAATGCATGAATTTATATAGTGGAACAAATAAAAATGAATGTGTACTCTGATAAATTGCAGAGATGCCGATTGTGGCAAATATGGTGATGACATATGTTAAACTAATGATTTGAATCATTTCGATATCGATTGCAAAATGTGTATGTACAAGAAAATCGACTTTATGCCTAAATATAAGACTACGGAATTCTTCCAAACGCACTGCCGTTATGCCGTTATGGCTTTATATTAACTTCAGTTCGTTAAAGAAGGTTTATTAACTTAAATATGTTAAACCAGCTATTTGAAGCATTTCGATATCGATTGCCTAATGCATATATACAAGAAAATCAACTTTATACCTAAATATAAGACTACGGAATTCTTCCAAATGTACTGTCGTTATGCCGGCAAGGCTCTTTATCAACTTCAATACGTTAAAGAAGGTTAATTAATTTAAATATGTTAAACTAATGATTTGAAGCATTTCGATATCGCTTGCTAAATGTGTATATACAAGAAAATCGAATTTATACCTAAATATAAAATTATAACATTACGGAATTCTTCTAAATGCACTGCAGTTATACCGCTAAGGCTTTATGTAGACTTCAGTAAGCTAAAAAATGTTTATTAACTTAATATGTTAAACTAATGATTTCAAGCATTTCGATATGGATATCTAAATTTGTATATAAAAGAAAATCGACTTTGTACCTAAATATAAGATTACGGAATTCTTCCAAATGCACTGTCGTTATGGCTTTATATCAACTGCAATACGTTAAAGAAGGTTAATTAACTTTA
>CM050324.1:5460143-5490721 GCA_027475135.1 Bactrocera correcta | reverse complement strand
AACTATTGGAACGAGGTGGGTCAAACATAAAGCATTCAATCTTTCTTCTACTCCTATCAGGGGCTTGGCAATAGTCAAATTTTTGTTTCAACTTTGCTAACGCTCTAGCGGCTAAACTATTGGAACGAGGTGGGTCAAACATAAAGCATTGGTTAGATAATTTAAAGAGCTCTCAGGAAGGTCTTCAATCTTTCTTCTACTCCTACCAGGGGCTTGACAATAGTCACATTTTTGTTTCAACTTTGATAACGCTCTAGCGGCTAAACTATTGGAACGAGGTGGGTCAAACATAAAGCATTGGTTAGATAATTTAAAGAGCTCTCAGGAAAGTCTTCAATCTTTCTTCTGCTCCTACCATTGGCTTGGCAATAGTCACATTTTTGTTTCAACTTTGCTAACGCTCTAGCGGCTTAACTATTGGAACGAGGTGCGTCAAACGTTAAGCATTGGTTAGATAATCTAAAGAGCTCTCAGGAAAGTCTTCAATCTTTCTTCTACTCCTATCAGGGGCTTGGCAATAGTCACATTTTTGTTTCAACTTTGTTAACGCTCTGAGGCTAAACTATTGGAACGAGGTGGGTCAAACATAAAGCATTGGTTAGATAATTTAAAGAGCTCTCAGGAAAGTCTTCAATCTTTCCTTTACTCTTACTCACATTTTTGTTTCAACTTTGCTAATGCTCTGAGGCTAAACAATTTGAACGAGGTGGGTCAAACATAAAACATTGGTTAGATAATTTAAAGATCTCTCAGGAAAGTCTTCAATCTTTCTTCTGCTTCAACCTTCAATCTTTCTTTTACTGCTAACAAGCGCTTGGCAATAGTCACATTTTTGTTTCAACTTTGCTAACGCTCTAGCGGCTAAACTATAGGAACGAGGTGGGTCAAACATTACGAATTGGTTAGATAATTTAAAGAGCTCTCACGAAAGTCCCCAATTTTTCTTCTACTTCTACCAGGGGCTTGGCAATAGTCACATTTTTGTTTCAACTTTGATAACGCTCTAGCGGCTAAACTATTGGAACGAGGTGGGTTAAACATAAAGCATTGGTTAGATAATTTAAAGAGCTCTAAGGAAAGTCTTCAATCTTTCTTCTACTCCTACCAGGGGCTTGGCAATAGTCACATTTTTGTTTCAACTTTGCTAACGCTCTAGCGGCTAAACTATTGGAACGAGGTGGGTCAAACGTAAAGCATTGGTTACATAATTTAAAGAGCTCTCTAGAAAGTCTTCAATCTTTCTTCTACTCCTACCATGGGCTTGACAATAGTCACATTTTTGTTTCAACTTTGCTAACGCTCTAGCGCTAAACTATTGGAACGAGGTGGGTCAAACATTAAGCATTGGTTAGACAATTTAAAGAGCTCTCAGGAAAGTCCCCAATTTTTCTTCTACTCCTACCATTGGCTTGGCAATAGTCACATTTTTGTTTCAATTTTGCTAACGCTCTAGCGGCTAAACTATTGGAACGAGGTGGGTCAAACGTTAAGCATTGGTTAGATAATTTAAAGAGCTCTCAGGAAAGTCTTCAATCATTCTTCTACTCCTACCAGGGGCTTGGCAATAGTCACATTTTTGTTTCAACTTTGATAACGCTCTGAGGCTAAACTATTGGAACGAGGTGGGTCAAACATAAAGCATTGGTTAGATAATTTAAAGAGCTCTAAGGAAAGTCTTCAATCTTTCTTCTACTCCTATCAGGGGCTTGGCAATAGTCACATTTTGGTTTCAAGTTTGCTAACGCTCTAGCGGCTAAACTATTGGAACGAGGTGGGTCAAACGTAAAGCATTGGTTACATAGTTTAAAGAGCTCTCTAGAAAGTCTTCAATCTTTCTTCTACTCCTACCAGGGGCTTGACAATAGTCACATTTTTGTTTCAACTTTAATAACGCTCTAGCGGCTAAACTATTGGAACGAGGTGGGTCAAACATAAAGCATTCAATCTTTCTTCTACTCCTATCAGGGGCTTGGCAATAGTCAAATTTTGTTTCAACTTTGCTAACGCTCTATCGGCTAAACTATTGGAACGAGGTGGGTCAAACATAAAGCATTGGTTAGATAATTTAAAGAGCTCTCAGGAAAGTCTTCAATCTTTCTTCTACTCCTACCAGGGGCTTGACAATAGTCACATTTTTGTTTCAACTTTGATAACGCTCTAGCGGCTAAACTATTGGAACGAGGTGGGTCAAACAAAAAGCATTCAATCTTTCTTCTACTCCTATCAGGGGTTTGGCAATAGTCACATTTTTGTTTCAACTTTGCTAACGCTCTATCGGCTAAACTATTGGAACGAGGTGGGTCAAACATAAAGCATTGGTTAGATAATTTAAAGAGCTCTCAGGAAAGTCTTCAATCTTTCTTCTACTCCTACCAGGGGCTTGACAATAGTCACATTTTTGTTTCAACTTTGATAACGCTCTAGCGGCTAAACTATTGGAACGAGGTGGGTCAAACATAAAGCATTGGTTAGATAATTTAAAGGGCTCTCAGGAAAGCACCAAATTTTTCTTCTACTCCTACCAGGGGCTTGGCAATAGTCACATTTTTGTTTCAACATTGCTAACGCTCTGGCGGCTAAATTATTGGAACGAGATAAATCAAACAAAAAGCAATTGTTCGATAGTTTAAAGAGCTCACAGGAAAGTCCCCAATTTTTCTTGTACTCCTACCAGAGGCTTGGCAATAGTCACATTTTTGTTTCAACTTTGCTAACGCTCTAGCGGCTAAACTATTGGAAAGAGGTGGGTCAAACAGTAAGCATTGGTTAGATAATTTAAAGAGCTCTCAGGGAAGTCTTCAATCTTTCTTCTATTCCTATGAGGGGCTTGGCAATAGTCACATTTTTGTTTCAACTTTGCTAACGCTCTGAGGCTAAACTATTGGAACGAGGTGGGTCAACATAAAGCATTGGTTAGATAATTTAAAGAGCTCTCAGGAAAGTCTTCAATCTTTCTCTTAGTCCTACTCACATTTTTGTTTCAACTTTGCTAACGCTCTGAGGTTAAACAATTTGAACGAGGTGGGTCAAACATAAAATATTGGTAAGATAATTTAAAGAGCTCTCAGGAAAGTCCCCAATTTTTCTTCTACTCCTATCAGGGGCTTGGCAATACTCACATTTTTGTTTCATCTTTGTTAACGCTCTAGCGGCTAAACTATTGGAACGAGGTGGGTCAAACCTTAAGCATTGGTTAGATAATTTAAAGAGCTCTCAGGGAAGTCTTCAATCTTTCTTCTATTCCTATGAGGGGCTTGGTAATAGTCACATTTTTGTTTCAACTTTGTTAACGCTCTGAGGCTAAACTATTGGAATGAGGTGGGTCAAACATAAAGCATTGGTTAGATAATTTAAAGAGCTCTCAGGAAAGTCTTCAATCTTTCTTTTCCTCTTACTCACATTTTTGTTTCAACTTTGCTAATGCTCTGAGGCTAAACAATTTGAACGAGGTGGGTCAAACATAAAACATTGGTTAGATAATTTAAAGATCTCTCAGGAAAGTCTTCAATCTTTCTTCTACTTCAACCTTCAATCTTTCTTCTACTGCTACCAAGCGCTTGGCAATAGTCACATTTTTGTTTCAACTTTGCTAACGCTCTAGCGGCTAAACTTTAGGAACGAGGTGGGTCAAACATTACGAATTGGTTAGATAATTTAAAGAGCTCTCAGGAAAGTCCCCAATTTTTCTTCTACTTCTTCCAAGGGTTTGGCAATAGTCAAATTTTTGTTTCAACTTTGATAACGCTCTGAGGCTAAACTATTAGAACGAGGTGGCTCAAACATAAAGCCTTTGTTAGATAATTTAAAGAGCTCTCAGGAAAGTCTTCAATCTTTCTTCTACTCCTACCAGGGGCTTGGCAATAGTCACATTTTTGTTTCAACTTTGCTAACGCTCTGAGGCTAAGCTATTGGAACGAGGTGGGTCAAACATTAAGCATTGGTTAGATAATTTAAAGAGCTCGCAGGAAAGTCCCCAATTTTTCTTCTACTCCTACCATTGGCTTGGCAATAGTTACATTTTTGTTTCAACTTTGCTAACGCTCTGTGGCTAAACTATTGGAACGAGGTGGGTCAAACGTTAAGCATTGGTTAGATAATTTAAAGAGCTCTCAGGAAAGTCTTCAATCATTCTTCTACTCCTACCAGGGGCTTGGCAATAGTCACATTTTTGTTTCAACTTTGATAACGCTCTGAGGCTAAACTATTGGAACGAGGTGAGTCAAACATAAAGCATTGGTTAGATAATTTAAAAAGCTCTCAGGAAAGTCTTCAAACTCTCTTCTACTGCTACCAAGCGCTTGGCAATAGTCACGTTTTTGTTTCAACTTTGCTAACGCTCTAGCGGCTAAACTATTGGAACGAGGTGGGTCAAGCATAAAGCATTGGTTAGATAATTTAAAAAGCTCTCAGGAAAGTCTTCAAACTCTCTTCTACTGCTGCCAAGCGCTTGGCAATAGCCACATTTTTGTTTCAAGTTTGCTAACGCTCTAGCGGCCAAACTATTGGAACGAGGTGGGTCAAACGTAAAGCATTGGTTAGATAATTTAAAGAGCTCTCAAGAAAGTCTTCAATCTTTCTTCTACTCCTACCAGGGGCTTGACAATAGTCACATTTTTGTTTCAACTTTAATAACGCTCTAGCGGCTAAACTATTGGAACGAGGTGGGTCAAACATAAAGCATTCAATCTTTCTTCTACTCCTACCAGGGGCTTGACAATAGTCACATTTTTGTTTCAACTGAGGCTAAACTATTAGAACGAGGTGGGTCCCCAATTTTTCTTCTACTCCTACCATTGGCTTGGCAATAGTCACATTTTTGTTTCAACTTTGCTAACGCTCTAGCGGCTAAACTATTGGAACGAGGTGGTTCAAACGTTAAGCATTGGTTAGATAATTTAAAGAGCTCTCAGGAAAGTCTTCAATCTTTCTTCTACTCCTATCAGGGGCTTGGCAATAGTCACATTTTTGTTTCAACTTTGTTAACGCTCTGAGGCTAAACTATTGGAACGAGGTGGGTCAAACATAAAGTATTGGTTAGATAATTTAAAGAGCCCTTCAGGAAAGTCTTCAATCTTTCTTTTACTCTTACTCTCATTTTTGTTTCAACTTTGCTAATGCTCTGAGGTTAAACAATTTGAACGAGGTAGGTCAAACATAAAACATTGGTTAGATAATTTAAAGATCTCTCAGGAAAGTCTTCAATCTTTCTTCTACTTCAAACTTCAATCTTTTTTCTACTCCTATCAGGGGCTTGGCAATAGTCACATTTTTGTTTTAACTTTGCTAACGCTCTAGCGGCTAAACTATAGGAACGAGGTGGGCCAAACATCAAGAATTGGTTAGATAATTTAAAGAGCTCTCAGGAAAGTCCCCAATTTTTCTTCTACTTCTTCCAAGGGTTTGGCAATAGTCACATTTTTGTTTCAACTTTGATAACGCTCTGAGGCTAAACTATTAGAACGAGGTTTGTCAAACATAAAGCCTTGGTTAGATAATTTAAAGAGCTCTCAGGAAAGTCTTCAATCTTTCTTCTACTCCTACCAGGGGCTTGGCAATAGTCACATTTTTGTTTTAACTTTGCTAACGCTCTGAGGCTAAACTATTGGAACGAGGTGAGGCAAACATAAAGCATTGGTAAGATAATTTAAAGAGCTCTCAGCAAAATCTTCAATCTTTCTTCTACTCCTATCAGGGGCTTGGCAATAGTCACATTTTTGTTTCAACTTGTTAACACTCTGAGGCTAAACTATTGGAACGAGGTGGGTCAAACATGAAGAATGGGTTAGATAATTTAAAGAGCTCTCAGGAAAGTCCCCAATTTTTCTTCTATTTCTTCCAAGGGTTTGGCAATAGTCAAATTTTTGTTTCAACATTGCTAACGCTCTAGCGGCTAAACTATTGGAACGAGGTGGGTCAAACATAAAGCATCTTAGATAGTTTAAAGAGCTCTCAGGAAAGTCTTCAATCTTTCTTCTACTCCTACCAGGGGCTTGACAATAGTCACATTTTTGTTTCAACTTTGATAACGCTCTAGCGGCTAAACTATTGGAACGAGGTGGGTCAAACATAAAGCATTGGTTAGATAATTTAAAGGGCTCTCAGGAAAGCACCAAATTTTTCTTATACTCCTACCAGGGGCTTGGCAATAGTCACATTTTTGTTTCAACATTGCTAACGCTCTGGCGGCTAAATTATTGGAACGAGATAAATCAAACAAAAAGCAATTGTTCGATAGTTTAAAGAGCTCACAGGAAAGTCCCCAATTTTTCTTGTACTCCTACCAGAGGCTTGGCAATAGTCACATTTTTGTTTCAACTTAGCTAACGCTCTTGCGGCTAAACTGTTGGAAAGAGGTGGGTCAAACAGTAAGCATTGGTAGATAATTTAAAGAGCTCTCAGGGAAGTCTTCAATCTTTCTTCTATTCCTATCAGGGGCTTGGCAATAGTCACATTTTTGTTTGAACTTTGCTAACGCTCTAGCGGCTAAACTATTGGGCGAGGTGGGTCAAACATAAAGCATTGGATAGATAATTGAAAGAGCTCTCAGGAAAGTCTTCAATCTTTCTTCTGCTCTTATCAGGGGCTTGGAACTAGTCACATTTTTGTTTCAATTTTGCTTACGCTCTGAGGCTAAACTATTGGAACGAGGTGAGTCAAACATAAAGCGGGATCAAACATTAAGCATTGGTTAGATAATTTAAAGAGCTCTCAGGAAAGTCCCCAATTTTTCTTCTACTCCTACCATTGGCTTGGCAATAGTCACATTTTTGTTTCAACTTTGCTAACGCTCTAGCGGCTAAACTATTGGAACGAGGTGGTTTAAACGTTAAGCATTGGTGAGATAATTTAAGAGCTCTCAGGAAAGTCCCCAATTTTTCTTCTACTCCTACCATGGTTGGCAATAGTCACATTTTGTTTCAACTTTGCTACTCTTTAGCGGCTAAACTATTGAACGAGGTGGGCCAAACATTAAGAATTGGTAAGATAATTTAAAGAGCTCTCAGGAAAGTCTTCAATCTTTCTTCTACTCCTACCAGGGGCTTGGCAATAGTCACATTTTTGTTTCAACTTTGCTAACGCTTTGAGGCTAAACTATTAGAACGAGGTGGGTCAAACGTTAAGCATTGGTTAGATAATTTAAAGAGCTCTCAGGAAAGTCCCCAATTTTTCTTCTACTCCTATCAGGGGCTTGGCAATAGTCACATTTTTGTTTCAACTTTGCTAACGCTCTCAGGCTAAACTATTGGAACGAGGTGGTTTAAACTTAAGCATTGGTTAGATAATTTAAAGAGCTCTCAGGAAAGTCTTCAATCTTTCTTCTACTCCTACCAGGGGCTTGGCAATAGTAACATTTTGGTTTCAATTTGTAACGCTCTAGGCTAAACTATTGAACGAGGTGGGTAAACGTTAAGCATTGGTGAGATAATTTAACGAGCTCTCAGGAAAGTCCCCAATTTTTCTTCTACTCCTACCATTGGCTTGGCAATAGTCACATGTTTGTTTCAACTTTGCTATCTCTTTAGCGGCTAAACTATTAGAACGAGGTGGGCCAAACATTAAGAATTGGTAAGATAATTTAAAGAGCTCTCAGGAAAGTCCCCAATTTTTCTTCTACTCCTACCAGGGCTTGGCAATAGTCACATTTTTGTTTCAACTTTGCTAACGCTTTGAGGCTAAACTATTAGAACGAGGTGGGTCAAACATTAAGCATTGGTTAGATAATTTAAAGAGCTCTCAGGAAAGTCCCCAATTTTTCTTCTACTCCTATCCAGGGGCTTGGCAATAGTCACATTTTTGTTTCAACTTTGATAACGCTCTAGGGGTAAACTATTGGAACGAGGTGGTTCAAACATTAAGCATTGGTTAGATAATTTAAAGAGCTCTCAGGAAAGTCTTCAATCTTTCTTCTACTCCTACCAGGGGCTTGGCAATAGTCACATTTTTGTTTCAACTTTGATAACGCTCTGAGGCTAAACTATTAGAACGAGGTGGGTCAAACGTTAAGCATTGGTTAGATAATTTAAAGAGCTCTCAGGAAAGTCCCCAATTTTTCTTCTACTCCTACCAGGGGCTTGGCAATAGTCACATTTTGTTTCAACTTTGCTACGCTCTAGCGGCTAAACTATTGGAACGAGGTGGAGTCAAACATTAAGCATTGGTTAGATAATTTAAAGAGCTCTCAGGAAAGTCCCCAATTTTTCTTCTACTTCTTCCAAGGGTTTGGCAATAGTCACATTTTTGTTTCAACTTTGATAACGCTCTGAGGCTAAACTATTAGAACGAGGTGGGTCAAACATAAAGCCTTGGTTAGATAATTTAAAGAGCTCTCAGGAAACTCTCCAATCTTTCTTCTACTCCTACCAGGGGCTTGGCAATAGTCACATTTTTGTTTCACTTTTGATAACGCTCTAGCGGGTAAACTTTTGGAACCAGGTGAGTCAAACATTAAGCATTGGTTAGATAATTTAAAGATCTCTCAGGAAAATCCCCAGTTTTCCTTCTACTCCTACCAGGGGCTTGGCAATAGTCACATTTTTGTTTCAACTTTGATAACGCTCTAGCGGCTAAACTATTGGAACGAGGTGGGTCAAACATAAAGCATTGGTTAGATAATTTAAAGAGCTCTTAGGAAAATCTTCACTCTTTCTTCTACTCCTACCAGGGGCTTGGCAATAGTCACATTTTAGTTTCACTTTTGATAACGCTCTAGCGGGTAAACTATTTTGGGAAACCCGGTGAGGGCAAACATTAAGCATTGGTTAGATAATTTAAAGTCTCTCAGGAAAATCCCCAATTTTCCCTTTTACTCCTACCAGGGGCTTGGCAATAGTCACATTTTTGTTTCAACTTTGATAACGCTCTAGCGGCTAAACTATTGGAACGAGGTGGGTCAAACATAAAGCATTCAATCTTTCTTCTACTCCTATCAGGGGCATGGCAATAGTCACATTTTTGTTTCAACTTTGCTAACGCTCTAGCGGCTAAACTATTGGAACGAGGTGGGTCAAACATTAAGCATTGGTTAGATAATTTAAAGAGCTCTCAGGAAAGACCCCAATTTTTCTTCTACTCCTATCAGGGGCTTGGCAATAGTCACATTTTTGTTTCAACTTTGCTAACGCTCTGAGGCTAAACTATTGGAACGAGGTGGGTCAAACATTAAGCATTGGTTAGATAATTTAAAGAGCTCTCAGGAAAGTCCCCAATTTTTCTTCTACTCCTACCATTGGCTTGGCAATAGTCACATTTTTGTTTCAACTTTGCTAACGCTCTAGCGGCTAAACTATTGGAACGAGGTGGGTCAAACATAAAGCATTGGTTAGATAATTTAAAGAGCTCTCAGGAAAATCCTCAATCTTTTTTTCTACTCCTACCAGGGGCTTGGCAATAGTCACATTTTTTGTTTCACTTTTTATAACGCTCTAGCGGCTAAACTTTTGGAACCAGGTGAGTCAAACATTAAGCATTGGTTAGATAATTTAAAGATCTCTCAGGAAAATCCCCAATTTTCCTTCTACTCCTACCAGGGGCTTGGCAATAGTCACATTTTTGTTTCAACTTTTATAACGCTCTAGCGGTTAAACTATTGGAACGAGTGGGTCAAACATAAAGCATTCAATCTTTTCTTCTACTCCTATCAGGGGCATGGCAATAGTCACATTTTTGTTTCAACTTTGCTAACGCTCTAGCGGCTAAACTATTGGAACGAGGTGGGTTAAACATCAAGCATTGGTTAGATAATTTAAAGAGCTCTCAGGAAAGTCCCCAATTTTTCTTCTACTCCTACCAGGGGCTTGGCAATAGTCACATTTTTGTTTCAACTTTGCTAACGCTCTAGCGGCTAAACTATTGGAACGAGGTGGGTCAAACATAAAGCATTGGTTAGATAATTTAAAGAGCTCTCAGGAAAGTCTTCAATCTCTCTTCTACTGCTACCACGCGCTTGGCAATAGTCACATTTTGTTTAAACTTTGCTAACGATCTAGCGGCTAAACTATTGGAACGAGGTGGGTCAAACATAAAGCATTGGTTAGATAATTTAAAGTGCTCTCAGGAAAGTCCCCAATTTTTCTTTTACTCCTACCAGGGGCTTGGCAATAGTCACATTTTTGTTTCAACTTTGATAAAGCTCTGAGGCTAAACTATTGGAACGAGGTGGGTCAAACATAAAGCATTGGTTAGATAATTTAAAGAGCTTTCAGGAAAGTCTTCAATCTTTCTTCTACTCCTACCAGGGGCTTGGCAATAGTCACATTTTGGTTTCAACTTTGCTAACGCTCTGAGGCTAAACTATTGGAACGAGGTGCGTCAAACATAAAGCATTGGTTAGATAATTTAAAGAGCTCTCAGGAAAGTCTTCAATCTTTCTCTTAGTCTTACTCACATTTTTGTTTCAACTTTGCTAACGCTCTGAGACTAAACAATTTGAACGAGGTGGGTCAAACATAAAACATTGATAAGATAATTTAAAGAGCTCTCAGGAAAGTCCCCAATTTTTCTTCTACTCCTATCAGGGGCTTGGCAATAGTCACATTTTTGTTTCAACTTTGCTAACGCTCTAGCGGCTAAACTATTGGAACGAGGTGGGTCAAACATAAAGCAATGGTTAGATAATTTAAAGAGCTCTCAAGAAAGTCCTCAATTTTTCTTCTACTCCTACCATTGGCTTGGCAATAGTCACATTTTTGTTTCAACTTTGCTAACGCTCTAGCGGCTAAACTAACGGGTGATTTTTTTGAGGTTAGGATTTTCATGCATTAGTATTTGACAGATTACGTGGGATTTCAGACATGGTGTCAAAGAGAAAGATGCTCAGTATGCTTTGACATTTCATCATGAATAGACTTACTAACGAGCAACGCTTGCAAATCATTGAATTTTATTACCAAAATCAGTGTTCGGTTCGAAATGTGTTTCGCGCTTTACGTCCGATTTATGGTCTACATAATCGACCAAGTGAGCAAACAATTAATGCGATTGTGACCAAGTTTCGCACTCAGTTTACTTTATTGGACATTAAACCAACCACACGAATGCGTACAGTGCGTACAGAAGAGAATATTGCGTCTGTTTCTGAGAGTGTGGCTGAAGACCGTGAAATGTCGATTCGTCGCCGTTCGCAGCAATTGGGTTTGTGTTATTCGACCACATGGAAGATTTTACGCAAAGATCTTGGTGTAAAACCGTATAAAATACAGCTCGTGCAAGAACTGAAGCCGAACGATCTGCCACAACGTCGCATTTTCAGTGAATGGGCCCTAGAAAAGTTGGCAGAAAATCCGCTTTTTTATCGACAAATTTTGTTCAGCGATGAGGCTCATTTCTGGTTGAATGGCTACGTAAATAAGCAAAATTGCCGCATTTGGGGTGAAGAGCAACCAGAAGCCGTTCAAGAACTGCCCATGCATCCCGAAAAATGCACTGTTTGGTGTGGTTTGTACGCTGGTGGAATCATTGGACCGTATTTTTTCAAAGATGCTGTTGGACGCAACGTTACGGTGAATGGCGATCGCTATCGTTCGATGCTAACAAACTTTTTGTTGCCAAAAATGGAAGAACTGAACTTGGTTGACATGTGGTTTCAACAAGATGGCGCTACATGCCACACAGCTCGCGATTCTATTGCCATTTTGAGGGAAAACTTCGGACAACAATTCATCTCAAGAAATGGACCCGTAAGTTGGCCACCAAGATCATGCGATTTAACGCCTTTAGACTATTTTTTGGGGGGCTACGTCAAGTCTAAAGTCTACAGAAATAAGCCAGCAACTATTCCAGCTTTGGAAGACAACATTTCCGAAGAAATTCGGGCTATTCCGGCCGAAATGCTCGAAAAAGTTCCCCAAAAATTGGGACTTTCCGAATGGACCACCTAAGACGCAGCCGCGGTCAACATTTAAATGAAATTATCTTCAAAAAGTAAATGTCATGAACCAATCTAACGTTTCAAATAAAGAACCGATGAGATTTTGCAAATTTTATGCTTTTTTTTTTTAAAAAAAGTTATCAAGCTCTTAAAAAATCACCCTTTATAGGAACGAGGTGGGTCAAACGTAAAGCGTTGGTTAGATAATTTAAAGAGATTTGAGGAAAGTCTTCAATCTTTCTTCTACTCCTACCAGGGGCTTGGCAATAGTCACATTTTTGTTTCAACTTTGCTAACGCTTTGAGGCTAAACTATTGGAACGAGGTGAGGCAAACATAAAGCATTGGTAAGATAATTTAAAGAGCTCTCAGCAAAATCTTCAATCTTTCTTCTACTCCTATCGGGGGCTTGGCAATAGTCACATTTTTGTTTCAACTTTGTTAACGCTCTGGGGCTAAACTATTGGAACGATGTGGGTCAAGCATAAAGCATTGGTTAGATAATTAAAAGGGCTCTCAGGAAAGACCCCAATTTTTCTTCTACTCCTATCAGGGGCTTGGCAATAGTCACATTTTTGTTTCAACTTTGCTAACGCTCTAGCGGCTAAACTATTGGAACGAGGTGGGTCAAACATTAAGCATTGGTTAGATAATTTAAAGAGCTCTCAGGAAAGTCCCCAATTTTTCTTCTACTCCTACCATTGGCTTGGCAATAGTCACATTTTTGTTTCAACTTTGCTAACGCTCCAGCGGCTAAACTATTGGAACGAGCTGGGTCAAACATAAAGCATTGGTTAGATAATTTAAAGAGCTCTTAGGAAAATCTTCACTCTTTCTTCTACCCCTACCAGGGGCTTGGCAATAGTCACATTTTAGTTTCACTTTTGATAACGCTCTAGCGGGTAAACTTTTGGAACGAGGTGAGTCAAACATAAAGCTTTGGGTTAGATAATTTAAAGATCTCTCAGGAAAATCCCCAATTTTCCTTCTACTCCTACCGGGGGCTTGGCAATAGTCACATTTTTGTTTCAACTTTGATAACGCTCTAGCGGCTAAACTATTGGAACGAGGTGGGTCAAACATAAAGCATTCAATCTTTCTTCTACTCCTATCAGGGGCATGGCAATAGTCACATTTTTGTTTCAACTTTGCTAACGCTCTAGCGGCTAAACTATTGGAACGAGGTGGGTCAAACAAAAAGCATTGGTTAGATAATTTAAAGAGCTCTCAGGAAAGTCCCCAATTTTTCTTTTACTCCTACCAGGGGCTTGGCAATAGTCACATTTTTGTTTCAACATTGATAAGGCTCTGAGGCTAAACTATTGGAACGAGGTGTGTCAAACATAAAGCATTGGTTAAATAATTTAAAGAGCTCTCAGGAAATACCCAATTTTTCTTTTACTCCTACCAGGTATTTGGCAATAGTCACATTTTTGTTTAAACTTTGATTTTCCTCTGAGGCTAAACTATTAGAACGAGGTGAGTCACACATAATGCATTGGTTAGATAATTTAAAGAGCTCTCAGGAAAGTCTTCAGCCTTTCTTCTACTCCTCTCGGGGGCTTGGCAATAGTCACTTTTTTGTTTCAACTTTGTTAATGCTTTAGCGGCTAAACTATTGGAACGGGGTTTTGTCAAACATAAAGCATTGGCTAGATAATTTAAAGAGCTCTCAGGAAATACCCAATTTTTCTTTTACTCCTACCAGGTATTTGGCAATAGTCACATTTTTGTTTCAACTTTGCTAACGCTCTAGCGGCTAATCTATTGGAACGAGGTGGGTCAAACGTAAAGCGTTGGTTAGATAATTTAAAGAGATTTGGGGAAAAGACTTCAATCTTTCTTTTACTCCTACCAAGCGCTTGGCAATAGTCACATTTTTGTTTCAACTTTGCTAACGCTCTAGCGGCTAAACTATCGGAACGAGGGGGGTCAAACATAAAGCATTGGTTAGATAATTTAAAGGGCTCTAAGGAAAGTCTTCAATCTTTCTTCTACTCCTACCATTGGCTTGGCAATAGTCACTTTTTGGTTTCAACTTTGCTAACGCTCTATCGGCTAAACTATTGGAACGAGGTGGGTCAAACATAAAGCGGTGGTTAGATAATTTAAAGAGATTTGAGGAAAGTCTTCAATCTTTGTTCTACTCCTACCAGGGGCTTGGCAATAGTCACATTTTTGTTTCAACTTTGCTAACGCTCTCAGGCTAAACTATTAGAGCGATGTGGTTCAAACATAAAGCATTGGTTAGATAATTTAAAGAACTCTAAGGAAAGTCTTCAATCTTTCTTCTTCTCCTACCAGGGGCTTGGCAATAGTCACATTTTTGTTTCAACTTTGCTAACGCTCTGAGGCTAAACTATTGGAACGGGGTTGGTCAAACATAAAGCATTGGCTAAATAATTTAAAGAGCTCTCAGGAAAGACTTCAATCTTTCTTTTACTCCTACCAAGCGCTTGGCAATAGTCACATTTTTGTTTCAACTTTGCTAACGCTCTAGCGGCTAAACTATCGGAACGAGGTGGGTCAAACATAAAGCATTGGTTAGATAATTTAAAGGGCTCTCAGGAAAGTCTTCAATCTTTCTTCTACTGCTACCAAGCGCTTGGCAATAGTCACATTTTTGTTTCAACTTTGCTAGCGCTCTAGCGGCTAAACTATAGGAACGAGGTGGGTCAAACATAGAGCATTGGTTAGATAATTTAAAGAGCTCTAAGGAAAGTCTTCAATCTTTCTTCTACTCCTACCAGGGGCTTGGCAATAGTCCTTTTTGGGTTTTCAACTTTGCTAACGCTCTAGCGGCTAAACTTTTGGGAAACGAGGTGGGTCAAACATAAAGCAGTGGTTAGATAATTTAAAGAGATTTGAGGAAAGTCTTCAATCTTTCTTCTACTCCTATCAGGGGCTTGGCAATAGTCACATTTTTGTTTCACTTTTGATAACGCTCTAGCGGCTAAACTATTGGAACGAAGTGGGTCAATCATAAAGCAGTGGTTAGATAATTTAAAGAGCTTTGAGGAAAGTCTTCAATCTTTCTTCTGCTCTTACCAGGCGCTTGGCAATAGTCACATTTTTGTTTCAACTTTGCTAACGCTCTGAGGCTAAACTTTTAGAACGAGGTGAGTCACACATAAAGCATTGGTTAGATAATTTAAAGAGCTCTCAGGAAAGTCTTCAATCTTTCTTCTACTCCTATCAGGGGCTTGGCAATAGTCACATTTTTGTTTCAACTTTGCTAACGTTTTAGCGGCTAAACCTAAATATAAGACTACGGATTTCTTCTTAGTGCACTGCCGTTATGCCGCCATGGCTTTGTGTCACCTTCAATACGTTTAAGAAGGTTAATTAACTTAACTAATGATTTGAGGCATTTCGATATCGATTGCTTAATGTGTATATACAAGAAAATCGAATTTATACCTAAATATAAGATAACGGAATTCTTCTAAATGCACTGTCGTTATGCCGTTAAGGCTTTTGTAGACTTCAGTAAGACAAAGAGGATTAATTAATTTAAAATATGTTAAACTTATGATTTGAAGCATTTCGATATCGATTGCTAAATGTGTATATACAAGAAAATCGACTTTATACCTAAATATAAGAATACGGAATTCACCCAAATATACTGCCGTTATGCCGTTATGGCTTTATTTAAACTTCAGTAAGATAAAGAATGTTAATTAACCTAAATAAGCTAAACCAGTTTTTTGAAGGTTTTCGATATCGATTGCTAAATGTGTAAATCCAAGAAAATCGACTACATACCTAAATATAAGATTACGGAATTCTTCTACATGCACCGCCATTATGACGCTATGGCTTTATGTTAACTTCAGGCGTTAAAAAAGCTTTATTAACTTAAATATGTTAAACTAATCATTTGAAGCTTTTCGATATCGGTTGCTAAATGAGTATATACAAGAAAATCGAATTCATACCTAAATATAAGATTACGTAATTCTTCTAAATGCACTGCCGTTATGGCTTTATATTAACTTCAGTTCGTTAAAGAAGGTTTATTAACTTAAATATGTTAAACCAGTTATTTGAAGCATTTCGTTATCAATTGCTAAATGTGTATGTACAAGAAAATCGACTTTATACCTAAATATAAGATTACGGAATTCTTCTAAATGCACTGCCGTTATGCCGCCATGGCTTTATGCCAACTTCCGTTCGCTAAAGAAGGTTAATTAACTTAAATATGTTAAACTAATGAATTCAAGCATTTCGATATCGCTTGCAAAATGTGTATATAGAAGAAAATCGAATTTATACCTAAATATAAAATTAAAACATTACGGAATTCTTCTAAATGCACTGCCGTTATACCGTTAAGGCTTTAAGTAGACTTTAGTGAGCTAAAAAATGTTTATTATCTTAATATGTTAAACACATGATTTGCAGCATTTCGATATCGATAGCTAAATATGTATATACAAGAAAATCGACTTTATACCTAAATATAAGATTACGGAATTATTTTACACCCACTGCCGTTATGCTAACTTCAGATCGTTAAAGAAGGTTTATTAACTTAAATATGTTAAACTAATGATTTGAAGCATTTCGATACCGATACCTAAATGTGTATATAAAAGAAATTATGCCGCAATATAAGATTACGGAATTCTTCCAAATGCACTGCCGTTATGGCTTTATATCAACTTCAATACGTTAAAAAAGATTGTTGGAAGACTTACTTTGTCGCAGGGAGCCGGAATAAATAAAAGACTTTCTTTATAGTTCACACGACCGTTCTGTTCTGTGGTTTATTAAGAACTAACAAAATGGATTACAAGAATTTTAAACGTAACCGAAAAACGTTGTTGTTGTAAGGGGAAAACTATAACCATTCGGTGGTTGCCAGATTTTCAACACTCCTCCTCAACAACAATGATTTTCTCTTCAATATAAAAAATTATTGTTTCATACCAAGTAATTCAATTAATTTTACATGTTTTGATTTACAAAGATTTTTAGTCAAAATATCTGCTGGCATATTATCTGTACTTAAATATCTTAAATCAATTACATTATTCTTTACAACTTCTCGTATATAATGAAATCTTATATCAATATGCTTACTTCGATTATGGTAAACTGGATTCTGC
This sequence comes from Bactrocera correcta, assembly GCA_027475135.1. Lineage (NCBI taxonomy): Eukaryota > Metazoa > Arthropoda > Insecta > Diptera > Tephritidae > Bactrocera > Bactrocera correcta. The sequence continues at coordinate 5,473,739 of CM050324.1, read as the reverse complement.
GCTAAATGTTGTGAACTCAAATTATCACCATACATTGTGAGCGCCCTCTTGCTATTGTAGCAATCAATCTCACGTAACAAATTTTTCAAATAAACTGCCTCTTTGGCTGCCGCCGATGACGCCATGTATTCAGCTTCGGTACTGCTTAACGCAACTGTCACTTGTTTCTTACTCTCCCAAGAGAATACACAACCTGCCAGAGTGAATGCATAGCCGGTATAGGACCTTCTGTCATCTACGCTGCTGCCCCAATCTGCATCTACGAAGCCCTCTGCTTGCTTACCCGTCTTTCTGAAATGAAGCTTTAAATTTTTCGTTGCAGAAAGATACCTTAGTACATGTTTTGCCGCTGTCTCATGTTCAACATGAGGATCGCAATTTCTTTGCGCCAACTTGCTGACTGAATGTAAGATGTCGGGCCTTGTCGTTACTGCCAAATACATCAACGCGCCAATAAGAGACTGGTATTCTGTAGCATTTACTCTTTCGCATTCAATTGTAGAACATTGAATCTTGAAACCAGGATCAAGTGGAGTAGATGCCCCGCGACACTGCTCCATACCATACTGCTTCAATAAAATTTGTACGTTTGAGAGTGACCAACAGATATATCGCCTACGCTGCCTACACGTTCAATCTCCATTCCAAGAAAATGTTGGATTCTGCCTTTGTCAACAATATCGAAACTCTCAGCGATTTGTCTCTTTATCGCCAATAGGTCTGTCTCACTCGAACTTGCCACGATAATGTCGTCAACGTAAACAGCAATGAAGTTATAACTTTTATCAATATTTTTCGTATAAAGGCATGGCTCATTCTGACACTGCTTGAAACCAATGGATTTTAAAGTGATATCCAACTTACGGTTCCATTCTCTGCCAGACTGCTTTAAACCATATATTGCTCTCTTTAATTTTAGCACTCGATCGGGATATTTGGAATTGATAAACCCTTCTGGTTGTTCCATATATACCTCATCGTCTATCTCGCTATTAAGATATGCCGTTGATACATCTAGTTGATGCATATGTAGTTCCTTTTCAGCTGCCAATGCAAACAGCATTCGTATTGTTGCATAACGTACAACAGGGGAAAACGTTTCGTTGTAGTCAACGCCATACCGCTGGCTACACCCCTTTGCAACTAACCTCGCTTTGTATCGCTCAATGTTCCCATGTTTTTCTCTTTTTTCATTAAAAACCCATTTACAAGGAATTTTTCGTTTTCCAATTGGCAAATCAGTTAATGCCCATGTTTGGTTTCTAATAAGCGATTCGTATTCTCTATTCATAGCCTCTTGCCAGCGTTTACAATTTTTTCTTGACATTGCTTCTTTTACAGTACTCGGTATCTTGCTACTGCTATCAGCTAGATTTACCGTGTGAAACTGCTTACTCGGACGACCAGGTTTGCCAGTACGAAGAATTTTCGGTCTACCTCTTCTTTGTTTTTCGTTTGCATTACTCTCACTTGTGCTATCATACATGATCTCGTTATCGTCCTGTACATCAAGTTCTTCACCTGTTTCATTTTCTGCTTCTGAAGCTGTTTCATATTGCTCCTCCTCGAAATGAACATTCGCTTCTCTTTCAACGTTTAAACTTTCTTCACAATACGACTTTGGTTCTGTTTCTATTTCGACTATAACTCGTTCTGCTTCTTTTTCGCGTACGCTTCCTATCGTAGATTCATCAAAAATGACATCTCGTTTTTCAACTATCCGTCTCTCTCTGCAATCGTACAAACGATATGCTTTTGCTGTCAAAGAGTAACCAACAAATGTGTACTCTTTACCCTTTTCGCGAAACTTATGTTGTTGATTTTTAATTAGACCAACTGCTTTTGACCCAAATATTCTCATATGTCTTACATTTGGGTTATGACCCGTCCAAACTTCGTATGGTGTTTTATCACCAAGTGGTCTCGTAACCGAACGATTTCGAATATAGACTGCAGTTGCCCCAGCTTCAGCCCATAACGATTCACAAAAACCGGCCTGCACAAGCATACTGCGAGCCATCTCTACGATTGTACGATTCGCGCGTTCCGCTACTCCGTTCTGTTGAGGCGTGTAGGGAACTGTCAACTGTCTTTGTATACCACTTGCGTTAAGGAAATTATCGAACTCACGATTAACATACTCAGTGCCATTGTCACTTCTTAACACCTTTATTCGTTTCTCTGTTTGACACTCTACTAGACTTTTAAACAATTTGAATTTCTCTAGTACCTCATTTTTATGTTTCAAAAAATAAACAAACATACGTTTTGATTTGTCGTCTATAAAAGTTGTAAAATAACGCGCACCACCTAGAGACACTTTTGGCATAGGCCCACATACATCAGAATGAATTATGTCTAACAAATTCACCGAACTATGCCCACTGTTTTCTGGAAACGGCTTTGAGCTTTTTTTTGTTTTCATACACACGTCACAGTTTTTGGTTTTTGGTACATTTTTTAAATCTAACCCAATCACCATTTTCTTATTAGACAGCTCTTTTAGGCTTGAAAAATTCAAGTGTCCATAACGTTTATGCCAAGTCATAACATTCTCTTCTGCTACACTGAAACAAGAATGCTCACTCTTACAGTCAAATATATATAAAATTTTTTCTCTTTGGAGCTTTTAACACAACCTTAGATTTTTGATTTCTTATTATCGCACAGTCACTTTCAAAACAAATAGTTACACCATTGGCAATTGCTTTTCCAACCGATATGAAATTCCCCGCCATAGTCGGCACATATAACACGTCTTTTAAATGTATTTTGCAGTTTGCCTGTATTTCGACTGTTCCTACACCTACCGCGTTTACGTAATTGTCCGATGCTAGCATCACTCTCTCTTTACATTGTCTGAGAGAAACAAACATACTTCGCTCACTGCATATGTGAGTGGACGCACCACTATCAATGCACCACGATGATCTTTGAAAACCCGACACATCTGTCGCCGCTAGCACTGCAAAAGAACACTTCTCATTATGACCGGTGTTTTTGTCCTTTTTCGGCACTTTACATTTTGAGGCCATATGCCCACGCTTGCCACAATTGAAACACTTTCCGCTGAACTGTTTTTTCGATGTATTATTTTTCCCCCTTTTGGGAAAGTGCGAGAAAAGCTTGCTGACTGACAACTTCGATGCTTTCTTTCTCCTTTTGACATTGTCTGTCGTACTCTTCCAATAGCTTCACTTTTATAACTTCAAACGTTGGGAATGAATCACGCGTCTCCATCGCAATGACAAAATTCTCGAAATTTCTAGACAAACTGGATAACAGAATGATCACCAGCAGCTCATCACTTAACTTTATGTCTAGCTCAGCTAGCTTGTCTGACACACTGACAAACTCTTGTATGTGTTGAACCATAGACACACCTTCAGACATACTGAGGCTGAGTAACCGTTTATATAAACTAACTTTTCGAATTGGACCACTGGGCTTATACACATTTTTTAACTTATTCCACGCTTCTAACGCACTGGTACAGTTCTTTACGTACCCTAATTGTGATGGTTTCACACTTAACATAATTGTTGCCAAAGCCTTCTCGTTCTCGACTTTCCCCTTGGCCAACAATAGCGCATCTTCTGGTTTAGCAAAATCACCACTAACCACAGCCCAAATTTCCGCGTGCACCAAAACACATTGCATTTGAATACACCACGTGTCATAGTTGGTATCATCCAACTTCTCTATTTGGTATAACGAACTCATATTGTACTTTTTCTAAAAAAGACGAACACTTTACGCGACACACGCAAAACCGAATTACTTTTATATTGTTTTTATTTAATTCCGACTTAGGTCCTGGGCCCATAACCTGTTGGAGGACTTACTTTGTCGCAGGGAGCCGGAATAAATAAAAGACTTTCTTTATAGTTCACACGACCGTTCTGTTCTGTGGTTTATTAAGAACTAACAAAATGGATTACAAGAATCTTAAACGTAACCGAAAAACGTTGTTGTTGTAAGGGGAAAACTATAACCATTCGGTGGTTGCCAGATTTTCAACAAAGATTAATTAACTTAAATATGTTAAACTAATGATTTGAAGCATTTCGATATCGATTGCCAAATATGTATATACAAGAAAATCGAATTTATACCTTAATACAAGATAACGGATTTTTTCTAAATGCACTGCCGTTATGCCGTTAACGCTTTATGTAGACTTCAGTGCGTTAAAGAAGGTTTATTAACTTAAACTAAATGTTTTGAAACTAATGATTTGAAGCATTTCGATATCGATTGCTAAAAGTGTATATACAAGAAAATCGACTTTATACCTAAATATAAGATTACGGAATTCTTCCAAATGTACTGTCATTATGCCGCCATGGTTTTGTATCAACTTCAATACGTTAAAGAAGGTTAATTTTTTAAATATGTTAAGCTAATGGTTAGAAGCATTTCCCATATCGATTGCTAAAAGTGTATATATAAGAAAATCGACTTTATACCTAAATATAAGATTACGGAATTCTTCTAAATGTACTGTCATTATGCCGCCATGGCTTTGTATCAACTTCAATACGTTAAAGAAGGTTAATTATTTTAAATATGTTAAGCTAATGGTTTGAAGCATTTCGATACCGATTGCTAAATGTGCAAATACAAGAAAATCGACTAGAAGCCTAAATATAAGATTACGGAATTCTTCTACATGTACTGCCATTATGACGCCATGGCTTTATGTTAATTTCAGGCGCTAAAGAAAAATTTATTAACTTAAATATGTTAAACAAATGATTTGAAGCATTTCGATATCGATTGCTTAATGAGTATATGCAAAAAAATTGAATTCATACCTAAATATAAGATTACGTAATTCTTCTAAATGCACTGCCGTTATGGCTTTATATTAACTTCAGTTCGCTAAAGAAGGTTTTTTAAATTAAATATGTTAAACAAGTTATTTGAAGCATTTCGATATCGATTGCTTAATGCATACATACAAGAAAATCGACTTTATACCTAAATATAAGATTACGGAATTCTTCCAAATGTACTGTCGTTATGCCGCCATGGCTTTGTATCAACTTCAATACGTTAACGAAGGTTAATTATTTTAAATATGTTAAACTAATGGTTTGAAGCATTTCGATATCGACTGCTAAATGTGTAAATACAAGAAAATCGACTTTACACCTAAATATAAAATTATAACATTACGGAATTCTTTTAAATGCACTGCCGTTATACCGTTAAGGCTTTATGTAGACCTCAGTAAGCTAAAAAATGTTTATTAACTTAATATGTTAAACTAATGATTTGAAGCATTTCGATATCGATTGCTAAATGTGTATATACAAGAAAAACGATTTTATACCTAAATAAAAGATTACGGAATTCACCCAAATATACTGCCGTTATGCCGTTATGGCATTTGTGAAGAAGGTTAATTATTTAAATATGTTAAGCTAATGGTTTGAAGCATTTCGATATCGATTGCTAAATGCGTAAATACAAGAAAATCGACTTTATACCTAAATATAAAATTATAACGTTATGGAATCCTTCTAAATGCACTGCCGTTATGCCATTAGGGCTTTATGTAGACTTAAGTGAGTTAAAGAAGATTTATAAACTTAAATATGTTAAACAAATGAGCTGAAGCATTTTGATATCGATTGCTAAATGTGTATATACAAGAAAAACGATTTTATACCTAAATAAAAGATTACGGAAGTTACCCAAATATACTGCCGTTATGCCGTTATGGCATTTGTAAAGAAGGTTAATTATTTAAATATGTTAAGCTAATGGTTTGAAGCATTTCGATATCGATTGCTAAATGCATATATACAAGAAAATCGACTTTATACCTAAATATAAGACTACGGAATTGTTCCAACTGTACTGTCGTTATGCCGCCATGGCTCTTTATCAACTTCAATACGTTGAAGAAGGTTAATTAACTTAAATTTGTTAAACTAATGATTTGAAGCATTTCGATATCGCTTGCTAAATGTGTATATACAAGAAAATCGAATTTATACCTAAATATAAAATTATAACATTACGGAATTCTTCTAAATGCACTGCCGTTATACCGTTAAGGCTTTATGTAGACTTCAGTAAGGTAAAAATGTTTATTAACTTAATATGTTAAACTAGTGATTTGAAGCATTTCGATATCGATATCTAAATGTATATATACAAGAAAATCGACTTTATACCTAAATATAAGATTACGGAATTCTTCCAAATGTACTGTCATTATGCCGCCATGGCTTTGTATCAACTTCAATACGTTAAAGAAGGGTAATTATTTTAAATATGTTAAACTAATGGTTTGAAGCATTTTGATATCGCTTGCTAAATGAATATATACAAGAAAGTCGAATTTATACCTAAATATAAAATTATAACATTACGGAATTCTTCTAAATGCACTGCCGTTATACCGTTAAGGCTTTATGTAGACTTCAGTAAGGTAAAAATGTTTATTAACTTAATATGTTAAACTAATGATTTGAAGCATTTCGATATCGATATCTAAATGTATATATACAAGAAAATCGACTTTATACCTAAATATAAGATTACGGAATTCTTCCAAATGTACTGCCATTATGCCGCCATGGCTTTGTATCAACTTCAATACGTTAAAGAAGGGTAATTATTTTAAATATGTTAAACTAATGGTTTGAAGCATTTTGATATCGCTTGCTAAATGAATATATACAAGAAAGTCGAATTTATACCTAAATATAAGATAACGGTATTCTTCTAAATGCAGTGCAGTTATACCGTCAAGGCTTTATGTAGACTTCAGTGCGATAAAGAAGGTTTATTAACTTAAATATTTTAAACTAATGATTTGAAGCATTTCGATATCGATTGCTAAATGTGTATATACAAGAAAATCGACTTTATACCTAAATATAAGATTACGGAATTCTTCCAAATGTATGCCGCCATGGCTTTGTATCAACTTCAATAAGTTAAAGAAGGTTAATTATTTTAAATATGTTAAACTAATGGTTTGAAGCATTTCGATATCGAATGCTAAATGTGTAAATACAAGAAAAGCGACTTTACACCTAAATATAAAATTATAACATTACAGAATTCTTATAAATGCACTGCCGTTATACCGTTAAGGCTTTATGTAGACTTCAGTAAGCTAAAAAATGTTTAGTAACTTAATATGTTAAACTAATGGTTTGAAGCATTTCGATATCGACTGCTAAATGTGTAAATACAAGAAAAGCGACTTTACACCTAAATATAAAATTATAACATTACGGAATTCTTCTAAATGCACTGCCGTTATGCCGTTAAGGCTATATGTAGACTTCAGTGAGTTAAAGAAGGTTTATTAACTTAAATATGTTAAACTAATGGTTTGAAGCATTTCGATATCGATTGCTAAATGTGTATGTACAACAAAATCGACTTTATACCTAAATATAAAATTATAACATTATGGAATTCTTCTAAATGTACTGCCGTTATGCCATTAGGGCTTTATGTAGACTTACGTGCGTTAAAGAAGGTTTATTAACTTAAATATGTTAAACTAATGATTTGAAGCATTTCGATATCGATTGCTAAATGTGTATACAAGAAAATCGAATTTATACCTAAATATAAGATTACGGAATTCTTTTACATCCACTACCGTTATGCCAACTTCAGATCGTTAAAGAAGGTTTATTAACTTAAATATGTTAAACTAATGAGTTGAAGCATTTCGATATCGATTGCGAAATGTGTATATACAAGAAAATCGATTTTATATCTAAATAAAAGATTACGGAATTCACCCAAATATACTGCCGTTATGCCGTTATGGCTTTATTTAAACTTCAGTAAGATAAAGAAGTTTAATTAACCTAATTATGCTAAACCAGTTATTTGCAGATTTTCGATATAGATTGCTAAATGTGTAAATCCAAGAAAATCGACTTTACACCTTAATATAAAATTATAACATTACGGAATTCTTCTAAATGCACTGCCGTTATGCCATTAGGGCTTTATGTAGACTTAAGTGCGTTAAAGAAGGTTTATTAACTTAAATATTTTAAACTAATGATTTGAAGCATTTCGATATCGATTGCTAAATGTGTATATACAAGAAAATCGACTTTATACCTAAATATAAGATTACGGAATTCTTCCAAATGTACTGTCGTTATTCCGCCATGGCTTTGTATTAACTTCAATAAGTTAAAAAAGGTTAATTATTTTAAATATGTTAAACTAATGGTTTGAAGCATTTCGATATCGACTGCTAAATGTGTAAATACAAGAAAATCGATTTTACACCTAAATATAAAATTATAACATTACGGAATTCTTATAAAAGCACTGCCGTTATACCGTTAGGGCTTTAAGTAGACTTTAGTGAGCTAAAAAATGTTTATTATCTTAATATGTTAAACACATGATTTGCAGCATTTCGATATCGATAGCTAAATATGTATATACAAGAAAATCGACTTTATACCTAAATATAAGATTACGGAATTATTTTACATCCACTGCCGTTATGCTAACTTCAGATCGTTAAAGAAGGTTTATTAACTTAAATATGTTAAACTAATGATTTGAAGCATTTCGATATCGATACCTAAATGTGTATATCAAAGAAATTATGCCTCAATATAAGATTACGGAATTCTTCCAAATGCACTGCCGTTATGGCTTTATATCAACTTCAATACGTTAAAAAAGGTTAATTAACTTAAATATGTTAAACTAATGATTTGAAGCATTTCGATGTCGATTGCCAAATATGTATATACAAGAAAATCGAATTTATACCTTAATATAAGATAACGGATTTTTTCTAAATGCACTGCCCTTATGCCGTTAACGCTTTATGTAGACTTCAGTGCGTTAAAGAAGGTTTATTAACTTAAACTTAATGTTTTGAAACTAATGATTTGAAGCATTTCGTTATCGATTGCTAAAAGTGTATATACAAGAAAATCGACTTTATACCTAAATATAAGATTACGGAATTCTTCCAAATGTACTGTCATTATGCCGCCATGGCTTTGTATCAACTTCAATACGTTAAAGAAGGTTAATTATTTTAAATATGTTAAGCTAATGGTTAGAAGCATTTCGATATCGATTGCTAAAAGTGTATATATAAGAAAATCGACTTTATACCTAAATATAAGATTACGGAATTCTTCTAAATGTACTGTCATTATGCCGCCATGGCTTTGTATCAACTTCAATACGTTAAAGAAGGTTAATTATTTTAAATATGTTAAGCTAATGGTTTGAAGCATTTTGATACCGATTGCTAAATGTGCAAATACAAGAAAATCGACTAGAAGCCTAAATATAAGATTACGGAATTCTTCTACATGCACTGCCATTATGGCGCCATGGCTTTATGTTAATTTCAGGCGCTAAAGAAACTTAATTAACTTAAATATGTTAAACAAATGATTTGAAGCATTTCGATATCGATTGCTAAATGAGTATATGCAAGAAAATTGAATTCATACCTAAATATAAGATTACGTAATTCTTCTAAATGCACTGCCGTTATGGCTTTATATTAACTTCAGTTCGTTAAAGAAGGTTTATTAACTTAAATATGTTAAGCAAGTTATTTGAAGCATTTCGATATCGATTGCTTAATGCATACATACAAGAAAATCGACTTTATACCTAAATATAAGATTGCGGAATTCTTCCAAATGTACTGTCGTTATGCCGCCATGGCTTTGTATCAACTTCAATACGTTAACGAAGGTTAATTATTTTAAATATGTTAAACTAATGGTTTGAAGCGTTTCGATATCGACTGCTAAATGTGTAAATACAAGAAAATCGACTTTACACCTAAATATAAAATTATAACATTACGGAATTCTTTTAAATGCACTGCCGTTATACCGTTAAGGCTTTATGTAGACCTCAGTAAGCTAAAAAATGTTTATTAACTTAATATGTTAAACTAATGATTTGAAGCATTTCGATATCGATAGCTAAATATGTATATACAAGAAAATCGACTTTATACCTAAATATAAGATTATGGAATTCTCCTACGTGCACTGCAGTTATGCCTCCATGGCTATGTGCCCACTTCAGATCGTTAAAGAAGGTTTATTAACTTAAATATGTTAAACAAATGAGCTGAAGCATTTTGATATCGATTGCTAAATGTGTATATACAAGAAAAACGATTTTATACCTAAATAAAAGATTACGGAAGTTACCCAAATATACTGCCGTTATGCCGTTATGGCATTTGTAAAGAAGGTTAATTATTTAAATATGTTAAGCTAATGGTTTGAAGCATTTCGATATCGATTGCTAAATGCGTAAATACAAGAAAATCGACTTTATACCTAAATATAAAATTATAACATTATGGAATTCTTCTAAATGCACTGCCGTTATGCCATTAGGGTTTTAGGTAGACTTAAGTGAGTTAAAGAAGATTTATTAATTTAAATATATTAAACTAATGGTTTGAAGTATTTCGATATCGATTGCTTTATGCATATATACAAGAAAATCGACTTTATACCTAAATATAAGACTACGGAATTGTTCCAACTGTACTGTCGTTATGCCGCCATGGCTCTTTATCAACTTCAATACGTTGAAGAAGGTTAATTAACTTAAATTTGTTAAACTAATGATTTGAAGCATTTCGATATCGCTTGCTAAATGTGTATTTACAAGAAAATCGAATTTATACCTAAATATAAAATTATAACATTACGGAATTCTTCTAAATGCACTGCCGTTATACCGTTAAGGATTTATGTAGACTTCAGTAAGGTAAAAATGTTTATTAACTTAATATGTTAAACTAATGATTTGAAGCATTTCGATATCGATATCTAAATGTATATATACAAGAAAATCGACTTTATACCTAAATATAAGATTACGGAATTCTTCCAAATGTACTGTCATTATGCCGCCATGGCTTTGTATCAACTTCAATACGTTAAAGAAGGGTAATTATTTTAAATATGTTAAACTAATGGTTTGAAGCATTTTGATATCGCTTGCTAAATGAATATATACAAGAAAGTCGAATTTATACCTAAATATAAAATTATAACATTACGGAATTCTTCTAAATGCACTGCCGTTATACCGTTAAGGCTTTATGTAGATTTCAGTAAGCTAAAAAAATGGTTATTAACTTTATATGTTGAACTAATGATTTGACGCATTTCGATATCGATAGCTAAATATGTATATACAAGAAAATCGACTTTATACCTAAATATAAGATAACGGAATTCTTCTAAATGCAGTGCAGTTATACCGTCCAGGCTTTATGTAGACTTCAGTGCGTTAAAGAAGGTTTATTAACTTAAATATTTTAAACTAATGATTTGAAGCATTTTGATATCGATTGCTAAATGCGTATATACAAGAAAATCGACTTTATACCTAAATATAAGATTACGGAATTCTTCCAAATGTACTGTCGTTATGCCGCCATGGCTTTGTATCAACTTCAATACGTTAAAGGAGGTTAATTGTTTTAAATATGTTAAACTAATGGTTTGAAGCATTTCGATATCGACTGCTAAATGTGTAAATACAAGAAAAGCGACTTTACACCTAAATATAAAATTATAACATTACGGAATTCTTCTAAATGCACTGCCGTTATACCGTTAAGGCTTTATGTAGACTTCAGTAAGCTAAAAAATGTTTATTAACTTAATATGTTAAACTAATGATTTGAAGCATTTCGATATCGATTGCTAAATGTGTATATACAAGAAAATCGACTTTATGCCTAAATATAAGATAACGGAATTCTTCTAAATGCACTGCCGTTATGCCGTTAAGGCTTTATGTAGACTTCAGTGAGTTAAAGAAGGTTTATTAACTTAAATATGTTAAACTAATGGTTTGAAGCATTTCGGTATCGACTGCTTAATGCATATATACAAGAAAATCGACTTTATACTTAAATATAAAATTATAACATTATGGAATTCTTCTAAATGCACTGCCGTTATGCCATTAGGGCCTTATGTAGACATACGTGCGTTAAAGAAGGTTTATTAACTTAAATATGTTAAACTAATGATTTGAAGCATTTCGATATCGATTGCTAAATGTGTATACAAGAAAATCGAATTTATACCTAAAAATAAGATTACGGAATTCTTCTACATCCACTACCGTTATGCCAACTTCAGATCGTTAAAGAAGGTTTATTAACTTAAATATGTTAAACTTATGAGTTGAAGCATTTCGATATCGATTGCGAAATGTGTATATACAAGAAAATCGACTTTATACCTAAATATAAGATTACGGAATTCTTCCAAATGTACTGTCGTTATGCCGCCATGGCTTTATATAAACTTCAATAAGTTAAGGAAGGTTAATTAACTTAAATATGTTAAACTACTGATTTGAAACATTGCGATATCGATTGCTAAATGAGTAGATACAACAAAATCGACTTTATACCTAAATATAAGATAACGGAATTCTTTTTAAAGCACTGTCGTTATGCCGCCATGGCTTTATATCACCTTCATTACGTTAAAGAAGTTTAACTAACTTAAATATGTTAAACTAAAGATTTGAAGCATTTCGATATCGATTGCTAAAAGTGTATATACAAGAAAATCGACTTTATACCTAAATATAAGATAACGGAATTCTTCTAAATGCACTGCCGTTATGCTGTTAAGGCTTTATGTGGACTTCAGTGAGTTAAAGAAGGTTAATTATTTTAAATATGTTAAACTATTGGTTTGAAGCATTTCGATATCGATTACTTAATGCATATATACAAGAAAATCGACTTTATACCTAAATATAAAATTATAACATTATGGAATTCTTCTAAATGCACTGCCGTTATGCCATTAGGGCTTTATGTAGACTCCAGTAAGCTAAAAAATGTTTATTAACTTAATATGTTAAACTAATGATTTGAAGCATTTCAATATTGATTGCTAAATGTGTATATACAAGAAAATCGAATTTATACCTAACTATAAGATAACGGAATTCTTCTAAATGCACTGCCGTTATGCCCTTAAGGCTTTATGTAGACCTCAGTGAGTTAAAGAAGGTTTATTAACTTAAATATGTTAAGCTAACGGTTTGAAGCATTTCAATATCGATTGCTTAATGCATATATACAAGAAAATCGATTTTATACCTAAATATAAAATTATAACTTTATGGAATTCTTCTAACTGCACTGCCGTTATGCCATTAGGGCTTTATGTAGACTTAAGAGCGTTAAAGAAGGTTTATTAACTTAAATATGCTAAAATAATGATTTGAAGCATTTCGATATCGATTGCTAAATGTGTATACAAGAAAATCGAATTTATACCTAAATATAGGATTATGGAATTCACCCAAATATACAGCCGTTATGCCGTTATGGCTTTATTTAAACTTCAGTAAGATAAAGAAGGTTAACTAACCTAAATATGCTAAACCAGTTATTTGAAGATTTTCGATATCGATTGCTAAATGTGTAGATCCAAGAAAATCGACTACATACCTAAATATAAGATTACGGAATTCTTCTACATCCACTGCCGTTATGCCAACTTCAGATTGTTAAAGAAGGTTTATTAACTTAAATATGTTAAATAA
>CM050324.1:5441819-5459143 GCA_027475135.1 Bactrocera correcta | reverse complement strand
AGTTCGTAATCTTATATTTAGGTATAAAGTCGATTTGTTTATATACATTTAGCATCGATATCGAAATGCCTTTAAACCCTTAGTTTAACTTTTTTAAGTTAATAAACCTTCTTTAACGCACTGAAGTCTACAAAAGCCTTAATGGATAACGCATTTCATTTAGAAGAATTCCGTTATCTTATATTTAGGTATAAATTCGATTTTCTTGTATATACACATTTAGCAATCGATATCGAAATGCTTTAAATCATTAGTTTATCATATTTAAGTTAATAAACCTTCTTTAACACACTTAAGTCTACATAAAGCCCTAATGGCATAACGGCAGTGCATTTAGAAGAATTCCATAATGTTATAATTTTATATTTAGGTATAAAGTCCATTTTCTTGTATTTACACATTTAGCAATCGATATCGAAATGCTGCAAACCATTAGCTTAACATATTTAAATAATTAACCTTCTCTACAAAAGCCATAACGGCATAACGGCAGTATATTTGGGTAATTTCCGTAATCTTTTATTAAGGTATGAAATCGATTTTCTTGTATATACACATTTAGCAATCGATACCGAAATGCTTCAGCTCACTAGTTTAACATATTTAAGTTAATAAACCTTCTTAAACGATCTGAAGTGGGCATATAGCCATGGAGGCATAACTGCAGTGCACGTAGAAGAATTCCATAATCTTATATTTAGGTATAAAGTCGATTTTCTTGTATATATGCATTAAGCAATCGATATCGAAATGCTTCAAACCATTAGTTTAACATATTTAAGTTAATAAACCTTCTTTAACTCACTGAAGTCTACATAAAGCGTTAACGGCATAAGGGCAGTGCATTTAGAAGAATTCCGTTATCTTATATTTAGGTATAAATTCGATTTTCTTTTATATACACATTTAGCAATCGATATCGAAATGCTTCAACTCATTAGTTTAACATATTTAAGTTAATAAACCTTCTTTAACGTGTTGAAGTTGATATAAAGCCATAACGACAGTACATTTGAAAGAATTCCGTAGTCTTATATATAGGTATAAAGTCGATTTTCTTGTATATATGCATTAAGCATTCGATATCGAAATGCTTCAAATAACTGGTTTAACATATTTAAGTTAATAAATCTTCTTTAACGAACTGAAGTTAATATAAAGCCATAACGGCATAACGGCAGTGCATTTAGAAGAATTACGTAATCTTATATTTAGGTATGAAATCGATTTTTTTGTATACACACATTTAGAAATCGATATCGAAATGCTTCAAATCATTAGTTTAACATATTTAAGTTAATAAACCTTCTTTAACGATCTGAAGTTGGCATATAGCCATGGAGGCATAACTGCAGTGCACGTAGAAGAATTCCATAATCTTATATTTAGGTATAAAGTCGGTTTTCTTGTATAAACATATTTAGCTATTGATATTGAAATGCATCAAATCATTAGTTTAACATATTAAGTTAATAAACATTTTTTAGCTTACTGAAGTCTACGTAAAGCCTTATCGGTATAACGGCA
Source organism: Bactrocera correcta (assembly GCA_027475135.1). Classification (NCBI taxonomy): domain Eukaryota; kingdom Metazoa; phylum Arthropoda; class Insecta; order Diptera; family Tephritidae; genus Bactrocera; species Bactrocera correcta. The sequence goes on along the minus strand of CM050324.1, from coordinate 5,457,616 downwards.
ATGCACTTAGAAGAATTCCGTAATGTTATAATTTTATATTAAGGTGTAAAGTCGATTTTCTTGGATTTACACATTTAGCAATATATATCGAAAATCTGCAAATAACTGGCTTAGCATAATTAGGTTAATTAAACTTCTTTATCTTAATGAAGTTTAAATAAAGCCACAACGGCATAACGGCAGTATATTTGGGCGAATTCCGTAATCTTTTATTTAGTTATAAATTCGGTTTTCTTGTATATACACATTTAGCAATCGATATCGAAATGCGTCAAATCATTAGTTTAACATATTTAAGTAATAAACCTTCTTTAACTCACTGAAGTCTACATAATGCCTTAATGGCATAACGGCAGTGCATTTAGAAGAATACCGTTAACTTATATTTAGGTATAAATTCGATTTTCTTGTATATACACATTAAGCAATCGATGTCGAAATGCTTCAGCTCATTAGTTTAACATATTTAAGTTAATAAACCTTCTAAAACGATCTGAAGTGTGCACGTAGAAGAATTCCATAATCTTATATTTAGGTATAAAGTCGATTTTCTTGTATATACATATTTAGCTATCGATATCGAAATGCTTCAAATCATTAGTTTAACATATTAAGTTAATAAACATTTTTCAGCTTACTGAAGTCTACATAAAGCCTTACGGTATAACGGCAGTGCATTTAGAAGAATTCCGTAATGTTATAATTTTATATTTAGGTGTAAAGTCGATTTTCTTGTATATAGGCATTAAGCAATCGATATCGAAATGCTTCAAACCATTAGTTTAACATATTTAAGTTAATAAACCTTCTTTAACTCACTGAACTCTATATAAAGCCATAACGGCATAACGGCAGTGCATTTAGAAGAATTCCGTTATCTTATATTTAGGTATAAATTCGATTTTCTTGTATATACACATTTAGCAATCGATATCGAAATGCTTCAACTCATTAGTTTAACATATTTAAGTTAATAAACCTTCTTTAACGATCTGAAGTTGGCATAACGGCAGTGGATGTAGAAGAATTCCGTAATCTTATATTTAGGTATAAAGTCGATTTTCTTGTATATACATATTTAGCTATCGATATCGAAATGCTTCAAATCATTTGTTGAATATATTAAGATAATAAACATAAGCTTACTAAAGTCTACATAAAGCCTTAGCGGTACAACGGCAGTGCATTTAGAAGAATTCCGTAATGTTATAATTTTATATTTAGGTATAAAGTCGATTTTCTTGTATTTGCACATTTAGCAATCGATATCGAAATGCTTCAAACCATTAGATTAACATATTTAAATAATTAACATTGTTTGCAGAAGTAATAACGGCATAACGGCAGTATATTTGGACAATTTCCGTAATCTTTTATTTAGGTATTAAATCGATTTTCTTGTATATACACATTTAGCAATCGATATCGAAATGCTTCAACTCATCAGTTTAACATATTTAAGTTAATAAACCTTCTTTAGCGATCTGAAGTTGGCATAACGGCAGTGGATGTAGAAGAATTACGTAATCTTATATTTAGGTACAAAGTCGATTTTCTTGTATATACATATTTAGCTATCGATATCGAAATGCTTCAAACCATTAGTTTAACTTATTTAAGTTAATAAACCTTCTTTAACGCACTTAAGTCTACATAAAGCCCTAATGGCATAACGGCAGTGCATTTAGAAGAATTCCATAATGTTATAATTTTATATTTAGGTATAAAGTCGATTTTCTTGTATTTACACATTAAGCAATCGAACGGCAGTGCATTTAGAAGAATTCCATAATGTTATAATTTTATATTTAGGTATAAAGTCGATTTTCTTGTATTTACACATTAAGCAATCGATAATCGATATCGAAATGCTTCAACTCATTAGTTTAACATATTTAAGTTAATAAACCTTCTCTAACGATCTGAAGTTGGCATAACGGCAGTAGATGTAGAAGAATTACGTAATCTTATATTTAGGTATAAAGTCGATTTTCTTGTATATACATATTTAGCTATCGATATCGAAATGCTTCAAACCATTAGTTTAACTTATTTAAGCTAATAAACCTTCTTTAACGCACTGAAGTCTACATAAAGCCTTAATGGCATAACGACATTGCATTTAGAAGAATTCCGTTATCTTATATTTAGGTATAAATTCGATTTTCTTGTATATACACATTTAGCAATCGATATCGAAATGCTTTAAATCATTAGTTTAACATATTTAAGTTAATAAACCTTCTTTAACGCACTTAAGTCTACATAAAGCCCTAATGGCATAACGGCAGTGCATTTAGAAGAATTCCATAATATTATAATTTTATATTTAGGTATAAAGTCCATTTTCTTGTATTTACACATTTAGCAATCGATATCGAAATGCTGCAAACCATAAGCTTAACATATTTAAATAATTAACCTTCTCTACAAAAGCCATAACGGCAAAACGGCAGTATACTTGGGTAATTTCCGTAATCTTTTATTAAGGTATGAAATCGATTTTCTTGTATATACACATTTAGCAATCGATACCGAAATGCTTCAGCTCACTAGTTTAACATATTTAAGTAAATAAACCTTCTTAAACGATCTGAAGTGGGCATATAGCCATGGAGGCATAACTGCAGTGCACGTAGAAGAATTCCATAATCTTATATTTAGGTATAAAGTCGATTTTCTTGTATATATGCGTTCAGCAATCGATATCGAAATGCTTCAAACCATTAGTTTAACATATTTAAGTTAATAAACCTTCTTTAACTCACTGAAGTCTACATAAAGCGCTAACGGCATAAGGGCAGTGCATTTAGAAGAATTCCGTTATCTTATATTTAGGTATAAATTCGATTTTCTTTTATATACACATTTAGCAATCGATATCGAAATGCTTCAACTCATTAGTTTAACATATTTAAGTTAATAAACCTTCTTTAACGTATTGATGTTGATATAAAGCCATAACGACAGTACATTTGAAAAAATTCCGTAGTCTTATATTTAGGTATAAAGTCGATTTTCTTGTATATATGCATTAAGCATTCGATATCGAAATGCTTCAAATAACTGGTTTAACACATTTAAGTTAATAAACCTTCTTTAACGGACTGAAGTTAATATAAAGTCATAACGGCATAACGGCAGTGCATTTAGAAGAATTACGTAATCTTATATTTAGGTATGAAATCGATTTTCTTGTATATACACATTTAGAAATCGATATCGAAATGCTTCAAATCATTAGTTTACCATATTTAAGTTAATAAACCTTCTTTAACGCACTTAAGTCTACATAAAGCCCTAATGGCATAACGGCAGTGCGTTTAGAAGAATTCCGTTATCTTATATTTAGGTATAATTCGATTTTCTTGTATATACACATTTAGCAATCGATATCGAAATGCTTCAAATCATTAGTTTAACATATTTAAGTTAATAAACCTTCTTTAACGATCTGAAGTGGGCATATAGCCATGGAGGCATAACTGCAGTGCACGTAGAAGAATTCCATAATCTTATATTTAGGTATAAAGTCGATTTTCTTGTATATACATATTTAGCTATTGATATTGAAATGCATCAAATCATTAGTTTAACATATTAAGTTAATAAACATTTTTTAGCTTACTGAAGTCTACGTAAAGCCTTAACGGTATAACGGCAATGCATTTAGAAGAATTCCGTAATGTTATAATTTTATATTAAGGTGTAAAGTCGATTTTCTTGGATTTACACATTTAGCAATCTATATCGAAAATCTGCAAATAACTGGCTTAGCATAATTAGGTTAATTAAACTTCTTTATCTTAATGAAGTTTAAATAAAGCCACAACGGCATAACGGCAGTATATTTGGGCGAATTCCGTAATCTTTTATTTAGATATAAAATCGATTTTCTTGTATATACACATTTCGCAATCGATATCGAAATGCTTCAACTCATTAGTTTAACATATTTAAGTTAATAAACCTTCTTTAACGATCTGAAGTTGGCATAACGGTAGTGGATGTAGAAGAATTCCGTAATCTTATATTTAGGTATAAATTCGATTTTCTTCTATACACATTTTGCAATCGATATCGAAATGCTTCAAATCATTAGTTTAACATATTTAAGTTAATAAACCTTCTTTAACGCACTTAAGTATACATAAAGCCCTAATGGCATAACGGCAGTGCAGTTAGAAGAATTCCATAATGTTATAATTTTATATTTAGGTATAAAGTCGATTTTCTTGTATATATGCATTAAGCAATCGATATCGAAATGCTTCAAACCATTAGTTTAACATATTTAAGTTAATAAACCTTCTTTAACTCACTGAAGTCTACATAAAGCCTTAACGGCATAACGGCAGTGCATTTAGAAGAATTCCGTTATCTTATATTTAGGTATAAAGTCGATTTTCTTGTATATACACATTTAGCAGTCGATATCGAAATGCTTCAAATCATTAGTTTAACATATTAAGTTAATAAACATTTTTTAGCTTACTGAAGTCTACATAAAGCCTTAACGGTATAACGGCAGTGCATTTATAAGAATTCCGTAATGTTATAATTTTATATTTAGGTGTAAAGTCGATTTTCTTGTATTTACACAATTAGCAGTCGATATCGAAATGCCTCAAACCATTAGTTTAACATATTTAAAATAATTAACCTTCTTTAACGTATTGAAGTTGATACAAGGCCATGGCGACATAACGACAGTACATTTGGAAGAATTCCGTAATCTTATATTTAGGTATAAAGTCGGTTTTCTTGTATATACACATTTAGCAATCGATATCGAAATGCTTCAAATCATTAGTTTAAAATATTTAAGTTAATAAACCTTCTTTAACGCACTGAAGTCTACATAAAGCCTTGACGGTATAACTGCACTGCATTTAGAAGAATACCGTTATCTTATATTTAGGTATAAATTCGACTTTCTTGTATATATTCATTTAGCAAGCGATATCAAAATGCTTCAAATCATTAGTTTAACATATTTAAAATAATTAACCTTCTTTAACGTATTGAAGTTGATACAAAGCCATGGCGGCATAATGACAGTACATTTGGAAGAATTCCGTAATCTTATATTTAGGTATAAGGTCGATTTTCTTGTATATACACATTTAGCAATCGATATCGAAATGCTTCAAATCATTAGTTTAACATATTTAAGTTAATAAACCTTCTTTAGCGCACTGAAGTCTACATAAAGCGGTAACGGCATAACGGCAGTGCATTTAGAAGAATTCCGTTATCTTATATTTAGGTATAAAGTCGATTTTCTTGTATATACACATTTAGCAATCGATATCGAAATGCTTCAAATCATTAGTTTAACATATTAATTTAATAAACATTTTTTAGCTTACTGAAGTCTACATAAAGCCTTAACGGTATAACGGCAGTGCATTTATAAGAATTCCGTAATGTTATAATTTTATATGTAGGTGTAAAGTCGATTTTCTTGTATTTACACATTTAGCAGTCGATATCGAAATGCTTCAAACCATTAGTTTAACATATTTAAAATAATTAACCTTCTTTAACGTATTGAAGTTGATACAAAGCCATGGCGGCATAACGACAGTACATTTGGAAGAATTCCGTAATCTTATATTTAGGTATAAAGTCGATTTTCTTGTATATACACATTTAGCAATCGATATCGAAATGCTTCAAATCATTAGTTTAAAATATTTAAGTTAATAAACCTTCTTTAACGCACTGAAGTCTACATAAAGCCTTGACGGTATAACTGCACTGCATTTAGAAGAATACCGTTATCTTATATTTAGGTATAAATTCGACTTTCTTGTATATATTCATTTAGCAAGCGATATCAAAATGCTTCAAATCATTAGTTTAACATATTTAAGTTAATTAACCTTCTCTAACGTATTGAAGTTGATATAAAGCCATAACGACAGCACATTTGGAAGAATTCCGTAGTCTTATATTTAGGTATAAAGTCGATTTTCTTGTATATATGCATTAAGCATTCGATATCGAAATGCTTCAAATAACTGGTTTAACATATTTAAGTTAATAAACCTTCTTTAACGAACTGAAGTTAATATAAAGCCATAACGGCAGTGCATTTAGAATAATTACGTAATCTTATATTTAGGTATGAATTCGATTTTCTTGTATATACTCATTTAGCAATCGATATCGAAATGCTTCAAACCATTAGTTTAACATATTTAAAATAATTAACCTTCGTTAACGTATTGAAGTTGATACAAAGCCATGGCGCCATAACGGCAGTGCATATAGCTGAATTCCGTAATCTTATATTTAGGTATGTAGTCGATTTTCTTGGATTTACAGATTTAGAAATATATATCGAAAATCTTCAATTAACTGGTTTAGCATATTTAGGTTAGTTAACCTTCTTTATCTTACTGAAGTTTAAATAAAGCCATAACGGCATAACGGCAGTATTTTTGGGTGAATTCCGTAATCTTTTATTTAGGTATAAAATCGATTTTTTTGTATTTACATATTTAGCAGTCGATATCGAAATGCTTCAACTCATTAGTGTAACATATTTAAGTTAATAAACCTTCTTTAGCGCCTGAAGTTAACATAAAGCCATGGCGCCATAATGGCAGTGCATGTAGAAGAATTCCGTAATCTTATATTTAGGCTTGTAGTCGATTTTCTTGTATTTGCACATTTAGCAATCGGTATCGAAATGCTTCAAACCATTAGCTTAACATATTTAAAATAATTAACCTTCTTTAACGAATTGAAGTTGATACAAAGTCATGGCGGCATAATGACAGTACATTTAGAAGAATTCCGTAATCTTATATTTAGGTATAAAGTCGATATTCTTATATATACACTTTTAGCAATCGATATCGAAATGCTTCTAACCATTAGCTTAACATATTTAAAATAATTAAACTTCTTTAACGTATTGAAGTTCATACAAAGCCATGGCGGCATAATGACAGTACATTTGGAAGAATTCCGTAATCTTATATTTAGATGTAAAGTCGATTTTCTTGTATATACACTTTTAGCAATCGATATCGAAATGCTTCATATCATTAGTTTAACTTATTTAAGTTAATAAACCTTCTTTAACGCACTGAAGTCTACATAAAGCGTTAACGGCATAACGGCAGTGCATTTAGAAAAATTCCGTTATCTTATATTAAGGTATAAATTCGATTTTCTTGTATATACATATTTGGCAATCGATATCGAAATGCTTCAAATCATTAGTTATTATATTTAAGTTAATTAACCTTTTTTAACGTATTGAAGTTGATAAAGAGCCATGGCGGCATAACGACAGTACATTTGGAAGAATTCCGTAGTTTTATATTTAGGTATAAAGTCGATTTTCTTGTATATATGCATTAAGCAATCGATATCGAAATGCTTCAACTCATTAGTTTAACATATTTAAGTTAATAAACCTTCTTTAACGAACTGAAGTTAATATAAAGCCATAACGGCAGTGCATTTAGAAGAATTACGTAATCTTATATTTAGGTATGAATTCGATTTTCTTGTATATACTCATTTAGCAATCGATATCGAAATGCTTCAAATGATTAGTTTAACATATTTAAGTTAATAAAGCTTTTTTAACGCCTGAAGTTAACATAAAGCCATGGCGCCATAATGGCAGTGCATGTAGAAGAATTCCGTAATCTTATATTTAGGTATGTAGTCGATTTTCTTGGATTTACACATTTAGCAATCGATATCAAAAACCTTCAAATAACTGGTTTAGCATATTTAGGTTAATTAACCTTCTTTATCTTACTGAAGTTTAAATAAAGCCATAACGGCATAACGGCAGTATATTTGGGTGAATTCCGTATTCCTATAATTAGGTATAAAGTCGATTTTCTTGTATATACACATTTAGCAATCGATATCGAAATGCTTCAAATCATTAGTTTAACATATTTAAGTTAATTAACCTTCTTAAACGTATTGAAGGTGACACAAAGCCGTGGTGGCATAACGGCAGTGCATTAAGAAGAAATCCGTAGTCTTATATTTAGGTTTAGCCGCTAGAGCGTTAGCAAAGTTGAAACAAAAATGTGACTATTGCCAAGCCCCTGATAGGAGTAGAAGAAAGATTGAAGACTTTCCTGAAAGCTCTTTAAATTATCTAACCAATGTTTTATGTTTGACCCACCTCGTTCCAATAGTTTAGCCGCTACAGCGTTATCAAAGTTGAAACAAAAATGTTACTATTGCCAAGCCCCTGATAGAAGTAGAAGAAAGGTTGAAGACTTTCCTGAAAGCTCTTTAAATTATCTAACCAATGCTTTATGTTTGACCCACCTCGTTCCAATAGTTTAGCCTCAGAGCGTTAGCAAAGTTGAAACAAAAATGTGACTATTGCCAAGCCTCTGATAGGAGTAGAAGAAAGTTTGAATGCTTTATGTTTGACCCACCTCATTCCAATAGTTTAGCCGCTAGAGCGTTATTAAAGTTGAAACAAAAATGTGACTATTGCCAAGCGCTTGGTAGCAGTAGAAGAGAGATTGAAGACTTTCCTGAGAGCTCTTTAAATTATCTAACCAATGCTTTATGCTTGACCCACCTCGTTCCAATAGTTTAGCCGCTAGAGCGTTAGCAAAGTTGAAACAAAAATGTGACTATTGCCAAGCGCTTGGTAGGTGTAAAAGAAAGATTGAAGACTTTCCTGAGAGCTCTTTAAATTATCTAACCAATGCTTTATGTTTGACCCACCACGTTCCAATAGTTTAGCCTCAGAGCGTTAGCAAAGTTGAAACCAAAATGTGACTATTGCCAAGCGCGTGGTAGCAGTAGAAGAAAGATTGAATGCTTTATGTTTGACCCACCTCGTTCCAATAGTTTAGCCGCTAGAGCGTTATTAAAGTTGAAACAAAAATGCGACTATTGCCAAGCGCGTGGTAGCAGTAGAAGAAAGATTGAAGACTTTCCTGAGAGCCCTTTAAATTATCTAACCAATGCTTTATGTTTGACCCACCTCGTTCCAATAGTTTAGCCGCTAGAGCGTTAGCAAAGTTGAAACAAAAATGTGACTATTGCCAAGCGCGTGGTAGCAGTAGAAGAAAGATTGAAGACTTTCCTGAGAGCCCTTTAAATTATCTAACCAATGCTTTATGTTTTACCCACCTCGTTCCAATAGTTTAGCCGCTAGAGCGTTAGCAAAGTTGAAACAAAAATGTGACTATTGCCAAGCCCCTGGTAGGAGTAAAAGAAAAAGGGTATTTCCTGAGAGCTCTTTAAATTATCTAGCCAATGCTTTATGTTTGACCCACCTCGTTCCAATAGTTTAGCCTCAGAGCGTTAGCAAAGTTGAAACAAAAATGTGACTATTGCCAAGCGCGTGGTAGCAGTAGAAGAAAGATTGAAGACTTTCCTGAGAGCTCTTTAAATTATCTAACCAACGCTTTATGTTTGACCCACATCGTACCAATAGTTTAGCCTCAGTGCGTTAGCAAAGTTGAAACAAAAATGTTACTATTGCCAAGAACCTGGTAGGAGTAGAAGAAAGATTGAAGACTTTAGAGTTGAAACAAAAATGTGACTATTGCCAAGCGCTTGGTAGCAGTGGAAGAGAGATTAAAGACTTTCCTGAGAGCCCTTTAAATTGTCTTACCAATGCTTTATGTTTGACACACCTCGTTCCAATAGTTTAGCCGCTAAAGCGTTAACAAAGTTGAAACAAAAATGTGACTATTGCCAAGCCCCTGAGAGCAGTAGAAGAAAGGGTGAAGACTTTCCTGAGAGCTCTTTAAATTATCTAACCAATGCATTATGTGTGACTCACCTCGTTCTAATAGTTTAGCCTCAGAACGTTATCAAAGTTGAAACAAAAATGTGACTATTGCCAAACTCCTGGTAGGAGTAAAAGAAAAATTGGGTGTTTCCTGAGAGCTCTTTAAATTATTTAACCAATGCTTTACGTTTGACACACCTCGTTCCAATAGTTTAGCCTCAGAGCGTTATCAAAGTTGAAACAAAAATGTGACTATTGCCAAGCCCCTGGTAGGAGTAAAAGAAAAATTTGGGACTTTCCTGAGAGCTCTTTAAATAATTTAACCAATGCTTTATGTTTGACAAACCTCGTTCCAATAGTTTAGCCTCAGAGCGTTAACAAAGTTGAAACAAAAATGTGACTATTGCCAAGCCCCTGATAGGAGTAGAAGAAAGATTGAAGATTTTTCTGAGAGCTCTTTAAATTATCTTACCAATGCTTTATGTTTGCCTCACCTCGTTCCAATAGTTTAGCCTCAGAGCGTTAGCAAAGTTGAAACAAAAATGTGACTATTGCCAAGCCCCTGGTAGGAGTACAAGAAGGATTGAAGACGTTACTGAGAGCTCTTTAAATTATCTAACCAAAGCTTTATGTTTGACCCACCTCGTTCCAATAGTTTAGCCTCAGAGCGTTAACAAAGTTGAAACAAAAATGTGACTATTGCCAAGCCCCTGATAGGAGTAAAAGAAAAATTGGGGACTTTCCTGAGAGCTCTTTAAATTATCTAACCAATGCTAAATGTTTGACACACCTCGTTCCAATAGTTTAGCCGCTAGAGCGTTAGCAAAGTTGAAACAAAAATGTGACTATTGCCAAGCCCCTGATAGGAGTAGAAGAAAAATTGGGGACTTTCCTGAGAGCTCTTTAAATTATCTTACCAATGTTTTATGTTTGACCCACCTCGTTCCTATAGTTTAGCCGCTACAGCGTTATCAAAGTTGAAACAAAAATGTGACTATTGCCAAGCCCCTGGTAGGAGTAGAAGAAAGATTGAAGACTTTCCTGAGAGCCCTTTAAATTATCTAACCAATGCTTTATGTTTGACCCACCTCGGTCTAATAGTTTAGCCTCAGAGCGTTATCAAAGCTGAAACAAAAATGTGACTATTGCCAAACCCTTGGAAGAAATAGAAGAAAAATTGGGGACTTTCCTGAGAGCTCTTTAAAATATCTAACCAATGCTTAATGTTTGACCCACCTCGTTCTAATAGATTAGCCGCTACAGAGTTAGCAAAGTTGAAACAAAAATGTGACTACCGCCAAGCCCCTGATAGGAGTAGAAAAAAAATTGAAGACTTTCCTCAGAGCTCTTTAAATTATCTAACCAATGCTTTATGCTTGACCCACCTCGTTCCAATAGTTTAGCCGCTAGAGCGTTAGCAAAGTTGAAACAAAAATGTGACTATTGCCAAGCCTCTGGTAGGAGTAGAAGAAAGATTGAAAACTTTCCTGAGAGCTCTTTAAATTATCTACCAAATGCTTTATGTTTGACCCACCTTGTTCCAATAGTTTAGCCTCAGAGCATTAGCAAAGTTGAAACAAAAATGTGACTATTGCCAAGCGCCTGGTAGGAGCAGAAGAAAGATTAAAGACTTTACTAAAAGCCCTTTAAATTATCTAACCAATGTTTTATGTTTGACCCACCTCGTTCCAAAAGTTTAGCCGCTAGAGCGTTATCAAAAGGGAAACGAAAATGTGACTTTTGCCAAGCCCCTGGTAGGAGTAGAAGAAATATTGAAGACTTTCCTGAGAGCTCTTTAAATTATCTAACCAATGCTTTATGTTTGACCCACCTCTTTCCAATAGTTTAGCCTCAGAGCGTTAGCAAAGTTGAAACAAAAATGTGACTATTGCCAAGCCCCTGGCAGGAGTAGAAGAAAGATTGAAGACTTTCCTGAGAGTTCTTTAAATTATCTAACCAATGCTTTATGTGTGACCCACCTCGTTCTAATAGTTTAGCCTCAGAGCGTTATCAAAGTTAAAACAAAAATGTGACTATTGCCAAGCCCTTGGAAGAAGTAGAAGAAAAATTGGGGACTTTCCTGAGAGATCTTTTAATTATCTAACCAATGCTTAATGTTTGACCCACCTCTTTCTTATAGTTTAGCCGCTAGAGAGTTAGCAAAGTTGAAACAAAAATGTGACTATTGCCAAGCCCCTGATAGGAGTAGAAGAAATATTGACGACTTTCCTGAGAGCTCTTTAGACTATCTAACCAATGCTTTATGCTCGACCCACCTTGTTCAAATAGTTTAGCCTCAGAGAGTTAGCAAAGTTCAATCAAAAATGTGAGTATTGCCAAGCCAATGGTAGGAGTAGAATAAAGATTGAAGACTTTCCTGAGAGCTCTTTAAATTATCTAACCAATGCTTTATGTTTGACCCACCTCGTTCCAATAGTTTAGCCGCTACAGAGTTAGCAAAGTTGAAACAAAAATGTGACTACTGCCAAGCCCCTGATAGGAGTAGAAAAAAAATTGAAGACTTTCCTCAGAGCTCTTTAAATTATCTAACCAATGCTTTATGCTTGACCCACCTCGTTCCAATAGTTTAGCCGCTAGAGCGTTAGCAAAGTTGAAACAAAAATGTGACTATTGCCAAGCCTCTGGTAGGAGTAGAAGAAATATTGACGACTTTCCTGAGAGCTCTTTAGACTATCTAACCAATGCTTTATGTTCGACCCACCTTGTTCAAATAGTTTAGCCTCAGAGAGTTAGCAAAGTTCAATCAAAAATGTGAGTATTGCCAAGCCAATGGTAGGAGTAGAATAAAGATTGAAGACTTTCCTGAGAGCTCTTTAAATTATCTAACCAATGCTTTATGCTTGACCCACCTCGTTCCAATAGTTTAGCCGCTAGAGCGTTAGCAAAGTTGAAACAAAAATGTGACTATTGCCAAGCCTCTGGTAGGAGTAGAAGAAAGATTGAAAACTTTCCTGAGAGCTCTTTAAATTATCTACCAAATGCTTTATGTTTGACCCACCTTGTTCCAATAGTTTAGCCTCAGAGCATTAGCAAAGTTGAAACAAAAATGTGACTATTGCCAAGCGCCTGGTAGGAGCAGAAGAAAGATTAAAGACTTTACTAAAAGCCCTTTAAATTATCTAACCAATGTTTTATGTTTGACCCACCTCGTTCCAAAAGTTTAGCCGCTAGAGCGTTATCAAAAGGGAAACGAAAATGTGACTTTTGCCAAGCCCCTGGTAGGAGTAGAAGAAATATTGAAGACTTTCCTGAGAGCTCTTTAAATTATCTAACCAATGCTTTATGTTTGACCCACCTCGCTCCAATAGTTTAGCCTCAGAGCGTTAGCAAAGTTGAAACAAAAATGTGACTATTGCCAAGCCCCTGGCAGGAGTAGAAGAAAGATTGAAGACTTTCCTGAGAGTTCTTTAAATTATCTAACCAATGATTTATGTGTGACCCACCTCGTCGCTAGAGAGTTAGCAAAGTTGAAACAAAAATGTGACTATTGCCAAGCCCCTGGTAGGAGTAGAAGAAAGATTGAAGACTTTCCTGAGAGCTCTTTAAATTATCTAACCAATGCTTAATGTTTGACCCACCTCGTACCAATAGTTTAGCCGCTAGAGAGTTAGCAAAGTTGAAACAAAAATGTGACTATTGCCAAGCCCCTGGTAGGAGTAGAAGAAAAATTGGGGACTTTCCTGAGAGCTTTTTAAATTATCTAACCAATGTTTTATGTTTGACCCACCTCGTTCAAATTGTTTAGCCTCAGAGCGTTATCAAAGTTGAAACAAAAATGTGACTATTGCCAAGCCAATGGTAGGAGTAGAAGAAAGATTGAAGACTTTCCTGAGAGCTCTTTAAATTATCTAACCAATGCTTTATGTTTGACACACCTCGTTCCAATAGTTTAGCCTCAGAGCGTTAACAAAGTTGATACAAAAATGTGACTATTGCCAAGCCCCTGATAGGAGTAGAAGAAAGATTGAAGACTTTCCTGAGAGCTCTTTAAATTATCTAACCAATGCTTAATGTTCGACCCACCTCGTTCCAATAGTTTAGCCGCTAGAGCGTTAGCTAAGTTGAAACAAAAATGTGACTATTGCCAAGCCAATGGTAGGAGTAGAAGAACAATTGGGGACTTTCCTGAGAGCTCTTTAAATTATCTAACCAATGTTTTATGTTTGACCCACCTCGTTCCTATAGTTTAGCCGCTAGAGCGTTAGCAAAGTTGAAACAAAAATGTGACTATTGCCAAGCGCCTGGTAGGAGTAGAAGAAATATTGAAGACTTTCCTGAGAGCTCTTTAAATTATCTAACCAATGCTTTATGTTTGACCCACCTCGTTCCAATAGTTTAGCCTCAGAGCGTTAGCAAAGTTGAAACAAAAATGTGACTATTGCCAAGCCCCTGGTAGGAGTAACCAATGCTTTATGTTTGACCCACCTCTTTCCAATAGTTTAGCCGCTAGAGCGTTAGCAAAGTTGAAACAAAAATGTGATTATTGCCAAGCGCTTGGTAAAAGAAAGATTGAAGACTTTCCTGAGAGCTCTTTAAATTATCTAACCAATGCTTTATGTTTGACCCACCTCGTTCCAATAGTTTAGCCGCTAGAGCGTTAGCAAAGTTGAAACAAAAATGTGATTATTGCCAAGCCCCTGATAGGAGTAGAAGAAAGATTGAATGCTTTATGTTTGACCGACCTCGTTTTAATAGTTTAGCCGCTAGAGCGTTATTAAAGTTGAAACAAAAATGTGACTATTGCCAAGCGCTTGGTAGCAGTAGAAGAAAGATTGAAGACTTTCCTGAGAGCTCTTTAAATTATCAAACCAATGCTTTATGCTTGACCCACCTCGTTCCAATAGTTTAGCCGCTAGAGCGTTATCAAAGTTAAAACAAAAATGTGACTATTGCCAAGCCCTTGGAAGAAGTAGAAGTAAAATTGGGGACTTTCCTGAGAGATCTCTTAATTATCTAACCAATGCTTAATGTTTGACCCACCTCTTTCTTATAGTTTAGCCGCTAGAGAGTTAGCAAAGTTGAAACAAAAATGTGACTATTGCCAAGCCCCTGATAGGAGTAGAAGAAATATTGACGACTTTCCTGAGAGCTCTTTAGACTATCTAACCAATGCTTTATGTTCGACCCACCTTGTTCAAATAGTTTAGCCTCAGAGAGTTAGCAAATTTCAATCAAAAATGTGAGTATTGCCAAGCCAATGGTAGGAGTAGAATAAAGATTGAAGACTTTCCTGAGAGCTCTTTAAATTATCTAACCAATGCTTTATGTGCGACCCACCTCGTTCTAATAGTTTAGCCTCAGAGCGTTATCAAAGTTAAAACAAAAATGTGTCTATTGCCAAGCCCTTGGAAGAAGTAGAAGAAAAATTGGGGACTTTCCTTAGAGATCTTTAAATTATCTAACCAATGCTTAATGTTTGACCCACCTCGTTTTAATAGTTTAGTCGCTAGAGAGCTAGCAAAGTTGAAACAAAAATGTGACTATTGCCGAGCCTCTGGTAGGAATAGAAGAAAGATTGAAGACTTTCCTGAGAGCTCTTTAAATTATCTAACCAATGCTTTATGTTTGCCTCACCTCGTTCAAATAGTTTACCGGCTAGAGCGTTATCAAAAGTGAAAGAAGAAAGAGTGAAGATTTTTAGTTTAGCTGCTAAAGCGTTGCTAACGCAATTAGAACGAGGTGAGTCACACATAAAGCATTGGTTAGATAATTTAAAGAGCTCTTAGAAAAATCTTCACTCTTTCTTCTACTCCTATCAGAGGCTTGGCAATAGTCACATTTTTGTTTCAACTTTGATAACGCTATAGCGGCTAAACTATTGGAACGAGGTGGGTCAAACATAAAGCATTGGTTAGATAATTTAAAGAGCTCTTAGAAAAATCTTCACTCTTTCTTCTACTCCTATCAGAGGCTTGGAAATAGTCACATTTTTGTTTCACTTTTGATAATACATAAAGCATTGGTTAGATAATTTAAAGAGCTTTCAGGAAAGTCTTCAATCTTTCTTCTACTCCTACCAGAGGCTCGG
>CM050324.1:5422819-5440819 GCA_027475135.1 Bactrocera correcta | reverse complement strand
CTGCGGAGCGGTTCTACTGGCTAACCTTTTTAACTCTACCCTAACCCAACTACACCTAACCCAATATAAAAATTATTTTTGGACTGATTCAACCATAGTTCTCGCTTGGTTAAACAAACCACCCTGTTATGGACCACTTTCGTTTCACATCGAGTAGCTGCAATCACCGAGAAAGTGGGAGTCGATAAGTGGAACCATGTGGAAAGCCAAGACAATCCCGCAGACTTGGCAAGCCGAGGATGTACACCCACCGATCTATTGAATTGCAACCTCTGGTGGCATGGACCCCAATGGCTACAACACGAAAAGGAGCATTTTCCAGAATCGGAGAAAACATACAACACTACCGTTGAATTCAAACCCGTTAAGACGTTTGCGATAACCACCCAAGAGGATATACTAGAAAGGTTTTCCTCATTCTCCAGAGCTATTCGCGTAGAAATTGTTTACTCAAGCCACGATATAACCCCGGAAGAGTTCAAAACAGCCCGAATAAAGTTAATCATTCACACCCAAAAAACACATTTCAGAGAAGAATATGATGCCTTGACCGTAAAACCCCTATACACAAAAAAAGTTCATTGTTTACTTTAAATCCGTTCATTGACCCTAAAGGAGTTATGCGAAGTGACGGGAAAATTAACCAATTCCGCAGCACTATCATATAATGAGCGTCACCCTATCTTATTACCCTATAATAGTCGTTTGTCAAAACTACTCACCCAATTTACCCATCTAATAACCCTTCATGGCGGCAACCAGCTAGTCTTACGACTTATGCGTTCTGAATTTTGGATACCGAAACTGAAAACACTCATCAAGTCTACCATTCATCAGTGCAAAACTTGCGTTTTGCGCAACACTACTCAGATTATGGCAGCACTACCCGCAGAACGTACCACCTTAACCCGTCCATTCGCAGCAACAGGAATCGATTTCGCCGGTCCCTACGACATAAAAAATTACACCGGCAGAGCATGTCTGATCACAAAAGGTTATGTATGCGTATTTGTTTGTTTTGCAACCAAAGCTATACATCTAGAGCCAGTGAGTGATCTCACCACCAACGCATTCATGGCCGCATTCGCCGTTTCTTTTCCAGGCGCGGATGTCCCGCCGATCTCTATTCGGACAATGGTACTAATTTCGTGGGAGCGTCTAAACTTTTAATTAAAATCGGCGAGAATTCATGAAGTCATTGAAAACTCAATTAACAAATAGTGAAGCACACCAAAACATCAACTGGCACTTTAATCCTCCAGGAGCTCCACACATGGGGGGACTCTGGGAAGCAGGAGTGAAAAGTTTAAAGAGCCACTTGAAAAAGGTGTCCCAGAACCAGAAATTCACTTTTGAAGAACTAGCTACCATTTTAACTCGAATCGAAAGTTGCTTGAATCTCGCCCTTTAAGCCCATTAAGTGAAGACCCAACAAATTTAGAACCTTTAACTCCAGGCCATTTCTTAATAGGTACCCCTTTATTAATCACAGCAGAACCCAATTTAGAAGATGCACATCTAAGCATCGCACAAAGATGGCAAAACTGAAGATACTCCATCAACACTTCTGCAAACGATGGAAAGAAGAATATGAAAGAACTCCACAAAAGATATAAATGGAAATACCCTCAACGCAACATAGACGTTAACGATATGGTAGTTATACGTCAAGAAACCTACCCCCAAATGAGTGGAGACTTGGTCGCATCGAAAAAACTATCTGGTGCGACAATAAAGCAAGAGTAGTGAATACGTACCTCTCAGGAACAATTACCCGCCCAATAACCAAAATAGTCACTTTACCAAATAATTAATCTTATTTCCTTATAGTGACATGGCCCCTCAAAGCAGTACGAAGTCAATTTGCAGCCGCCAAAGCAGCCCCACATTCACTGTGCGATCACTCAGCGTGACCCGTAGCATCAGCCCACTCTCCGACGAAGGAACCCTGGCAAGACGCCTGCATCGCTTTAAAGCGACCCTTTCCCCCATTCGAGAGGAGCGTGGAAATACGCATCGCACGGCCCGACGTACCATCAGCCTTTCTCCTATTCGGGAAGAACGAGGAAGTACCCATCGCACGGGTCGGCGTGCTATCAGCCGTCCATCAAAACGAACACACAAACACGTCGCCTGTGGATTGTGTAAAGAAGATCATAGACTGGTAACATGTTCAAAATTCACCAAAATGAACATCAAAGAAAAGTATAACGCAGTCATTAAGTATAAGTACTGCGTCAATTGCTTGGCCAGATCGCACTCCACCAAAAGTGCACAAGTACAAAACGATGTGCCACATGTAATGGGGAACACCATTCAACCCTACATGGACACCCCAGGGTTTTTCTGCAAGGGCCAGAAAAAACATCAAAGAGCAAAGAGAGATTGCATAAACAAAACGACCTACCCACGTTACTGGCCAAGCCGACCCTCATACCAACAGTCATGATAAAAATTAAACATGATGGCAAATGGAATAAAATACGAGCCATAATCAACCCGACCCGAAAAGTGACTGTAATTGCCTCAGAACTGGTACAGAGATTGAGGTTACCGAAAACATACCTCGACTCGCACCGTATATGCAAAGTCGTCATAGGATCATTAACTGATTCCGACTGGCATGTCGAAGTTAACTGCCTATTGAAGAGAGTAATGAAACCCGGCATATTCAACCCCGATTCCGACGGATGCAAAACGCCTATTGGGATTAAAACCCGGCATTTAACCCCGATAACCACCGTGATAAAAACACCCATCTTGGGTTTAATCTTTTTTAAAACCAAAAACCCCCCCCGTTATAATAATCTCATTTCCCAAATCAAAAAAGATTAAAAATCAAACACCACGGGGGCCATTTCAACCAAAGAACACACCCCATTTCCTCCAACCGCGAAATACGAAAGAGGCAATCCAAAAAACACCCAAAAGCGCCCTATAACAACAAAACCCAACAAAACAAATTCCAAATCCCAAAGCGGGGAATTACCCAACAGCACATTATAAATAAAACAACCACCCAGTGTACACGAAAAAACCAAGACATACATAAGAATCCAAAATCCAATTTAAAAAAAAACCAATAGGGTTTTTAATTTATTTAAAATATTTCATAACCCCCAATTGTTACCCCCAATTAATTTATTAACCCTTATTCTACTAATTGTAATTACGAAAACCACCAATTGAAAACGTAATATTTTTATTTTTTTGGCACAGGGAAATATATCGTGTAACCCCCAAATTTTTTAACATATTTAAGTTAATTAACCTTTTTTCTTACTGAACTTTCTAAAGCCTAACGGATAACGGCAGGCATTTAAAAATTCCGTTATCTTATATTTAGGTATAAAGTCGATTTTTTGTATTTACACATTTAGCAATGATACGAATGGTTCAATCATTAATTTAACATATTTAAGTTAATTTTCCTCTTTCTTCTGAAATTACATAAAGCCTTTAAAGGCATAACGGCAAAGCATTTATAAGAATTCCGTTTCTTTATTTTGGTATAAGTCGATTTTTTGTATATACACATTTAGCAATCGATATCGGATGCTTCAAATCATTAGTTTAACATATTTAAGTTAATTAAGCCTCTCTGTCTTACTGAAATCTACATAAAGCCTTAACGGCATAACGGCAGTGCATTTAAGAAATCTGTCTTATATTTAGGTATAATGTCGATTTTGTTTATATACACATTTAGCAATCGATATCGAGATGCTTCAATTCATTAGTTTAACATATTTAAGTTAATTAACCTTCTTTATCTGACTGAAGTTTACGTAAAGCCATAACGGTATAACGCCAGTGCATTTGGAAGAAATCTGTAAACTTATATTTAGGTATAATGTCGATTTTGTTATATATACACATTTAGCAATCGATATCGAGATGCTTCAATTCATTAGTTTAACATATTTAAGTTAATTAACCTTCTTCATCTGACTGAAGTTTACGTAAAGCCATAACGGTATAACGGCATTGCATTTGGAAGAATTTCGTAATCTTATATTTAGGTATAAAGTCGATTTTGTTGTATATACACATTTAGCAATCAATATCGAGATGGCTCAACTCATTAGTTTAAATTATCTAACCAATGCTTTATGTTCGACCCACCTCGTTTCAATAAATTAGCCACTAGAGCGTTAGCAAAGTTGAAACAAAAATGTGACTATTGCCAAGCGCCTGAAAGGAGTAAAAGAAAAATTGAAGACTTTCCTGAGAGCTCTTTAAATTATCTAACCAATGCTTTATGTTTGACCCACCTCGTTCAATTAGTTATAGTTATTAAGTTATCTAACCAATGCTTTAAGTTCGGCCCACCTCGTTTCAACAGTTTAGCCACTAGAGCGTTAGAAAAGTTGAAACAAAAATGTGACTATTGCCAAGCGCCTGGTTAGAGCAGAAGAAAGATTGAAGACTTTCCTGAAAGCTCTTTAAATTATCTAACCAATGGTTTATGTTTGACTCACCTCGTTCAAATAGTTTACCCGCTAGAGCGTTATCAAAAGTGAAACAAAAATGTGACTATTGCCAAGCCCCCGATAGGAGTAGAAGAAAGATTGAAGACTTTCCTAAGAGCTCTTTAAATTATCCAACCAATGCTTTATGCTTGACCCACCTCGTTCCAATAGTTTAGCCTCAGAGCGTTAACAAAGTTGAAACAAAAATGTGACTATTGCTAAGCCCCTGATAGGAGTAGAAGAAAGATTGAAGACTTTCCTGAGAGCTATTTAAATTATCTAATCAATGCTTTATGTTTGACCCACCTCGTTCCAATAGTTTAGCCTGAGAGCGTTAGCAAAGTTGAAACAAAAATGTTACCAAAGTGAAACAAAAATGTTACTATTTCCAAGCCTTTGATAGGAGTAGAAAAAAGAGTGAAGATTTTCCTAAGAGCTCTTTACATTATCTAACCAATGCCTTATGTTTGACTCACCTCGTCCCAAAAGTTTAGCCGATAGCACGTTAGCAAAGTTGAAACAATAACGTGACTATTGCCAAGCCCCTGATAAGAGTAGAAGTAAGAGTGAAGATTTTCCTAAGAGCTCTTTAAATTATCTAACCAATGCTTTATGTTTGACCCACCTCGTTCCAACAGTTTAATCTCTAGAGCGTTAGCAAAGTTGAAACAAAAATGGGACTATTGCCAAGCCCCTGATAGGAGTAGAAGAAAGATTGAAGACTTTCCTGAAAGCTCTTTAAATTATCTAACTAATGCTTTATGTATTATCAAAAGTGAAACAAAAAAGTGACTATTTCCAAGCCTCTGATAGGAGTAGAAGAAAGAGTGAAGATTTTTCTAAGAGCTCTATAAATTATCTAACCAAAGCTTTATGTGTGACTCACCTCGTTCTAATAGCGTAAGCAACGCTTTAGCAGCTAAAGTGAAACAAAAATATGACTATTTCCAAGCCTCTGATAGGAGTAGAAGAAAGAGTGAAGATTTTTCTAAGAGCTCTTTAAATTAGCTAACCAATACTTTATGTGTGACTCACCACGTTCTAATAGCGTTATCAACGCTTTAGCAGCTAAACTAAAAATCTTCACTCTTTCTTCTACTCCTATCAGAGGCTTGGAAATAGTCACATTTTTGTTTCACTTTTGATAACGCTCTAGCCGGTAAACTATTTGAACGAGGTGAGTCGAACATAAAGCATTGGTTAGACAATTTAAAGAGCTCTCAGGAAAGTCTTCAATCTTTCTTCTACTCCTACCAGAGGCTCGGCAATAGTCACATTTTTGTTTCAACTTTGCTAACGCCCTAGCGGCTAAACTATTAGAACGAGGTGGGTCAAACATTAAGCATTGGTTAGGTAATTTAAAGATCTCTCAGGAAAGTCCCCAATTTTTCTTCTACTTCTTCCAAGGCCTTGGCAATAGTCACATTTTTGTTTTAACTTTGATAACGCTCTGAGGCTAAACTATTAGAACGAGGTGGGTCACATATAAAGCATTGGTTATATAATTTAAAGAGCTTTCAGGAAAGTCTTCAATCTTTCTTCTACTCTTACCAGGGGCTTGGCAATACTCACATCTTCAATCTTTCTTTTAGTCCTACTCACATTTTTGTTTCAACTTTGCTAACTCTCTGAGGCTAAACTATTTGAACAAGGTGGGTCGAACATAAAGCATTGGTTAGATAGTCTAAAGAGCTCTCAGGAAAGTCTTCAATCTTTCTTCTACTCCTATCAGGGGCTTGGCAATAGTCACATTTTTGTTTCAACTTTGCTAACTCTCTAGCGGCTAAACTATTAGAACGAGGTGGGTCAAACATTAAGCATTGGTTAGATAATTTAAAGATCTCTCAGGAAAGTCCCCAATTTTTCTTCTACTTCTTCCAAGGGCTTGGAAATAGTCACATTTTTGTTTTAACTTTGCTAACGCTCTGAGGCGAAACTACTAGAACGAGGTCGGTCACACATAAAGCATTGGTTAGATAATTTAAAGAGCTCTCAGGAAAGTCTTCAATCTTTCTTCTACTCCTACCAGGGGCTTGGCAATAGTCACATTTTTGTTTCAACTTTGCCAACGCTCTGAGGCTAAACTATTGGAACGAGGTGGGTCAAACATAAAGCATTGGTTAGATAATTTAAAGAACTCTCAGGAAAGTCTTCAATCCTTCTTCTCCTACTACTAGGCGCTTGGCAATAGTCACATTTTTGTTTCAACTTTGCTAACGCTCTAGCGGCTAAATTATAGGAACGAGGTAGGTCAAACATAAAACATTGGTTAGATAATTTAAAGAGCTCTCAGGAAAGTCCCCAATTGTTCTTCTACTCCTACCATTGGCTTGGCAATAGTCACATTTTTGTTTCAACTTTGCTAACGCTCTAGCGGCTAAACTATTGGAACGAGGTGGGTCAAACATAGAACATTGGTTAGATAATTTAAAGGGCTTTCAGTAAAGTCTTCAATCTTTCTTCTGCTCCCACCAGGCGCTTGGCAATAGTCACATTTTTGTTTCAACTTTTCTAACGCTCTTGCGGCTAAACTATTGGAACGAGGTTTGTCAAACATAAAGCATTGGTTAAATTATTTAAAGAGCTCTCAGAAAAGTCACCAATTTTTCTTTTACTCCTACCAGGGCTTGGCAATAGTCACATTTTGGTTTCAATTTTGCTAACGCTCTGAGGATAAACTATTGGAACGAGGTGGGTCAAACATAAAGCATTGGTTAGATAATTTAAAGAGCTCTCAGGAAAGTCTTCAATCTTTCTTTTAGTCCTACTCACATTTTTGTTTCAACTTTGCTAACGCTCTGAGACTAAACAATTTGAAAGAGGTGGGTCAAATATAAAACATTGGTTAGATAATTTAAAGAGCTCTCAGGAAAGTCTTCAATCTTTCTTCTACTCCTACCAGGGGCTTGGCAATAGTCACATTTTTGTTTCAACTTTGTTAACGCTCTAGCGGCTAAACTATTGGAACGAGGTTGGTCAAACATTAAGCATTGGTTAGATAATTTAAAGAGCTCTTAGGAAAGTCCCCAATTTTTCTTCTACTCCTACCATTGGCATGGCAATAGTCACATTTTTGTTTCAACTTTGCTAACGCTCTAGCGGCTAAACTATTGGAACGAGCTGGGTCAAACATAAAGCATTGGTTAGATAATTTAAAGAGCTCTCAGGAAAGACCCCAATTTTTCTTCTACTCCTATCAGGGGCTTGGCAATAGTCACATTTTTGTTTCAACTTTGCTAACGCTCTAGCGGCTAAACTATTGGAACGAGGTTGGTCAAACATTAAGCATTGGTTAGATAATTTAAAAAGCTCTCAGGAAAGTCCACAATTTTTCTTCTACTCCTATCAGGGGCTTGGCAATAGTCACATTTTTGTTTCAACTTTGCTAACGCTCTAGCGGCTAAACTATTGGAACGAGGTGGGTCAAACATTAAGCATTGGTTAGATAATTTAAAGAGCTTTCAGGAAAGTCTTCAATCTTTCTTCTACTCTTGCCAGGGGCTTGGCAATACTCACATCTTCAATCTTTCTTTTAGTCCTACTCACATTTTTGTTTCAACTTTGCTAACTCTCTGAGGCTAAACTATTTGAACAAGGTGGGTCGAACATAAAGCATTGGTTAGATAGTCTAAAGAGCTCTCAGGAAAGTCTTCAATCTTTCTTCTACTCCTATCAGGGGCTTGGCAATAGTCACATTTTTGTTTCAACTTTGCTAACTCTCTAGCGGCTAAACTATTAGAACGAGGTGGGTCAAACATTAAGCATTGGTTAGATAATTTAAAGATCTCTCAGGAAAGTCCCCAATTTTTCTTCTACTTCTTCCAAGGGCTTGGAAATAGTTACATTTTTGTTTTAACTTTGCTAACGCTCTGAGGCGAAACTACAAGAACGAGGTGGGTCACATATAAAGCATTGGTTATATAATTTAAAGAGCTCTCAGGAAAGTCTTCAATCTTTCTTCTACTCCTACCAGGGGCTTGGCAATAGTCACATTTTTGTTTCAACTTTGCCAACGCTCTGAGGCTAAAAAATTGGAACGAGGTGGGTCAAACATAAAGCATTGGTTAGATAATTTAAAGAGCTCTCAGGAAAATCTTCAATCTTTCTTCTACTCCTATCAGGGGCTTGGCAATAGTCACATTTTTGTTTCAACTTTGTTAACGCTCTGAGGCTAAACTATTGGAACGAGGTGGGTCAAACATAAAGCATTGGTTAGATACTTTAAAGAGCTCTCAGGAAAGTCTTCAATCTTTCTTTTACTCTTACTCACATTTTTGTTTCAACTTTGCTAATGCTCTGAGGCTAAACAATTTGAAAGAGGTGGGTGAAACATAAAGCATGGGTTAGATAATTTAAAGAGCTCTCAGGAAAGTCTTCAATCTTTCTTCTACTCCTACCAGGGGCTTGGCAATAGTCACATTTTTGTTTCAACTTTGCTAACGCTCTAGCGGCTAAACTATTGGAACGAGGTGGGTAAACATTAAGCATTGGTTAGATAATTTAAAGAGCTCTCAGGAAAGTCCCCAATTTTTTTTCTACTCCTACCATTGGCATGGCAATAGTCACATTTTTGTTTCAACTTTGCTAACGCTCTAGCGGCTAAACTATTGGAATGAGCTGGGTCAAACATAAAGCATTGGTTAGATAATTTAAAGAGCTCTCAGGAAAGACCCCAATTTTTCTTTTACTCCTATCAGGGGCTTGGCAATAGTCACATTTTTGTTTCAACTTTGCTAACGCTCTAGCGGCTAAACTATTGGAACGAGGTGGGTCAAACATTAAGCATTGGTTAGATAATTTAAAGAGCTCTCAGGAAAGTCCCCAATTTTTCTTCTACTCCTACAATTGGCATGGCAATAGTCACATTTTTGTTTCAACTTTGCTAAGCTCTAGCGGCTAAACTATTGGAACGAGGTGGGTCAAACATAAAGCATTGGTTAGATAATTTAAAGAGCTTTCAGGAAAGCCAATTTTCTTCTACTCTTCCAGGGGCTTGGCAAAAAAAAGTCCCCCAATTTTTGTTTCAACTTTGCTAACCTCTGGGCTAAACTTTTTGAACAAGGTGGGTCAACATAAGCATTGGTTAGATATTAAAGAGCTCTCAGGAAAGTCCAATTTTCTTCTACTCCTACAGGGGCTTGGCAATAGTCACATTTTTGTTTCAACTTTGCTAACTCTCTAGCGGCTAAACTATTAGAACGAGGTGGGTCAAACATTAAGCATTGGTTAGATAATTTAAAGATCTCTCAGGAAAGTCCCCAATTTTTCTTCTACTTCTTCCAAGGGCTTGGAAATATTTACATTTTTGTTTTAACTTTGCTAACGCTCTGAGGCGAAACTACAAGAACGAGGTGGGTCACATATAAAGCATTGGTTATATAATTTAAAGAGCCTCAGGAAAGTCTTCAATCTTTCTTCTACTCCTACCAGGGGCTTGGCAATAGTCACATTTTTGTTTCAACTTTGCCAACGCTCTGAGGCAAAAAAATTGGAACGAGGTGGGTCAAACATAAAGCATTGGTTAGATAATTTAAAGAGCTCTCAGGAAAATCTTCAATCTTTCTTCTACTCCTATAGGGGCTTGGCAATAGTCACATTTTTGTTTCAACTTTGCTAACGCTCTGAGGGTAAACTTTTGGAACGAGGTGGGTCAAACATAAAACATTGGTTAGATAATTTAAAGGGCTTTCAGTAAAGTCTTCAATCTTTCTTCTACTCCTACCATTGGCTTGGCAATAGTCATATTTTTGTTTCAACTTTGATAACGCTCTGAGGCTAAACTATTGGAACGAGGTGTGTCAAACATAAAGCATTGGTTAAATAATTTAAAGAGCTCTCAGGTAATACCCAATTTTTCTTTTACTCCTACCAGGTGTTTGGCAATAGTCACATTTTTGTTTCAACTTTGATAACGCTCTGAGGCTAAACTATTAGAACGAGGTGAGTCACACATAATTCATTGGTTAGATAATTTAAAGAGCTCTCAGGAAAGTCCCCAATTTTTCTTCTTCTCCTACCATTGGCTTGGCAATAGTCACATTTTTGTTTCAACTTTGCTAACGCTCTGAGGCTAAACTATTGGAACGAGGTGGGTCAAACATAAAGCATTGGTTAGATACTTTAAAGAGCTCTCAGGAAAGTCTTCAATCTTTCTTTTACTCTTACTCACATTTTTGTTTCAACTTTGCTAATGCTCTGAGGCTAAACAATTTGAAAGAGGTGGGTCAAACATAAAACATTGGTAAGATAATTTAAAGAGCTCTCAGGAAAGTCCCCAATTTTTCTTCTACTCCTATCAGGGGCTTGGCAATAGTCACATTTTTGTTTCAACTTTGCTAACGCTCTAGCGGCTAAACTATTGGAACGAGGTGGGTCAAACATAGAACATTGGTTAGATAATTTAAAGGGCTTTCAGTAAAGTCTTCAATCTTTCTTCTGCTCCCACCAGGCGCTTGGCAATAGTCACATTTTTGTTTCAACTTTTCTAACGCTCTTGCGGCTAAACTATTGGAACGAGGTTTGTCAAACATAAAGCATTGGTTAAATTATTTAACGAGCTCTCAGGAAAGTCCCCAATTTTTCTTTTACTCCTACCAGGGCTTGGCAATAGTCACATTTTTGTTTCAACTTTGCTAACGCTCTGAGGGTAAACTTTTGGAACGAGGTGGGTCAAACATAAAACATTGGTTAGATAATTTAAAGGGCTTTCAGTAAAGTCTTCAATCTTTCTTCTGCTCCTACCAGGCGCTTGGCAATAGTCACATTTTTGTTTCAACTTTTTTAACGCTCTAGCGGCTAAACTATTGGAACGAGGTTTGTCAAACATAAAGCATTGGTTAAATTATTTAAAGAGCTCTCAGGAAAGTCCCCAATTTTTCTTTTACTCCTACCAGGGCTTGGCAATAGTCACATTTTTGTTTCAACTTTGATAACGCTCTGAGGCTAAACTATTGGAACGAGGTGTGTCAAACATAAAGCATTGGTTAAATAATTTAAAGAGCTCTCAGGAAATACCCAATTTTTCTTTTACTCCTACCAGGTGTTTGGCAATAGTCACATTTTTGTTTCAACTTTGATAACGCTCTGAGGCTAAACTATTAGAACGAGGTGAGTCACACATAATGCATTGGTTAGATAATTCAAAGAGCTCTCAGGAAAGTACCCAATTTTTCTTCTTCTCCTACCATTGGCTTGGCAATAGTCACATTTTTGTTTCAACTTTGCTAACGCTCTAGCGGCTAAACTATTGGAACGAGCTGGGTCAAACATAAAGCATTGGTTAGATAATTTAAAGAGCTCTCAGGAAAGTCCCCAATTTTTCTTCTACTCCTACAATTGGCATGGCAATAGTCACATTTTTGTTTCAACTTTGCTAACGCTCTAGCGGCTAAACTATTGGAACGAGCTGGGTCAAACATAAAGCATTGGTTAGATAATTTAAAGAGCTCTTAGGAAAATCTTCACTCTTTCTTCTACTCCTATCAGGGGCTTGGCAATAGTCACATTTTAGTTTCACTTTTGATAACGCTCTAGCGGTTAAACTATTTGAACTAAGTGAGTCAAACATAAAGCATTGGTTAAATTATTTAAAGAGCTCTCAGGAAAGTCCCCAATTTTTCTTTTACTCCTACCAGGGCTTGGCAATAGTCACATTTTTGTTTCAACTTTGATAACGCTCTGCGGCTAAACTATTGGAACGAGGTGTGTCAAACATAAAGCATTGGTTAAATAATTTAAAGAGCTCTCAGGAAATACCCAATTTTTCTTTTACTCCTACCAGGTGTTTGGTAATAGTCACATTTTTGTTTCAACTTTGATAACGCTCTGCGGCTAAACTATTCGAACGAGGTGAGTCACACATAATGCATTGGTTAGATAATTCAAAGAGCTCTCAGGAAAGTCTTCACCCTTTCTTCTACTCCTCTCAGGGGCTTGGCAATAGTCACATTTTTGTTTCAACTTTGTTAACGCTTTAGCGGCTAAACTATTGGAACGAGGTGGATCAAACATAAAGCATTCAATTTTTCTTTTACTCCTACCAGGGCTTGGCAATAGTCACATTCTTGTTTCAACTTTGATAACGCTCTGCGGCTAAACTATTGGAACGATGTGGGTCAAACATAAAGCATTGGTTAGATAATTTAAAGAACTCTAAGGAAAGTCTTCAATCTTTCTTCTACTCCTACCAGGGGCTTGGCAAAAGTCACATTTTTGTTTCAAATTTGCTAACGCTCTGAGGCTAAACTACTGGAACGTGGAGGGAAACATAAAGCATTCAATCTTTCTTCTACTCCTATCAGGGGCTTGGCAATAGTCACATTTTTGTTTCAACTTTGCTAACGCTCTAGCGGCTAAACTATTGGAACGAGGTAGGTCAAACATAAAGCATTGGTTAGATAATTTAAAGAGCTCTAAGGAAGTCTTCAATCTTTCTTCTACTCCTACCAGGGGCTTGGCAACAGTCACATTTTTGTTTCAACTTTGCTAACACTCTAGCGGCTAAACTATTAGAACGAGGTGAGTCACACATAATGCATTGGTTAGTTAATTCAAAGAGCTCTCAGGAAAGTCTTCACCCTTTCTTCTACTTCTCTCAGGGGCTTGGCAATAGTCACATTTTTGTTTCAACTTTGCTAACGCTCTAGCGGCTAAACTATTGGAACGAGGTGGGTCAAACGTAAAGCAGGGGTTAGATAATTTAAAGAGCTCTCAGCAAAGTCTTCAATCTTTCTTCTACTCCTACCAGGGGCTTGACAATAGTCACATATTTGTTTCAACTTTAATAACGCTCTAGCGGCTAAACTATTGGAACGAGGTGGGTCAAACATAAAGCATTCAATCTTTCTTCTACTCCTATCAGGGGCTTAGCAATAGTCACATTTTTGTTTCAACTTTGCTAACGCTCTAGCGGCTAAACTATTGGAACGAGGTGGGTCAAACATAAAGCATTGGTTAGATAATTTAAAGAGCTCTCAGGAAAGTCTTCAATCTTTCTTCTACTCCTACCAGGGGCTTGACAATAGTCACATTTTTGTTTCAACTTTGATAACGCTCTAGCGGCTAAACTATTGGAACGAGGTGGGTCAAACATAAAGCATTCGTTAGATAATTTAAAGGGCTCTCAGGAAAGCACCAAAATTTTCTTCTACTCCTACCAGGGGCTTGGCAATAGTCACATTTTTGTTTCAACTTTGCTAACGCTCTGGCGGCTAAATTATTGGAACGAGGTGGGTCAAACATAAAGAAATTGTTCGAAAAGTTTAAAGAGCTCTCAGGAAAGCCCAAAATTTTTCTTGTACTCCTTCCAGGGGCTTGGCAATAGTCACATTTTTGTTTCAACTTTGCTAACGCTCTAGCGGCTAAACTATTGGAAAGAGGTGGGTCAAACATTAAGCATTGGTTAGATAATTTAAAGAGCTCTCAGGGAAGTCTTCAGTCTTTTTTCTATTCCTATCAGGGGCTTGGCAATAGTCACATTTTTGTTTCAACTTTGCTAACGCTCTAGCGGCTAAACTATTGGAACGAGGTGGGTAAAAGCATAAAGCATTGGATAGATGATTGAAAGAGTTCTCAGGAAAGTCTTCAATATTTCTTCTGCTCTTATCAGGGGCTTGGAATAGTCACATTTTTGTTTCAATTTTGCTAACGCTCTGCGGCTAAACTATTGGAACGAGGTGGGTCAAACATAAAGCTTTGGATAGATAATTTAAATAGCTTTAAGGAAAGTCCCCAATTTTTCTTCTACTCCTACCAGGGGCTTGGCAATAGTCACATTTTTGTTTCAACTTTGATAACGCTCTAGCGGCTAAATATTGGAACGAGGTGGGTCAAACATAAAGCATTGCTTAGATAATTTAAAGAGCTTTCAGGAAAGTCTTCAATCTTTCTTCTACTCCTATCAGGGGCTTGGCAATAGTCACATTTTTGTTTAAATTTTTGATAACGCTCTAGCGGCTAAACTATTGAAACGAGGTGGGTCAAACATAAAGCGTTCTTTAGATAATTTAAAGGGCTTTCAGGAAAGTCTTCAATCTTTCTTCTGCTCTACCAGGCGCTTGGCAATAGTCACATTTTTGTTTCAACTTTGCTAACGCTCTGAGGCTAAACTATTGGAACGAGGTGGGTCAAACATAAAGCATTGGTTAGATAACTTAAAGGGCTTTCAGGAAAGTCTTCAATCTTTCTTCTACTTCTATCAGGGGCTTGGCAATGGTCACATTTTTGTTTCACTTTTGATAACGCTCTAGCGGCTAAACTATTGGAACGAGGTGGGTCAAACATAAAGCATTGGTTAGATAATTTAAAGAGCTTTCAGGAAAGTCTTCAATCTTTCTTCTACTTCTATCAGGGGCTTGGCAATAGTCACATTTTTGTTTCAACTTTGCTAACGCTCTAGCGGCTAAACTATTGGAACGAGGTGGGTCAAACATAAAGCATTGGTTAGATAATTTAAAGAGCTCTCAGGAAAGTCTTCAATCTTTCTTCTACTCCTACCAGGCGCTTGGCAATAGTCACATTTTTGTTTCAACTTTGCTAACGCTCTAGCGGCTAAACTATTGGAACGAGGTGGGTCAAACATAAAGCATTGGTTAGATAATTTAAAGGGCTCTCAGGAAAGTCTTCAATCTTTCTTCTACTTCTATCAGGGGCTTGGCAATAGTCACATTTTTGTTTCACTTTGTAACGCTCTAGCGGCTAAACTATTGGAACGAGGTGGGTCAAACATAAAGCAGTTGGTTAGATAATTTAAAGAGCTCTCAGGAAAGTCTTCAATCTTTCTTCTACTCTATCAGGGGCTTGGCAATAGTCACATTTTTGTTTCAACTTTGCTAACGCTCTAGCGGCTAAACTATTGGAACGAGGTGGGTCAAACTTAAGCTTGGTTAGATAATTTAAAGAGCTTAGGAAAGTCTCAATCTTTCTTCTACTCCTACAGGGGCTTGGCAATAGTCACATTTTTGTTTCAACTTTGCTAACGCTCTAGCGGCTAAACTATTGGAACGAGGTGGGTCAAACATAAAGCATTGGTTAGATAATTTAAAGAGCTCAGGAAAGTCTTCAATCTTTCTTCTACTCCTACCAGGGGCTTGGCAATAGTCACATTTTTGTTTCAACTTTGCTAACGCTCTAGCGGCTAAACTATTGGAACGAGGTGGGTCAAACATAAAGCGTTGGTTAGATAATTTAAAGAGCTCTCAGGAAAGTCTTCAATCTTCTTCTCTCCTACCAGGGGCTTGGCAATAGTCACATTTTTGTTTCAATTTGTAACGCTCTACGGCTAAACTATTGGAACGAGGTGGGTCAAACATAAAGCATTCAATCTTTCTTCTACTCCTATCAGGGG
Source organism: Bactrocera correcta (assembly GCA_027475135.1). Classification (NCBI taxonomy): domain Eukaryota; kingdom Metazoa; phylum Arthropoda; class Insecta; order Diptera; family Tephritidae; genus Bactrocera; species Bactrocera correcta. The sequence continues at coordinate 5,425,003 of CM050324.1, read as the reverse complement.
CTTGGCAATAGTCACATTTTTGTTTCAACTTTGCTAACGCTCTAGCGGCTAAACTATTGGAACGAGGTGGGTCAAACATAAAGCATTGGTTAGATAATTTAAAGAGCTCTAAGGAAAGTCTTCAATCTTTCTTCTACTCCTACTCAGGGGCTTGGCAATAGTCACATTTTTGTTTCAACTTTGCTAACGCTCTAGCGGCTAAACTATTGGAACGAGGTGGGTCAAACATAAAGCATTGGTTAGATAATTTAAAGAGCTCTCAGGAAAGTCTTCAATCTTTCTTCTACTCCTACCAAGCGCTTGACAATAGTCACATTTTTGTTTCAACTTTGCTAACGCTCTAGCGGCTAAACTATTGGAACGAGGTGGTCAAACATAAGCATTGGTTAGATAATTCAAAGGCTCTCAGGAAAGTCTTCACCCTTTCTTCTACTCCTATCAGGGGCTTGGCAATAGTCACATTTTTGTTTCAACTTTGCTAACGCTCTAGCGGCTAAACTATTAAATCGAGGTGGGTCAAACGTTAAGCATGGGTTAGATAATTTAAAGAGCTCTCAGCAAAGTCTTCAATCTTTCTTCTACTCCTACCAGGGGCTTGACAATAGTCACATATTTGTTTCAACTTTAATAACGCTCTAGCGGCTAAACTATTGGAACGAGGTGGGTCAAACATAAAGCATTCAATCTTTCTTCTACTCCTATCAGGGGCTTGGCAATAGTCACATTTTTGTTTCAACTTTGCTAACGCTCTAGCGGCTAAACTATTGGAACGAGGTGGGTCAAACATAAAGCATTGGTTAGATAACTTAAAGAACTCTCAGGAAAGTCTTCAATCTTTCTTCTACTCCTACCAGGGGCTTGACAATAGTCACATTTTTGTTTCAGCTTTGATAACGCTCTAGCGGCTAAACTATTGGAACGAGGTGGGTCAAACATAAAGCATTGGTTAGATAATTTAAAGGGCTCTCAGGAAAGCACCAAATTTTTCTTCTACTCCTATCAGGGGCTTGGCAATACTCACATTTTTGTTTCAACTTTGCTTACACTCTAGCGGCTAAACCTAAATATAAGACTACGGATTTCTTCTTAATGCACTGCCGTTATGCCGCCATGGCTTTGTGTCACCTTCAATACGTTTAAGAAGGTTAATTAACTTAAATATGTTAAACTAATGATTTGAAACATTTCGATATCGATTGCTTAATGTGTATATACAAGAAAATCGAATTTATAACTAAATATAAGATAACGGAATTCTTCTAAATGCACTGCCGTTATGCCGTTAAGGCTTTTGTAGACTGCAGTAATACAAAGAGGATTAATTAACTTAAATATGTTAAACTTATGATTTGAAGCATTTCGATATCGATTGCTAAATGTGTATATACAAGAAAATCGACTTTATACCTAAATATAAGAATACGGAATTCACCAAAATATACTGCCGTTATGCCGTTATGGCTTTATTTAAACTTCAGTAAGATAAAGAAGGTTAATTAACCTAGATATGCTAAACCAGTTATTTGAAGGTTTTCGATATCGATTGCTAAATGTGTAAATCCAAGAAAATCGACTACATACCTAAATATAAGATTACGGAATTCTTCTACATGCACTGCCATTATGGCGCCGTGGCTTTATGTTAACTTCAGGCGTTAAAAAAGCGTTATTAACCTAAATAAAAACTAATCATTAGAAGCATTTCGATATCGATTGCTAAATGAGCATATACAAGAAAATCGAATTCATACCTAAATATAAGATTACGTAATTCTTCTAAATGCACTGCCGTTATGGCTTTATATTAACTTCAGTTCGTTAAAGAAGGTTTATTAACTTAAATATGTTAAAACAGTTATTTGAAGCATTTCGATATCGATTGCTTAATGCATATATACAAGAAAATCGACTTTATACCTAAATATAAAACTACGGAATTCTTCCAAATGTACTGTCGTTATGCCGCCATGGCTCTTTATCAACTTCAATACGTTGATGAAGGTTAATTAACTGAAATATGTTAAACTAATGATTTGAAGCATTTCGATATCGCTTGCTTAGTGTGTATATACAAGAAAATCGAATTTATACCTAAATATAAAATTATAACATTACGGAATTCTTCTAAATGCACTGCCGTTATACCGTTAAGGCTTTAGGTAGACTTTAGTGAGCTAAAAAATG
>CM050324.1:5400997-5421819 GCA_027475135.1 Bactrocera correcta | reverse complement strand
TAGGTGTAGAAGAAAGATTGAATGCTTTATGTTTGACCCACCTCGTTCCAATAGTTTAGCCGCTAGAGCGTTAGCAATGTTGAAACAAAAATGTGACTATTGCCAAGCGCTTGGTAGGTGTAAAAGAGAGATTGAAGACTTTCCTGAGAGCTCTTTAAATTATCTAACCAATGCTTTATGTTTGACCCACCTCGTTCAATTAGTTTAGCCTCAGAGCGTTAGCAAAGTTGAAACCAAAATGTGACTATTGCCAAGCGCTTGGTAGGTGTAGAAGAAAGATTGAATGCTTTATGTTTGACCCACCTCATTCCAATAGTTTAGCCGCTAGAGCGTTATCAAAGTTGAAACAAAAATGTGACTATTGCCAAGCCCCTGGTAGGAGTAGAAGACAGATTGAAGACTTTCCTGAGAGCTCTTTAAATTATCTAAACAATGCTTTATGTTTGACCCACCTCGTTCCAATAGTTTAGCCGCTAGAGCGTTAGGAAAGTTGAAACAAAAATGTGACTATAGCCAAGCGCTTGGTAGCAATAGAAGAAAGATTGAAGACTTTCCTGAGAGCCCTTTAAATTATCTAACCAATGCTTTATGTTTGACCCACCTCGTTCCAATAGTTTAGCCGCTAGAGCGTCAGTAAAGTTGAAACAAAATTGTGATTATTGCCAAGCGCCTGGTAGGAGAAAAAGAAAGATTGAAGTCTTTCCTGAGAGCTCTTTAAATTATATAGCCAATGCTTAATATTTGACCCACCTCGTTACAATAGTCTAGCCTCAGAGTGTTAGCAAAGTTGAAACAAAAATGTGACTATTGCCAAGCCCCTGGTAGGAGTAGAAGAAAGATTGAAGACTTTCCTGTGAGCTCTTTAAATTATCTAACCAATGCATTATGTGTGACTCACCTCGTTCTAATAGTTTAGCCTCAGGGCGTTATCAAAGTTGAAACAAAAATGTGACTATTGCCAAGCCCCTGGTAGGAGTAGAAGGAAAATTGAGGATTTTCCTGAGAGCCCTTTAAATTATCTAACCAATGCTTTATGTTTGACTCACCTCGTTCAAATAGTTTACCCGCTAGAGCGTTATCAAAAGTGAAACTAAAATGTGACTATTGCCAAGCCCCTGGTAGGAGTAGAAGAAAGTGTGAAGATTTTCCTAAGAGCTCTTTAAATTATCTAACCAATGCTATATGTTTGACCCAGCGTTAACAAAGTTGAAACAAAAATGTGACTATTGCCAAGCCCCTGATAAGAGTAGAAGAAAGATTGAAGACTTTCCTGAGAGCTCTTTAAATTATCTAACCAATGCTTAATGTTTGACCCACCTCGTTCCAATAGTTTAGCCGCTAGAGCGTTAGCAAAGTTGAAACAAAAATGTGAGTAAGAGTAAAAGAAAGATTGAAGACTTTCCTGAGAGCTCTTTAAATTATCTTACCAATGCTTTATGTTTGACACACCTCGTTCCAATAGTTTAGCCGCTAAAGCGTTAACAAAGTTGAAACAAAAATGTGACTATTGCCAAGCCCCTGAGAGGAGTAGAAGAAAGGGTGAAGACTTTCCTGAGAGCTCTTTAAATTATCTAACCAATGCATTATGTGTGACTCACCTCGTTCTAATAGTTTAGCCTCAGAGCGTTATCAAAGTTGAAACAAAAATGTGACTATTGCCAAACACCTGGTAGGAGTAAAAGAAAAATTGGGTATTTCCTGAGAGCTCTTTAAGTTATTTAACCAATGCTATATGTTTGACACACCTCGTTCCAATAGTTTAGCCTCAGAGCGTTATCAAAGTTGAAACAAAAATGTGACTATTGCCAAGCCCCTGGTAGGAGTAAAAGAAAAATTGGAGACTTTCCTGAGAGCTCTTTAAATAATTTAACCAATGCTTTATGTTTGACAAACCTCGTTCTAATAGTTTAGCCGCTAGAGCGTTAGCAAAGTTGAAACAAAAATGTGACTATTGCCAAGCGCCTGATAGGAGTAGAAGAAAGATTGAAGACTTTACTGAAAGCCCTTTAAATTATCTAACCAATGTTTTATGTTTGACCCACCTCGTTCCAAAAGTTTAACCGCCAGAGCGTTAGCAATATTGAAACAAAAATGTGACTATTTCCAAGCCCCTGGTAGGAGTAGAAGGAAAATTGGGGATTTTCCTCAGAGCCCTTTAAATTATCTAACCAATGCTTTATGTTTGACCCACCTCGTTCTAATAGTTTAGCCTCAGACCGTTATCAAAGTTGAAACAAAAATGTGACTATTGCCAAGCCCTTGGAAGAAGTAGAAGAAAAATTGGGGACTTTCCTACGAGCTCTTTAAATTATCTAACCAATGCTTAATGTTTGACCCACATCGTTCTAATAGTTTAGCCGCTAGAGAGTTAGCAAAGTTGAAACAAAAATGTGACTATTGCCAAGCCAATGGTAGGAGTAGAAGAAAAATTGCCAAGCCAATGGTAGGACTAGAATACAGATTGATGACATTCCTGAGAGCTCTTTAAATTATCTAACCAATGCTTTATTTTTGACCCACCTCATTCCAATAGTTTAGCCGCTAGAGCGTTAGCAAAGGTGAAACAAAAATGTGACTATTGCCAAGCGCTTGGTAGCAATAGAAGAAAGATTGAAGACTTTCCTGAGAGCCCTTTAAATTGTCTAACCAATGCTTTATGTTTGACCCACCTCGTTCCAATAGTTTAGCCGCTAGAGCGTTAGCAAAGTGGAAACAAAAATGTGATTATTGCCAAGCGTTTTGTAGGAGTAAAAGAAAGATTGAAGTGTTTCCTGAGAGCTCTTTAAATTATCTAGCCAATGCTTTATGTTTGACCCACCTCGTTCCAATAGTTTAGCCTCAGAGCGTTAGCAAAGTTGAAACAAAAATGTGACTATTGCCAAGCGCTTGGTAGGTGTAAAAGAAAGATTGAAGACTTTCCTGAGAGCTCTTTAAATTATCTAACCAATGCTTTATGTTTGACCCACCTCGTTCCAATAGTTTAGCCGCTAGAGCGTTAGCAAAGTTGAAACAAAAATGTGACTATTGCCAAGCCCCTGGTAGGAGTAGAAGAAAGATTGAAGACTTTCCTTAGAGCTCTTTAAATTATCTAAACAATGCTTTATGGTTAACTTACGTCGTTCCTATAGTTTAGCCTCAGAGCGTTAGCAAAGTTGAAACAAAAATGTGACTATTGCCAAGCCCCTGGTAGGAGTAGAAGGAAAATTGGGGATTTTCCTGCGAGCCCTTTAAATTATCTAACCAATGCTTTATGTTTGACTCACCTCGTTCAAATAGTTTACCCGCTAGAGCGTTATCAAAAGTGAAACTAAAATGTGACTATTGCCAAGCCCCTGGTAGGAGTAGAAGAAAGTGTGAAGTTTTTCCTAAGAGCTCTTTAAATTATCTAACCAATGCATTATGTGTGACTCACCTCGTTCTAATAGTTTAGCCTCAGGGCGTTATCAAAGTTGAAACAAAAATGTGACTATTGCCAAGCCCCTGGTAGGAGTAGAAGGAAAATTGAGGATTTTCCTGAGAGCCCTTTAAATTATCTAACCAATGCTTTATGTTTGACTCACCTCGTTCAAATAGTTTACCCGCTAGAGCGTTATCAAAAGTGAAACTAAAATGTGACTATTGCCAAGCCCCTGGTAGGAGCAGAAGAAAGTGTGAAGATTTTCCTAAGAGCTCTTTAAATTATCTAACCAATGCTATATGTTTGACCCAGCGTTAACAAAGTTGAAACAAAAATGTGACTATTGCCAAGCCCCTGATAAGAGTAGAAGAAAGATTGAAGACTTTCCTGAGAGCTCTTTAAATTATCTAACCAATGCTTAATGTTTGACCCACCTCGTTCCAATAGTTTAGCCGCTAGAGCGTTAGCAAAGTTGAAACAAAAATGTGACTATTGCCAAGCCAATGGTAGGAGTAGAAGAAAGATTGAAGGCTTTCCCGAGAGCTCTTTAAATTATCTAACCATGCTTTATGGTTGACCCACCTCGTTCCAATAGTTTAGCCTCAGAGCGTTAGCAAAGTTGAAACAAAAATGTGGGTAAGGGGAGTAAAAGAAAGATTGAAGACTTTCCTGAGAGCTCTTTAAATTATCTAACCAATGCTTTATGTTTGACCCACCTCGTTCCAATAGTTTAGCCTCAGAGCGTTAACAAAATTGAAACAAAAATGTGACTATTGCCAAGCCCCTGATAAGAGTAGAAAAATAGATTGAAGACTTTCCTGAGACCCTCTTTAAATTATCTAACCAATGCTTAATGTTTGACCCACCTCGTTCCAATAGTTTAGCCGCTAGAGCGTTAGCAAAGTTGAAACAAAAATGTGACTATTGCCAAGCCAATGGTAGGAGTAGAAGAAAATTGGGGACTTTCCTGAGAGCTCTTTAAATTATCTAACCAATGTTTATGTTGGACCCACCCCCGTTCCTATAGTTTAGCCGCTAGAGCGTTAGCAAAGTTAAACCAAAAATGTGACTATTGCCAAGCGCCTGGTAGGAGTAGGAGAAAGACTGAAGACTTTCCGGAGAGCTCTTTAAATTATCTAACCAATGCTTTATGTTTGACCCACCTCGTTCCAATAGTTTAGCCTCAGAGCTTTAAGCAAAGTTGAAACAAAAATGTGACTATTGCCAAGCTCTTGGTAGGAGTAGAAGAAATATTGAAACTTTCCTGAGAGCCCCTTTTAAATTATCTAACCAATGCTTAATGTTTGGCCCACCTCGTTCCAACAGTTTAGCCACTAGAGCGTTAGCAAAGTTGAAACAAAAATGTGACTATTGCCAAGCCCCTGCTAGGAGTAGAAGAAAAATTGGGGACTTTCCTGAGAGCTCTTTAAAATATCTTACCAATGTTTTATGTTTGACCCACCTCGTTCAAATTGTTTAGCCTCAGAGCGTTAGCAAAGTTGAAACAAAAATGTGACTATTGCCAAGCCCCTAATAGGAGTAGAAGAAAGATTGAGAGCTCTTTAAATTATCTAACCAATGCTTTATGTTTGACCCACCTCGTTCTAATAGTTTAGCCTCAGACCGTTATCAAAGTTGAAACAAAAATGTGACTATTGCCAAGCCCTTGGAAGAAGTAGAAGAAAAATTGGGGACTTTCCTGCGAGCTCTTTAAATTATCTAACCAATGCTTAATGTTTGACCCACCTCGTTCTAATAGTTTAGCCGCTAGAGAGTTAGCAAAGTTGAAACAAAAATGTGACTATTGCCAAGCCAATGGTAGGAGTAGAAGAAAAATTGGGGACTTTCCTGAGAGCTCTTTAAATTATCTAACCAATGCTTAATGTTTGGCCCACCTCGTTCCAACAGTTTAGCCACTAGAGCGTTAGCAAAGATGAAACAAAAATGTGACTATTGCCAAGCCCCTGCTAGGAGTAGAAGAAAAATTGGGGACTTTCCTGAGAGCTCTTTAAAATATCTTACCAATGTTTTATGTTTGACCCACCTCGTTCAAATTGTTTAGCCTCAGAGCGTTAGCAAAGTTGAAACAAAAATGTGAGTAGGACTAAAAGAAAGATGGAAGACTTTCCTTAGAGCTCTTTAAATTATCTAACCAATGCTTTATGTTTGACCCACCTCGTTCCAATAGTTTAGCCTCAGAGCGTTAACAAAGTTGAAACAAAAATGTGACTTTTGCCAAGCCCCTGATAGGAGTAGAAGAAAGATTGAAGATTTTTCTGAGAGCTCTTTAAATTATCTTACCAATGCTTTATGTTTGCCTCACCTCGTTCCAATAGTTTAGCCTCAGAGCGTTAGCAAAGTTGAAACAAAAATGTGAGTAAGAGTAAAAGAAAGATTAAAGACTTTCCTGAGAGCTCTTTAAATTATCTAACCAATGCTTTATGTTTGACCCACCTCGTTCCAATAGTTTAGCCTCAGAGCGTTAACAAAGTTGAAACAAAAATGTGACTATTGCCAAGCCCCTGATAAGAGTAGAAGAAAGATTGAAGACTTTCCTGAGAGCTCTTTAAAATATCTAACCAATGCTTAATGTTTGACCCACCTCGTTCCAATAGTTTAGCCGCTAGAGCGTTAGCAAAGCTGAAACAAAAATGTGACTATTGCCAAGCCAATGGTAGTAGTAGAAGAACAATTAGGGACTTTCCTGAGAGCTCTTTAAATTATCTAAGCAGTGTTGTACGTTGGACCCACCTCGTTGCTATAGTTTAGCCGCTAGAGCGTTAGCAAAGTTGAAACAAAAATGTGACTATTGCCAAGCGCCTGGTAGGAGTAGAAGAAAGATTGAAGACTTTCCTGAGAGCTCTTTAAATTATCTAACCAATGCTTTATGTTTGACCCACCTCGTTCCAATAGTTTAGCCTCAGAGCGTAAGCAAAGTTGAAACAAAAATGTGACTATTGCCAAGCCCCTGGAAAGAGTAGGAGAAAGCTTGAAGACTTTCCTGAGAGCTTTTTAAATTATCTAACCAATGCTTTATGTTTGACCCACCTCGTTCTAATAGTTTAGCCTCAGAGCGTTATCAAAATTGAAACAAAAATGTGACTATTGCCAAGCCCTTGGAAGAAGTAGAAGAAATATTGGGGACTTTCCTGAGAGCTCTTTAAATTATCTAACCAATGCTTAATGTTTGACCCACCTCGTTCTAATAGTTTAGCCGCTAGAGAGTTAGCAAAGTTGAAACAAAAATGTGACTATGGCCAAGCCCCTGATAGGAGTAGAAGAAAGATTGAAGACTTTGCCAAGCCCCTGGTAGAAGTAGAAGAAAGATTAAAGATTTTTCTGAAAGCCCTTTAAATTATCTAACCAATGTTTTATGTTTGACCCACCTCGTTCAAATAGTTTAGCCGCTAGAGCGGTAGCAAAGTTGAAACAAAAAAGTGACTATTGCCAACTATTGAAACAAACATGTGACTATTGCAGAGCCTCTGGTAGGAGTAGAAGAAAGTTTGAAGACTTTCCTGAGAGCTCTTTAAATTATCTAACCAATGCTTTATGTTCGACTCACCTCGTTCTAATAGTTTACCCGCTAGAGCGTTATCAAAAGTGAAACAAAAATGTGACTATTTCCAAGCCTCTGATAGGAGTAGAAGAAAGAGTGAAGATTTTTCTAAGAGCTCTTTAAATTATCTAACCAATGCTTTATGTGTGACTCACCTCGTTCTAATAGCGTTAGCAACGCTTTAGCAGCTAAACTATTAGAACGAGGTGAGTCATACATAAAGCATTGGTTAGATAATTTAAAGAGCTCTCAGGAAAGTCTTCAATCTTTCTTCTACTCCTACCAAGGGCTTGGCAATAGTCACATTTTTGTTTCAACTTTGCTAACGCTCTGAAGCTAAACTATTGGAACGAGGTGGGTCAAACATAAAGCATTGATTAGATAATTTAATGAGCTCTCAGGAAAGTCTTGAATCTTTTTTTTTACTCTTATCAGGGGCTTGGAAATAGTCACATTTTTGTTTCAACTTTGCTATTGCTCTAGAGGTTAAACTCTTGGAACGAGGTGGGTCAAACGTAAAGCATTGGTTAGATAATTTAAAGAGATCTTAGGAAAATCTTCACTCTTTCTTCTACTCCTATCAGGGGATTGGCAATAGTCACATTTTTGTTTCAACTTTGTTAACGCTCTGAGGCTAAACTATTGGAACGAGGTGGGTCAAACATAAAGCATTGGTTAGATAATTTAAAGAGCTCTTAGGGAAATCTTCAATCTTTCTTTTACTCCTACCAGGGGCTTGGCAGTAGTCACATTTTCGTTTCAAGTTTGCTAACACTCTAGCGGCTAAACTATTGGAACGAAGTGGGTCAAACATAAAACATTGGTTAGATAATTTAAAGAGATCTTAGGAAAATCTTCACTCTTTCTTCTACTCCTATCAGGGGCTTGGAAATAGTCACATTTTTGTTTCACTTGTGAAAACGCCCTAGCGGGTAAACTATTTGAGCGAGGTGAGTCAAACATAAAGCATTGGTTAGATAAATTAAAGAGCTCTTAGGAAAATCTTTAATCTTTCTTCTACTCCTACCAGGGGCTCGGCAATAGTGACATTTTTGTTTCAACTTTGCTAACGCTCTAGCGGCTATACTATTGGATCGAGGTGGGTCAAACATAAAGCATTGGTTAGATAATTTAAAGAGCTTTCAGGAAAGTCTTCAATCTTTCTTCTGCTCTAACCAAGCGTTTGGCATTAGTCACATTTTTGTTTCAACTTTTCTAACGCTCTAGTGGCTAAACTATTGAAACGAGGTGGGCCGAACTTAAAGCATTGGTTAGATAATTTAAAGAGCTCTCAGGAAAGTCCCCAATTTTTCTTCTACTCCTACCAGGGGCTTGGCAATAGTCACATTTTTGTTTCATCTTTGCTAACGCTCTAGCGGCTAAACTATTTGAACGAGGTGAGTCAAACATTAAGCATTGGTTAGATAATTTAAAGAGCTTTCAGGAAAGTCTTCAATCTTTCTTCTGCTCTAACCAAGCGTTTGGCATTAGTCACATTTTTGTTTCAACTTTTCTAACGCTCTAGTGGCTAAACTATTGAAACGAGGTGGGCCGAACTTAAAGCATTGGTTAGATAACTTAATAACTATAACTATTTGAACGAAATGGGTCAAACATAAAACATTGGTTAGATAATTTAAAGAGCTCTCAGGAAAGTCTTCAATCTTTCTCCTACTCCTACCAGGCGCTTGGCAATAGTCACATTTTTGTTTCACTTTTGATAACGTTCTAGCGGGTAAACTATTTGAACGAAGTCGGTCAAACATAAAGCATTGGTTAGATAATTTAAAGAGCTCTCAGGAAAGTCTTCAATTTTTCTTTTACTCCTACCAGGCGCTTGGCAATAGTCACATTTTTGTTTCAACTTTGCTAACGCTCTAGTGGCTAATTTATTGAAACGAGGTGGGTCGAACATAAAGCATTGGTTAGATAATTTAAACTAATGAAATGAACCATCTCGATATCGATTGCTAAATGTGTATATACAACAAAATCGACTTTATACCTAAATATAAGATTACGAAATTCTTCCAAATGAAATGCCGTTATACCGTTATGGCTTTACGTAAACTTCAGTCAGATAAAGAAGGTTAATTAACTTAAATATGTTAAACTAATGAATTGAAGCATCTCGATATCGATTGCTAAATGTGTATATATAACAAAATCGACATTATACCTAAATATAAGTTTACAGAATTCTTCCAAATGCACTGGCGTTATACCGTTATGGCTTTACGTAAACTTCAGTCAGATAAACAAGGTTCATTAACTTAAATATGTTAAACTAATGATTTGAAGCATCTCGATATCGTTTGCTAAATGTGTATATACAACAAAATCGACATTATACCTAAATATAAGACAACGGAATTCTTATAAATGCACTGCAGTTATGCCGTTAAGGCTTTATGTAGATTTCAGTAAGACAGAGAGTCTTAATTAACTTAAATATGTTAAACTAATGATTTGAAGCATTTCGTTATCGTTTGCTAAATGTGTATATACAAGAAAATCGACTTTATACCTAAATAAAAGATTGCGGAATTCTTCTAAATGCACTCCCGTTATGCCGCCATGGCTTTACGTAAACTTCAGTAAGAAAATAAGGTTAATTAACTTAAATATGTTAAACTGATGATTTGAAGCATCTCGATATCGATTGGTAAATGTGTATGTACATCAAAATCGACAATATAACTAAATATAAGTTAACGGAATTCTTCCGAATGCACTGGCGTTATACCGTTATGGCTTTATGTAAACTTCAGTCAGATAAAGAAGGTTAATTAACTTAAATATGTTAAACTAATGATTTGAAGCATTTCGTTATCAATTGCTAAATGTGTATATACAACAAAATCGACATTATACCTAAATATAAGATTACGGAAGTCTTATAAATGGACTGCCGTTATGCCGTTAAGGCTTTATGTAGATTTCAGTAAGACAGAGAGGCTTAATTAACTTAAATATGTTAAACTAATGATTTGAAGCATCTCGATATCGATTGCTAAATGTGTATATACAACAAAATCGACATTATATCTAAATATAAGACAACGGAATTCTTATAAATGCACTGCCGTTATGCCGTTAAGGCTTTATGTAGATTTCAGTAAGACAGAAAGGCTTAATTAACTTAAATATGTTAAACTAATGAGTTGAACCATCTCGATATCGATTGCTTAATGTGTATATACAACAAAACCGACTTTATACCTAAATATAAGATAACGGAATTCTTCCAAATGCACTGCCGTTATACCGTTATGGCTTTACGTAAACTTCAGTAAGAAAATAAGGTTAATTAACTTAAATATGTTTAACTAATGATTTGAAGCATCTCGATATCGATTGCTAAATGACTATATACATGAAAATCGACATTATACCAGCATTTCGATATCGAATGCTAAATGTGTAAATACAATAAAATCGACTTTGTACCTAAATATTAGATTACGGAATTCTTTTAAATGCACTGCAGTTATACCATTAAGGCTTTATGTAAACCTCAGTGCGTTAAAGAAGGTTTATTATAAATAACTTGAAAATGTAAAACTAATGATTTGAAGCATTTCGATATAGATTGTTATATGTGTATGTACAACAATATCGACTTTATACCTAAATAAAAGATAACGGAATTCTTCTACATGCACTGCCGTTATGCCGTTAAGGCTTTTGTAGACTTCAGTATGAAAAAGAGGGTTAATTAACTTAAATATGTTAAACTAATATTTTGAAGCATTTCGATATCAATTGCTAAATGAGTATATAAAAGAAAATCGACTTTATACCTAAATATAAGATTACGGAATTCTTCTAACTGCCCTGCCGTTATGCCGCCATGGCTTCATGTCACCTTCGGTAGGTTAAAGAAGGTAATTTAACTTAAATAACTTAAACTAATGATTTGAAGCATTTCGATATCGATTGCTAAATGTGCTAGTACAAGAAACTTGACTTTATATCTAAACATAGGATAACGGAATTCTTCCAAATGCACTGCCGTTAATCCGCCATGGCTTTATGTCAACTTCAGTTCGTTAAAGAAGGTTTGTTAACTTAAATATGTTAAACTAATGATTTGAAGCATTTCGATATCGATTGCTAAATATGCAAATACAAGAAAATCGACTTTATACCTTAATCTAAGATTACGGAATTCTTCTAAATGCACTGCAGTTATACCGTTAAAGCTTTATGTAGACTTCAGTACGTTAAAGAAGGTTTATTAACTTAAGTATGTTAAACTAATGATTTGAAGCATTTCGATATCGATAGCTAAATGTCTATATACAAGAAAATCGACTTAATACCTAAATATAAGATAACGGAATTCTTCTACATGCACTGCCGTTATGCCATCATGGCTATATGCAAACTTCTGATCATTAAAGAAGGTATATTAACTTAAATATGTTAAACTAATGAGTTGAACCATCTCGATATCGATTGCTAAATGTGTATATACAAAAAATCGGCTTTATTCCTAAATATAAGATTACGGAATTCACTCAAATATACTGTTGTTATGCCGTTATGGCTTTATTTAAACTTCAGTAAGATAAAGAAGGTTAATTAACCTAAATATGCTAAACCAGTTATTTGAAGTTTTTCGATATCGATTGCTAAATGTATAAATCCAAGAAAAGCGACTACATACCTAAATATAAGATTATGGAATTCTTCTACATGCACTGCCGTTATGGCGCCATGGATTTATGTTAACTTCAGGCGTTAAAGAAGCTTTATTAACTTAAATATGTTAAACTATTGATTTGAAGCATTTCGATATCGATTGCTAAATGAGTATATACAAGAAAATCGAATTCATACCTAAATATAAGATTTCGTAATTCTTCTAAATGCACTTCCGTTATGCCGTTATGGCTTTATATTAACTTCAGTTCGTTAAAGAAGGTTTATTAACTTAAATATGTTAAGCCAGTTATTTGAAGCATTTCGATATCGAAAGCTTAATGCATATATACAAGAAAATCGACTTTATACCTAAATATAAGACTACGGAATTCTTCAAAATGTACTGTCGTTTACCGCCATGGCCCTTTATCAACTTCAATACGTTAAAGAAGGTTAATTAACTTAAATATGTTAAACTAATGATTTGAAGCATTTCGATATCGATTGCTAAATGTGTATATACAAGAAAATCGAATTTATACCTAAATATAAAATTATAACATTACGGAATTCTTCTAAATGCACTGCCGTTATGCCGTTAAGGCTTTTGCAGACTTCAGTAAGCTAAAAAATGTTTATTAACTTAATATGTTAAACTAATGATTTGAAGCATTTCGATATCGATATCTAAATGTGTATAAAAAAGAAAATCGACTTTATACCTAAATATAAGATTACGGAATTCTTCCAAATGCACTGCCGTTATGGCTTTATAACAACTTCAATACGTTAAAGAAAGTTAATAAACTTAAATATGTTAAACTAATGATTTGAAGCATTTCGATATCGCTTGCCAAATATGTATTTACAAGAAAATCGAATTTATACATAAATATAAGGTAACGGAATTTTTCTAAATGCACTGCCGCTATGCCGTTAACACTTTATGTAGACTTCAGTGCGTTAAAGAAGGTTTATTAACTTAAATATGTTAAACTAATGATTTGAAGCATTTCGATATCGATTGCTAAATATGTAAATACAAGAAAATCGACTATATACCTTAATATAAGATTACGAAATTCTTCTAAATGCATTGCAGTTATACCGTTAAGGCTTTATGTAGACTTCAGTGTGTTAAAGAAGGTTTATTATAAATAACTTGAAAATGTAAAACTAATGATTTGAAGCATTTCGACATCGATTGCTTAATGTGTATATACAAGAAAATCGACTTTACATATACCTAAATATAAGATTACGGAATTCTTCCAAATGTACTGTCGTTATGCCGCCATGGCTTTGTATCAACTGCAGTTCGTTAAAGAAGGTTTATTAACTTAAATATGTTAAACCAGTTATTTGAAGCATTT
Organism: Bactrocera correcta; assembly: GCA_027475135.1. Lineage (NCBI taxonomy): Eukaryota > Metazoa > Arthropoda > Insecta > Diptera > Tephritidae > Bactrocera > Bactrocera correcta. The sequence goes on along the minus strand of CM050324.1, from coordinate 5,408,840 downwards.
CGATATCGACTGCTAAATGTGTAAATACAAGAAAATCGACTTTACACCTAAATATAAAATTATAACATTACGGAATTCTTCTAAATGCACTGCCGTTATACCGTTAATGCTTTATGTAGACTTCAGTAAGCTAAAAAATGTTTATTAACTTAATATGTTAAACTAATGATTTGAAGTATTTCGATATCGATAGCTAAATAAGTATATACAAGAAAATGGACTTTATACCTAAATATAAGATTATGGAATTCTTCTGCGTGCACTGCAGTTATGAAAGTTAAAGAAGGTTTATTAACTTAAATATGTTAAACTAATGAGCTGAAGCATTTCGATATCGATTGCTAAATGTGTATATACAAGAAAATCGATTTTGTACCTAAATAAAAGTTTACGGAAATTACCCAAATATACTGCCGTTATGCCGTTATGGCTTCTGTAAAGAAGGTTAGTTATTTAAATATGATAAGCTAATGGTTTGAAGCATTTCGATATCGATTGCTAAATGTGTAAATACAAGAAAATCGAATTTATACCTAAATATAAAATTATAACATTACGGAAATCTTCTAAATGCACTGCCGTTATGCCATTAGGGCCTTATGTAGACTTTAGTGCGCTAAAGAAGGTTTATTAACTTAAATATGTTAAACTAATGATCTGAAGCATTTCGATATCGATTGCTAAATGTGTATATACAAGATAATCGACTTTATACCTAAATAAAAGATAACATAATTCTTCTAAATGCACTGCCGTTTTGCCGTTAAGGCTTTATGTAGACTTCAGTGAGTTAAAGAAGGTTTATTAACTTAAATATGTTAAACTAATGATTTGAAGCATTCCGATGTCGATTGCTAAATGTGTATATACAAGAAAATCGACTTTATACCTAAATATAAGATTACGGAATTCTTCCTAATGTACTGTCATTATGCCGCCATGGCTTTATGTCAACTTCAATTCGTTAAAGAAGGTTAATTAACTTAAATAAATTAAATTAATAATTTGAAGCCTTTTGATATCGCTTGCTATATGAGTATATACAAGAAAGTCGAATTTATACCTAAATATAAGATAACGGAATTCTTCTTAATGCAGTGCAGTTATACCGTTAAGGCTTTATGTAGACTTCAGTGCGTTAAAGAAGGTTTATTAACTTAAATATGTTAAACTAATGACTTGAAGCATTTCGATACCGATTGGTAAATGCGTTTATTGAACAAAATCGACTTTATACCTAAATATAAGATTACGGAACTCTTCCAAATGCACTGCCGTTATGCCGTTAAGTCTTTTGTAGACTTCAGTAAGTTAAAGAGGATTAATTAACTTAAATCTGTTAAACTAATGATGTGAAGCATATCGGCATCGATTGCTAAATGTGTATATACAATAAAATCGACTTTATACCTAAATATAAGATTACGGAATTGTTGCAAATGTACTGTCGTTATGCCGCCATGGCTTTGTAACACCTTCAATTCGTTAAAGAAGGTTTATTAACTTAAATATGTTAAACTAATGATTTGAAGCATTTCGATATCGATTGCTAAATGAGTATGTACAAGAAAATCGAATTCATACCTAAATACAAGATTACGTAATTCTTCTAAATGCACTGCCGTTATGCCGTTAAGGCTTTTGCAGACTTCAGTAAGAAAAAGAGGGTTAAGTAACTTAAATATTTTTACTAATGATTTGAAGCATTTCGATATCGATTGCTAAATGTGTATGTACAAAAAAATCGACTTTATACCTACATATAAGATTACGGAATTCTTCCAAATTACTGTCGTTACGCCGCCATGGCTTTATTTCACCTTCAATACGTTAAAGAAGGTTTATTAACTTAAATATGTTAAACTAATGATTTGAAGCATTTCGATATCGATTGCTAAATGAGTATGTACAAGAAAATCGAATTCATACCTAAATATAAAATTACGTAATTCTTCTAAATGCACTGCCGTTATGCCGTAAAGGCTTTTGCAGACTTCAGTAAGAAAAAGAGGGTTAAGTAACTTAAATATATTTAACTAATGATTTGAAGCATTTCGATATCGATTGCTAAACATGTAAATACAAGAAAATCGACTTTTTACCTTAATATAAGATTACGGAATTCTTTTACATGCACTGCCGTTATGCCATCATGGTTGTATGCAAACTTCTGATCATTAAAGAAGGTATATTAACTTAAATATGTTAAACTAATGAGCTGAACCATCTCGATATCGATTGCTAAATGTGTATATACAAAAAATCGACTTTATTCCTAAATATAAGATTACGGAATTCTTCCAAGTGTACAGCCGTTATACCGTTATGGCTTTATGTAAACTTCAGTAAGAAAAAGAAGGTTAATTAACTTAAATATGTTAAACTAATGATTTGAAGCATTTCGATATCGACTACTAAATGTGTATATACAAGAAAATCGACTTTATACCTAAATATAAGATAACGGAATTCTTCTACATGCACTGCCGTTATGCCGCCATGATTTTATGCCAACTTCAGTTCTTCGAAGAAAGTTTATTAACTTAAATATGTTAAACTAATGATTTGAAGCATTTCGATATCGATAGCTAAATGTGTATATAAAAGAAAATCGAATTTTTCCCTATATATAAGATAACGGAATTCTTCTAAACGCACTGCCGTTATGCCGTTAAGGCTTTATGTAGACCTCATTAAGCTTAAAAATTTTTATTAACGTAATATGTTAAACTAATGATTTGAAGCATTTCGATATCGATTACTAAATGTGTATATACAAAAAAATCGACTTTATACCTACATATAAGATTACGGAATTCTTCCAAATTACTGTCGTTACGCCGCCATGGCTTTATTTCACCTTCAATACGTTAAGGATGGTTAATTAACTAAAATATGTTAAACTAATGATTTGGAGCATTTCGATATCGATTGCTAAATATGTAAATACAAGAAAATCGACTTTTTACCTTAATATAAGATTACGGATTTCTTCTAAATGCACTGCCGTTATACCGTTAAGGCTTTATGTAGACCTCATTAAGCTAAAAAATATTTATTAACTTAATATGTTAAACTAATGATTTGAAGCATTCCGATATGGATTGCTAAATGTGTATATACAAGAAAATCGACTTTATACCTAAATATAAGATTACGGAATTCTTCACAATGCACTGCAGTTATACTGTTAAGGCTTTATGTAGACTTCAGTGCGTTTAAGAAGGTTTATTAACTTAAATATGTTAAACTAATGATTTGAAGCATTTCGATACCGATTGCTAAATGCGTATATTGAACAAAATCGACTTTATACCTAAATATAAGATTACGGAACTCTTCCAAATGCACTGCCGTTATGCCGTTAAGTCTTTTGTAGACTTCAGTAAGATAAAGAGGATTAATTAACTTAAATCTGTTAAACTAATGATGTGAAGCATATCGGCATCGATTGCTAAATGTGTATATACAAGAAAATCGACTTTATACCTAAACATAGGATACCGGAATTCTTCCAAATGCACTGCCGTTAATCCGCCATGGCTTTATGTCAACTTCAGTTCGTTAAAGAAGGTTTGTTAACTTAAATATGTTAAACTAATGATTTGAAGCATTTCGATATCGATTGCTAAATGCGTATATTGAACAAAATCGACTTTATACCTAAATATACGATTACGGAACTCTTCCAAATGCACTGCCGTTATGCCGTGAAGGCTTTTGTAGACTTCAGTAAGATAAAGAGGATTAATTAACTTAAATCTGTTAAACCAATGATGTGAAGCATTTCGATATCGGTTGCTAAATGTGTATATACCAGAAAATCGAATTCATACCTAAATATAAGATAACGTAATTCTTCTAGATGCACTGCCGTAATGCCGTTAAGGCTTTTGCAGACTTCAGTAAGAAAAAGAGGTTAAGTAACTTAAATATGTTAAACTAATGATTTGAAGCATTTCGATATCGATTGCTAAATGTGTATGTAACGGAATTCATATAAATATACTGCCGTTATGCCGCTATGGCTTTATGTAAACTTCAGTAAGATAAAGAAGGTTAATTAACTTAAATATGCTAAACCAGTTATTTGAATCATTTCGATATCGATTGCAAAATGTGTATGTACAAGAAAATCGACTTTATGTCTAAATATAAGACTACGGAATTCTTCCAAACGCAATGCCGTTATGCCGTTATGGCTTTATATTAACTTCAGTTCGTTAAAGAAGGTTTATTAACTTAAATATGTTAAACCAGTTATTTGAAGCATTTCGATATCGCTTGCCAAATATGTATATACAAGAAAATCGAAGTTATACCTAAATATAAGATAACGGAGTTCTTCTACATGCACTGCCGTTATGCCGTTTACGCTTTATGTAGACTTCAGTGCGTTAAAGAAGGTTTATTAACTTAAATATGTTAAACTAATGATTTAAAGCATTTCGATATCGATTGCTAAATGTGTATATACAAGAAAATTGACTTTATACCTAAATATAAGATCTAATCCTACTGTCATTATGCCGCCATGGCTTTGTATCAACTTCAATACGTTAAAGAAGATTAATTATTTTAAATATGTTAAACTAATGGTTTGAAGCATTTCGATATCGACTGCTAAATGTGCAAATACAAGAAAATCGACTTTATACCTAAATATAAAATTATATCATTACGGAATTCTTCTAAATGCACTGCCGTTATACCGTTAAGGCTTTATGTAGACTTTAGTAAGCTAAAAAATTTTTATTAATTTAATATGTTAAACAAATGATTTGAAGCATTTCGATATCGATTGCTAAATGTGTATATACAAGAAAATAGACTTTATACCTAAATATAAGATTACGGAATTCTTCCAAATGTACTGTCGTTATGCCGCCATGGCCTTATGTCAACTTCAATTCGTTAAAGAAGGTTAATTAACTTAAATATGTTAAACTAATGATTTGAAGCATTTCGATATCGATTGCTAAATGAGTATGTACAAGAAAATCGAATTCATACCTTAATACAAGATTACGTAATTCTTCTAAATGCACTCCCGTTATGCCGTTAAGGCTTTTGCAGACTTCAGTAAGAAAAAAAGGGTTAAGTAACTTAAATATGCTTAACTAATGATTTGAAGCATTTCGGTATCGATTGCTAAATTTGTATCAACTACAAAACGTTAAAGAAGGTTAATTAACTTAAATATGTTAAACTAATGATCTGAATCATTTCGATATCGCTTGCCAAATATGTATATACAAAAAAATCGAATTTATACATAAATATAAGATAACGGAATTCTTCTACATGCACTGCCGTTATGCCGTTAACGCTTTATGTAGACTTCAGTGCGTTAAAGAAGGTTTATTAACTTAAATATGTTAAACTAATGATTTAAAGCTTTTCGATATCGATTGCTAAATGTGTATATACAAGAAAATTGACTTAATACCTAAATATAAGATTACGGAATTCTTCCAATCCTACTGTCATTATGCCGCCATGGCTTTGTATCAACTTCAATACGTTAAAGAAGGTTAATTATTTTAAATATGTTAAACTAATGGTTTGAAGCATTTCGATATCGATTGCTAAATGTGTAAATACAAGAAAATCGACTTTATACCTAAATATAAAATTATAACATTACGGAATTCTTCTAAATGCACTGCCGTTATACTGCTAAGGCTTTATTTAGACTTTAGTAAGCTAAAAAATGTTTATTAATTTAATATGTTAAACAAATGATTTGAAGCATTTCGATATCGATAGCTAAATATGTATATACAAGAAAATCGACTTTATACCTAAATATAAGATTACGGAATTCTTCTACATCCACTGCCGTTATGCCAACTTCAGATCGTTAAAGAAGGTTTATTAACTTAAATATGTTAAACTAATGAGTTGAAGCATTTCGATATTGATTGCTAAATGTGTATATACAAGAAAATCGATTTTATACCTAAATAAAAGATTACGGAATTCACTCAAATATACTGCCGTTATGCCGTTATGGCTTTATTTAAACTTCAGTAAGATAAAGAAGGTTAATTAACCTAAATATGCTAAACCAGTTATTTGAAGATTTTCGATATCGATTGCTAAATGTGTAAATCCAAGAAACTCGACTACATACCTAAATATAAGATTACGGAATTCTTCCAAATGCACTGCCGTTATGGCTTTATATCAACTTCAATACGTTTAAGAAGGTTAATTAACTTAAATATGTTAAACTAATGATTTGAAGCATTTCGATATCGCTTGCCAAATATGTATATACAAGAAAATCGAATTCATACCTAAATATAAGACTACGGAATTCTTCCAAATGTACCGTCGTTATGCCGCCATGGCTCTTTATCAACTTAAATACGTTGAAGAAGGTCAATTAACTTAAATATGTTAAACAAATGATTTGAAGCATTTCGATATCGATTGCAAAATGTGTATATACAAGAAAATCGAATTTATATCAAAATATAAATTTAAAACATTAAGGAATTCTTCTAAATGCACTGCCGTTATACCGTTAAGGCTTTATGTAGACTTCAGTAAGCTAAAAAATTTTTATTAACTTTAAATGTTAAACTAATGATTCGAAGCATTTCGATATCGATATCTTAATGTGTATATAAAAGAAAATCGACTTTATACCTAAATATAAGTTTACGGAATTCTTCCAAATGCACTGCCGTTATGGCTTTAAATCAACTTCAATACGTTTAAAAAGGTTAATTAACTTAAATATTTTAAAACAATGATTTGAAGCTTTTCGATATCGATATCTTAATGTGTATAAAAAAGAAAATCGACTTTATACCTAAATATAAGTTTACGGAATTCTTCCAAATGCACTGCCGTTATGGTTTTAAATCAACTTCAATACTTTTAAGAAGGTTAATTAACTTAAATATTTTAAAACTAATGATTTGAAGCTTTTCGATATCGATTGCTAAATGTGTGTATACAAGAAAATCGACTTTATACCTAACAAACAGATTACGGAATTGTTCCAAATGTACTGTCATTATGCCCCCAAGGCTTTGTACCAACTTCAATACGTTAAAGAAGGTTAATTTTTTTAAAATATGTTAAACTAATGGTTTGAAGCATTTTGATATCGCTAGCTAAATGAATTATACAAGAAAGTCGAATTTATACCTAAATATAAGATAACAGAATTCTTCTAAATGCAGTGCTGTTATACCGTTAAGGCTTTATGTAGACTTCAGTGCGTTAAAAAAGGGTTTTATTATTTTAAAATATGTTAAACTAATGATTTGAAGCATTTCGATATCGATTGCTAAATGCGTATATTGAAAAAAATCGACTTTATATCTAAATATAAGATTACGGAACTCTTCCAAATGCACTGCCGTTATGTCGTTAAGGCTTTTGTAGACTTCAGTAAGATAAAGAGGTTTAAATTAACTTAAATCTGTTAAACTTATGATGTGAAGCATATCGGCATCGATTGCTAAATGTGTATATACAAGAAAATCGACTTTATACCAAAATATAAGATGAGGGAATTGTCCCAAATATACTGTCGTTATGCCGCCATGGCATTATGTCAACTTCAATTCGTTAAAAAAGGGTTTAAATTAATTTAAAAAAGTTAAACTAGGAATTTGAAGCATTTTGAAATCGCTTGTTAAATGAGTATATACAAGAAATTCGAATTTATACCTAAATATAAGAAAACGGAATTCTTCTAAATGCAGTGCAGTTTTACCATTATGGCTTTATGTAGACTTCAGTGCGTTAAAGAAGGTTTATTATCTTAAATATGTTAAACTAATGATTTGAAGCATTTCGATATCGATTGCAAAATTTTTTG